>JARHVA010006601.1:0-377500 GCA_037957365.1 Torreya grandis
ATAAAACATTCAAAATGAACACACTAATAAAAATCATGAACTAGGTAAAATTAAGTAGTATTATTGAACAAAAGGTATATAAATGAGTAGGGTTTCACCATACTTAGATGGATCATAAAGTATAATGGCCAAAATGGCTAGTTCTTATGGAACTTGAGAGAGAGAGAGAGAGAGAGAGAGAGAGAGAGAGAGAGAGAGAGAGAGAGAGAGAGAGAGAGAGAGAGAGAGAGAGAGAGAGAGAGAGAGAGAGAGAGAGAGAGAGAGAGAGAGAGAGAGGAGAGAGAGAGAGAGAGAGAGAGAGAGAGAGAGAGAGAGGATAAAAAAGAAGTCCAAAGGTCAAAATGACACTTTTAAATATGGGAGAATAAGTTATGAATGCATGATAAGAGGTTTTGGATGAACAATCAAGGATAATAAGTAAAAATGTCAATCCAAGTCATAAAACTCATGAAAAGTGGTATGAAAACTCCTTGATTGGCTCAAAAAAAATTGCCTTCATGATTGACCCTATTTAAATGCTTTGTAAATAATTATAACCAAGTATTATGATTGGGATTAATTTTAAGGAAATAATAAATTAATCTCCATGAATTTTTTATAGGCTTGGCCTTTTTTGAATTACCTAGAATGGAGCTCTCATCATCTGTAGTCTAAAAAAAACTCTTCCTTCATGCACCCTACACAGTTGTCCTCAAAATTAGCATTTTTTTCTCATTAAAATATAGGGGATGGAGTTAATTAAAATTTTTAATACCCTCCATGGACTTGGAATCATCATGGATACCTTAAAATCACCCCACTTGAGAACTCCACCCTTCTCACTAGCTTGTCCAATAGGCAAGTTTTGACTGGCTGAAATGAAGTATCTAGTTGGATGATTAAGAGTTTTTTATTATAATAAAATTGAAATATGGAGTTATAAAATTATATATATTCCCTCCAAACTTTATTTAATATTTAGACTCCTCTTGTATCATGTACAACACAAAAAAATGGTCAAAACTACCTTATTTCTCAACCCATCCATATACATACATATAGATAAAAAGTATGAGGAGTATAATTAAGTAGTTATATACAAGTTCCAATAATAATAATATTAAAAATAGCTAATTATATTAGATATCTAACTCATTTTCTATAAACAAATCTTGACTGAGGATTTAGGAGGGTTTTAGACCCATTTGACCTCTTAAGGTTCGTTTATAAAAACTAGACATCTAAGTTTCCAAAAAATTACAAAAATTAATATTTTAAGACATTTTATAACATCATTTAAATCATATAACTCTCATGTAAATCCTCATGAAAGATATGAGCATTTTAATTTGACCTATCAAGCTCTTTTTCTCCTTTCCTATAGGCCCAGTGTTGTTTTCTGAGCCAAAATGGATTCCTCAGGGGGTTATTTTACTTATAATATCTTTAAAACTTATTATATGACATAAAAACACTCTCCAACCCATTATAAATCCTATTTAAGGGTAAAAAATAAAATGACATATCATTTGAAGACTAGGTCTAGCCATGTCAAGTAAGCTTGACTACACCTTTGCCTTCTAAACCATCTTGTTGGAATTATATTAATTGAATAATGTTGAAAAAATATTAAATTATTAAATAAACATGAATAAACTAGTTATAAATCTCACATGAGGTTGAAAGTGAAAATGCCCCATCATTTAGACCTCTAGGCCTAATCAGGGTTGTATGCATGTCTACAAATTTGAGAATTTTAGAGTATCCTAGTTTGATTTTCCCACATATGAAATGTTTACATGATTTAATTATGTGTATCTAGTATTTAAATACATATTTAAAGGTCCCCTCATCTTTTGGTTACTCCTTTATACCCTATTCCTCAAACCCTATCAATCTTGGTATAAGGGGAAGTACCCCCTATCTAAGATAAAACAAGGGCTACTTCCCCTATTTGTATTAAAAAAAATTATGGGATACTTCAAGTTTTTTAGGTGATATACACAATTTTCAACTCCTGTTATATCCATTTGATGTTCAGTCTGCCTCCAAAACTAAAATAAACTATGTAGAAGTTGACTATGTAAGGGTTTCTTCAAAATGACTATCTGCTACTTGTTTGAGAACCATGTAGGTATATATTTGATTGATATACATCTTAAAATATATATTTTAATTTTTTAGGTTATTATATATTTTATTTAATCTTCATTAAACACCCTAGACCCTCATTTATCCATTATACACCTTACATTCTCAAGATTATGCTATCTTGACTGACTGTGTTTTGTGTCTCAAAGATGATCTTGTTATTGTTTACTTATTTGGGATTTAAGGTAATGTTTATACTAAAATTATACTCTCTTATTAACATTTGATACTTTTGGGTTTATATTTTCACCTTGCTTAGTATTTTCCATCATGTTGAACCTTGACCTATTCACCATTTGGTTCAGACTGTGACCTATTCTTTTAGAACCCTACTTGTAGGTAAGCTATGCATGATTTATCTTGGACATAGTGTTTTAAACCTTTTTACCATTTACTAGGTTCATATCATAATTTTTTAACCCATTTACTTCATCTCCATGATATAAACATCTCAAGTAAACCTAGTTTTGTTGTTCCCTACCATCACAGTCAACTACAGTTGACTATGAGGGGTCTTGTAGGTGTTTTCCATATGATCTAAGTTTTTAAATCAAAGAACCCCACCCTAATTTAATCTCTCCAAACTATATTATTACTTAACTTACATCTCATTCTTGTAAATAATTCTATTTCCCAAAGTTGTTAAGCTTACATTTCAAAATGAACCTATAGCCAACCTATAGGGGCATACATGGTGATGAAAAGGGACTTGTAGATGTTCCTTAGATTGAATTTAACTTCAAAACATGAACTAGACTGATTAACATCTTTATAAGTCATTTCTAAGTATTGAGATTCCTTTTATCTCATCTTTGGGTTGTGTATGGGTTTGACCCTTGCTAGAATGAGATCGCCTACCTATTTGACTATTGTAAATACACATAAGCTCCTTGGATCTAGGTTATGATGTTGGGAGACCTCATTTGAATCCCACAGGGTATCTTTAATTATTTAAGTTCCATTTTCTCATCTTCATTATTTTAAAAGGCTTAGACATAACCATTTAGATCACTTCCTACCTTGGTTATTACAGTCAGCTGTAGGTCAAACTTCAAGAGAGAGAAACCTGTAGATGCTCATGAGAATCAAGGGACAACATACATTTTACTTATTTGATATTTTAGATCATAAAAATCACTTTCACTATTTGTAATCACTCCATAATATTGGCTTAATCTAGTTGTTAAAACTTTATTTATGTAGAGGCCCCTTTAGAGTTTTAAACCCTGTAGACTTCACTATCAAAATTTAGTGAGTAGAAGTGCATATTCCATCCTCTCTATCAAGAGAACCAAAGGACTAAACTACCCTCTCATTTTTTTAAGTTTATTCCATTTGTGAAATATACAATGTTAATTCACTAGAAATGATCAAAGGTAAATGTGATATTGTTATAAAATCCCTCCAAGAGAGCTAAGAGCTCTGTTTTGGCAAATTTGGGGATTAAGGGCCTAACCATGTCATCACATCTTTAAAAATGAATAATAATGTCATTTTCAATATTGAAACTTAAATAATTATATGTCATGGTCAAATCCTTATGTTATGACTTTAATTAATTTTTCATAAAAAGTTTCCATGCTTCAATATACCTCCTCATCTCTCTATCAACACTTGTAGGTGACCACTATAAAATACAAGTAATAATGTGAGAATGAGCAGTGTGTATTGAATTTGAACTTATGAAAAGACTTGAATTATTATTCAATCCTCCATACAAGTGTTTATCATCATAAATGTTTTGAAACCAATTCTCAAATCCTTTGTTCAATGTGGTATTCTTCCTCCAAAGCAACTATACCTGAGTATTTTCATGGCAGACTGACTGACAGGTTACACATGGCTAAAAATCATAGAACATTGTTTAGAGAAAGAGGATTAAAGATGAATGGGGAGTCAAAATACATATTTAAAACATGATAATTATATTAACATAACTTATTGAATCCATGAACTAGCTTTAAACTCCTGAAAATGGTGAAAACTACGTACAACTCAAAAAATTGTATCTTCCTACAGCTTTGAGCTAATTGACTCATCCAAACACCTTTAAATGTGAAAAAAAGCATGGGATACATTATGGGACATATTAAAAATAATTTTTAACCAATATTAGTAATTGGATTGTAAGGATCTTCTCAAACTAAGGTAAAACCTATAGGGTACATAGATTAGTAGGTAGATTTTAAAGGTCAACTTCATGAGGATGGTTCATGAAGCACAAACCACAAATTTTCAAAATAATTATATGAAAATGAAGGTACTTGATTTTAAAACAACCTCCCAAAAGCATTTTCCTTGAAACTTCCTGATTTATCTATATCAAGCAAAAACCTAAAGGTCACTTTTGCTTACCAAAAAGGGTGGAAAGGGAGTAGAATAGTTTTGAGCAAGAAATGGAACTTCTAGATCAACTCAAACATGTTACTAAGCTTGGGAAAGCTGAAGAGGTAATGTGTGATAATTTAACATGTGGAACACTTCCTAAGGAGCTGTACAAGTGTTAAAATCTCCTTTTCTCCCAAGAAAAATAACCTTGTAACTAAAGAACCTATCGATTTTCAGTTATGCAAGTTGATTTAGACTTAAGTGGATACATGGGGCATGATTTCACATTTTATAACCTTCACACTTCCTAAAAAATATGTACAATTCATTAAATGCACCCTTTTTGACCTCAAAATGACCCAAAAATGATATAGAGACCAAAAAAACTAATTACCAAGGCTATTAAAACATTAAATGACATAAATTATCCTATAAAACACTTTTTGACATATATATCAGACCCATAAATTTCCTAAAATTCAAATTTTTACCTAGGGGTGCCCCAATTTGACGTAAAAGTCAAATTTGGTCAATAAATTGATGACTCATAAGGGTAGTATGCTTGCTATACTAACTAGACCAGTATCTTTATCAATCCATTGGTATTAGGGAGTCATTTTAAGTTTGATAAAAATAAGTAAACCTTTATCATTGACCATCAAGACAAGACCACTAATTACCTCAACCACACAAAGTAAGGACACACACAAAATAAGACACAAATTAACAAGGCATGCACGCACACACACACACACACACACACACACACACACACACACACACACACACACACACACACACACACACACACACACACACACACACACACACACATGTACCCAAGGCACTTAGGGTATTCAAAGAAAAAACTACTATGCAAAACTAGATACCAAGTATACCTCCTTTATAGGATCACAAGGAAAACTTCTTTAATCATCTTCATGGTGAGATGAAATATAGTGCCAAACATGTTTCTCCTTAGATTGAATGCTTTGTAGATCAGGCCTATTCCATAACACTTAACTTGATTTGACCTCAAGTGGATCATCTTGTTGTCCCCAAAATAGACTTCTCATTTTTGGGACAACATGTGAACTATTTTGGTTCAATAGACCAAAATAATCTCTTCCCTTCTCAAAATTTGTTCTGAGCTTTCAAATTCCTCATTTTTCAAGATTTTTTAGTAAAGGGATTATTAGGTTCAATAGGTTCAAAGGCTTCTGTAGGTGAGTCCAATCAAAAGAACCAATTTCCAACACTTAGTAATTTTCAGGATTGGTTCAGCGCCTTAGTTCGATCAAAAATGTCCATCTGTAAACATCTAAGCAAGGATTGAACCATTGAACTGTTGAACCTTGAACCATTTTGGTTCAATGGGTTTAATGGGTTAAAAGGTTCAACATCATCAACAAGAGCTAAGTGCATTTGTCAGAGGTTCAAAGTTTAACCGTTTCAAAGGTTCCACGGCTCTGAGCACTTAACAAGTTTCAAAGGCTTGAACCGTTGAACCTTTAAACCTTGAACCATTTTGGTTCATTAGTTCAATGGGTTTAGTGACCAAATATTTCAATGCACTTGGTTCAAAGGTATTAAAAGGACTCAACCAAATCAAAAGAATGAACTAGCTGAACCGTTGAACCTTGAGCCGCTTCATAGGTTCAACGAGTTCATAGGTTCAAAGGTTTAAAAGTGGCCTCAATCAAGGAAAGGAATGAACAAAAGAAAAGAATCATTAGAAGCCTCCAAGTGTCAATGGAAAAGGGTTTCAATATGATGTAGTGGAAGATGCCACGTGTCCTTGGTGAGAATTGGCAAAAGCCGACAAGTGTCATCGTCTGCGTGATTGCTAAAATGAGTCCCGACTATTTCCATAAGTGCTTCTAGAGTTTGGTAGAAGCCACCATGTGTCTTCTCCCATGAGACTCTCAAAGGTTTCTAAGAGCTCCTCTAAATTAGGTAGATGCTTCCATGTATCCTTGACTATTTTGGTGGAAGATGCCATGTGTCTCTTGTTAAAAGAAGTGGAAGGCACCACGTGTCAAGAACGGAACACTCCCAATGTAGAGATGCAAAGCCAAGGAAAGATTTCCTTCAAACAAATTGTCTGAAGAAATTCCTTTGGACATTTTATCTGAAGGAAATAAAGAGATGAAAAATTCCTCCAAAAGAATTAAAGCCTGAAGGCCACTTAGAGGATCCTAAAGGGTAGGTGCCCTTGCGGGAGGACACTCAACACTTAGAAATGGACCTTGTTCAAGATCCTGAAGAGTAAGTTCCCTTTAGGAAGGGTCAAGCCTCAAAGTGTAGTGGAAACTACCAAGTGTTGCATGTCGAGACAATAGTCCCTAACAAGTTTCAAAGCAGTGGAACTTGCCACGTGTCCCATCCCAAATCAGTGGAACATGCCAAGAGTCTACATTCATGCTTCCATCCTCTAACAGGTTTCAAAGCTTATGCCAATAAGATTATTTCGATGTTGCAAATGACACCACATGTCCTCACCCACGTCATAGTGAAAAGTAGTCATAGCAAGGGAGAAAGACACAAAAGAGTTGTTAAGGAGAATGACAGGCCCACAAACATCAAATTTAGGATGACTAGCTAGCTGTTAACTTTTAAAAGAGGAAAGACCTACGAACATCAAATTTGCTACAATGAAGTGTCATTTGATCTCTAAAGGCTTAAAACGTAGACTTGAATGCATTCAAAGACCCTAAGGCCAAGGCCAAAGGAAGAAGAGACAAAGAGGGAAATCTCAGTGGGAGTTATTCCCAGTAGGTGGAGCAGTTCACTGAGTAGGTATCTAGGGCCTACAAACATTAAAAGCACAACCTATTTGTCCCCTTTGGAGTAAAGGTGGAGTAGATAATTTCATGGATATCAGGTGATGAAATGAGTGATTCAGGCTTAAGAGTAGACACTAGAGATGAATCAGCATGCCATAGTTAAGGTAGCCGCCCTACTCCACTATGCCCTCCCTAATAGAACCAAAAATGCATCCAAAGCATTGATTGCACAGCATGGGTCACTCCATGGGAAAAAGTGCCAAGTCTCTCCTAGCCTCTATATAATGTAATCTCTTGCATCATTTGGAGGAGATATTCTGCCCAAATTGAAAGGCATTATTGAGACTTTGACGTCAGATTGTTGTTCATATTTATTTGATTGAATGAGAAAGCAAGTTACTTACAAAATTTGTGTTGTTATATCTTGTGATACTTTAGGAAATTGTTCTTATGTCTATTTCCTAGAAGCATTCTTTTTTATTTGATCTAACAAGCAAAACTAGTGGAAGTAATTAGGAAGGTGTCCTGAAGCTAACTAATTTCAAACTTTATGTTGTTATGGTTGTCTTTAGTGTGTGTTTATTTTTTGTTTCTGTGTAAAGGACCTTGGGATGACTTTGTGCCCCCATTGTTCTTCATACCTAACTCTTGGGTAGTCAAGGTGGAGACTTTGTGCTACACCTTAGATTTTTGGTCACTTTGTTACCAGTCACTTGTTACTAGAAAGATTCCTGTTATTTGCAAGAACAAGCACTTCTAAAAGAAGACAAGTGCCTTCTATCATTTCACCAGGATTTCTACTACCCAAGAAGGGATCTGGGTCTTGCTTTAATGTTACATCTAAAAAAAGAGAATCACCTTCACCAATCACCCAAGATTTCTCCTTTGTGTTGTGAACATCATCTCTGAAAGAAGAGAGATGGATGGTATATCCTACCCCTGACTGCTATTTTCAACTCATATATATAGTATATAGTGCCTTTATACCTATAGTAAACCTCCCCTTGATGAGTGGAGATATTTTTCCCCTATTGATGTAGTAAACCTACACATCTAAATGACCAATCTCCTTATGTTGTGGTAAAGAGACCTATTTTCTTCATCAGTTAGTTGGTCGACAAAATATTCACCCAATAGTTTTTGGTGACTCCGTTGGGAAAGGACAAGTAGTTTGAAGCCTAAAGCTTTAAATTGAAGTAAGACCAGTCCTTTTCCATTTTTATTTCACAATTTGGCAACTCCATGTTATACTAGAAGCCAAAAATCTCAAGGTGTTGTTGACCCTACTTTTGAGTTGGTGCAGTAGAGCAATTTTGAGTTATTTCCTCCACAAGCTCACCTTCAACGAACTAGGAGTCTTCCTCCTAGCCCTACTAGGTAACCAACACAAGGTAGAGCTTCTTTTTCTACTACTAGTAGAGCTTTGACCATATATACTCCACCCAAATTTTTTATCCCACTTTTACATAATCAAACCAGGCCCTTGGGGTAACTCTTTTGGTCTACTGAATTTAACTCCACCTCTGCATGAGCTTCCATGCAATTCAAGGAAGAATTTACCCGAATTCTTTGGTGATGGGAAAGTTCACCCTGATGAACATATTGCTACCTTTAGCATAGCCTGTGGTGTAATAGGTGTGGAGTATGAAGACATAGCAGTTAGGCTATTTGTAGGCCACAACAAGGCATTATTGCAAACTCATTCAAGCCTACAGAAGATGTGCATGCCTTGCTGGCCTAGTTCACACAAATGAATAAGGAGCCCCATGAAACTATGAGGGATTTCGTTACTAGGTTTGATAAGTTGAGGCATAGGATTCCCATGATCGCCTAGCTGACACCTCAAAATCTTAAGTGTTTCTTCATTAACTCACAACTGTCTGAAGTGAGTTTCTTGCTAAGATGGGCTAGACATATAGAACTTGATACTACTCAAGAATTAGCTAATAAGGTAGAAGATGACCTTATCTTGGCTAGAAAGATAAGGAGGGACCCTAATAAAGGTAAATCCTTTTCATCTTTTGAATACTCATCTACAGCCACCACTGACCTAATGGTGCAAAAGCTAGCAAATGAAGTGCTAACTCTCAAAAAGCAAATGACACAAGGGATGTCATCTACTCCATATATATATGTAACAAGGAGGACATTCCCTAATTAGTCTTACCAAGGCCATGCTACCAAGAATCAAGGATAGCAAAATTGCCTTCCTCTTCCATAGAGGAACCTCACCCTTGAAGCACCTCTAAACAACTCAACAGTTGGATATCTTGAAGCTGAATCAAATTTCTCATTCTAGCCTAAGTTGAATCCTAAGATGACACTAATCTCTTCACTGAAGAAGAAGAAGAATTAGCTAGTGACTCCCATATTGGTTTCCTAAACTATTAGGATGAACCTAGAAGTGAAGGCAATGCAACTGAGGGGTCATATGCTATATTCACCTAGTCTAAGAATCAATCAGCTCAATAAGCTAATAAAGAGAAAGTAGAGGAGTGACCTCAACCAATAGTTTCAATTGCTAAGTTGGGATCCACTCTTCCTTTCCAGCCAAAGGACTTGATGACTGCTAGAAAGGTAAGTACCCCAAACATTTCTGCACCTTCAACTTCAAATTCATAGTCCAGTTCTCCCCATCCCAAAACTCAAAAGGATGAAATCCCATCCTCTATGCCCAGTTCATTTCCAACATTTGATATCATTGACCATGCAAAGAAAAATAGAATTTAAATGTCTAAATTGGAATTTCTACAGTCCCATCCTGAGAAATTAGATAAATTGGTTTAGTATATTAAAAACTAGAACGTCCTTGTTAAACAAGCAATTCCTAAAGTGACACATGATTCCCCCAAGAATGTACCCACCCAAGAAAAATCTTGTCATTACCCATCCTATTGCTCCTGGTAGGACTGAACCCTTTTATGTCTCATTGTTGATAAATAGACATCAACTGAATAATTACATCATTGACTTTGGAGCTTCAAATAATGTCATGCCTACTAAAGTGGCTGAGTCCCTTGGCCTCACACTGAACAAGACATTTGGTAGATATTTCTCCATGGAGAACAAGCAAGTACCTTTATTGGGACAAATTAAAGATGCCCAATTTACATTTGCAGCATTTCCAGACAAAAGAATCAAGATAACTATCTTGGTAGCTGATGTCCCAACATCATATGGTATCCTTCTTTGGTAGAATTTCTGCAAAGATGTTGGTGGTGAATTGAGCATGGATTTATCAAAGGCAAGGATTCTAGTCAAAGGTGTTATGAAGAGGCTGCTCCCTGAGAAGGAAGCGAAATATGTGGTTACCCAGACCTTAGCACTTGAAGCTCAAATTCTGTTTGAGTCTTTAGGCATGGGTAACTACTTTCTATCCATGGATGGAATTCATGAGACATCTGATGAAGCTCCTATGGGTGACAACTTGGAAACATGTTTAGTTAAAATAGTAGAAGAATGGGCAGAGCATAAGGCAAGTGTGGAAGTATCTCCACCTCTAAATGAAGAAGAATCCAAAGGAAAATTAGTATCAAATGAGTTATGGATTCTTGAATTTGATGGCAGCTACTCCTCCACTAGTTCAGGAGTTGGGGTTGTGTTAATATCTCCTCAAGGAGATATTTTTCCTTCATCCTACAAGTTGCAGTTCATCAACACTAATAACATAGCTGAATATGAGTCTCTATTGCTTGGATTAAAAGTTGCAAGGGACAAAGGCATCAAACTCTTTCATGCTAAAGGAGATGCTGAATTGGTGGTTTGTCAGGTGAGGAACCTATATCAAACCAAAAATGAAAGATTGTGCCACTACCATAATCTAGTCTGGGACCAAATTGAAAACTTTGATGCTTTCAGCGTCTCTATAGTTCCCAGAGAATTCAATGATCAAGCTGATGTACTAGCTATTTCAGCTACTGTCTTAGTCCCCCACCCAAACTTCAAAGGAGATAGGTACACCATTGAGCTAGTCTTTAGGCCAAGTGTGCCTGATAATGCCAGTCATTGGAAAGTGTTCAATAATGACAATCAAATCATTGCCTTCTTGGAGCAAAGGGATAGCTTTGAACGACTGCATTTTGAAGGTAGTGAACCTCAAAAGTGTGAATCAGCTCCTGAATCAAGTTCAAGCACAAATGAGGAGTTCTTGCAAATAAAAGGGAATAAGATTCCCAAAGGCCTGGTTTCCCTTGAGAAGCTGTTTGATAAGCATGATAGATTCATCAAACAACAACAAACAGATTCAAGCTCCTCTCAGGAGTTTGATCAAGTAAATCTGGGAACCAAGGAAGACCCCAAGATGGTGAACATTGGGAAATTTTGTACTCCTGAAGAGCATTTTAAGTTCACCACTTTGCTCAACTAGTACATGGACATCCTAGTGTACTCTTATGATAACCTAAAGTCACTCTGGCCTGATAAAATTTGACATGACATTCCTCTCAAGGCTGATTTGATACCTTACAGAAAAAATTCTAGGCATTATAATCCAAAAATATCATGTACTATTCTATATAAAATACAAAAAATGCTAAATCTAGGATAATCTTCCCAATCCATCATTCCACATGGATTGCCAATATAGTTCCTATAAAAAAAATGGTGAAATTCACCTTTGTGTGGATTTTAGAAATTTGAATCAGGCATCCTTGAAGGATAATTATCCTTTTCCAATCATGGATCAAGTGCTTCAGATAGTGGCAAGCTCAGAGATGTTATCAATGCTAAATGGCTTCTCAAGATATAATCAGGTCAAAGTTGGTGAAGCAGACTAGCATAAGACTGCTTTCACCACACCTTGGGGCATATTTAGATATAAAAGGATGACTTTTGGCTTGATAAATGATGGCACCACCTTTCAAAGAGAAATGGACCTTGCCTTCAAGGATGAGATGGGTAAGTTCATTGTAGTTTATCTTGATGACTTGACCATCTTCTCTAAGCATCACCCAGATCATGTGTACCATTTGCAACAAGTGTTGGAATGTTGTCGCTAGAATGGCATTTCCTTAAACCCCAAGAAGTCAATCTTTGGAGTAACATAGGGGAAACTTCTTGAACACATTGTGTCAAAATGGGGCATAAATATTGACTCAAATAGAGTTAAGTCTATCCAAGAACTTACCTTACCCATAAGTAAGACTACTGTTCACTCCTTCAGAAAGGTGAATTTCTTACGGAGGTTCATCCCTGAGTTTGCTGAGAAGACTAGGCACATTGTAAACATGATGAAGGGATAGGACACCTTCAACTAGACTGAAGAAGGCAAGTTGGCATTTGAGGATATCAAGACTGCCATTACCCATGTTCCAATTCTGGCTTGTCTAGACTATAACAAAGAGTTCACCATTTACAACTATACTTCAGAACATACGCTTTCAACAATTTTGATTCAATAAAATAAAGAAGGTATGGAATCTCCCATTTCCTTCATGAGTTTTCCTCTCAAAGCTCATGAGCTAAAGTAATCAAACATGGAGAAGCATGCTTATGTAGTGGTGAAGGCAGTAAAGCATTTCCACTTCTACATTTTGAATTCACGAGTTACTGCCCTGGTCCTGATACCATGATCAAATCCATACTAACTCAGTAGGAGTTTGGGATGAAAAGAGGCAATTGGGTTGCAAAGATCCAGGAGTTTGATCTGGTCATCAAGCCCACAAAGATGGTCCATGGAAAGGGGCTATGCCAATTAATTGCTAATAACAAGCCAAGAGGAACAAATAATGAAGAACCAAAAGTGGATGACACACCAACAGTCCTCTTTGTCTCCACCATGAATGAGTGGTATTTAGGTATTGCTCATTTACTTACTTATGGTGAGTTTCCTGCTCACTTGTCTTATAAAGAAAGGAGAACCATCAAGCTGAAAGCTGCTAATTTTATCCCTTGGGATAATGGCCTATACAAGATGAGCCTTGATGGAGTGTTCCTTCGTTGTGTGGACAAGGAATAGCAAAGCCATCTTCTGAAGTTCTTCCATAATTTGGCTTGTGGAGGACATTTTTTTGATCTTGTGACTGCCCATAAAATTCTATGAGCCAGGTACTACTAGCCAACTCCCTTTTAGGATGCATACAAGTGGGTCAGGGGATGTGAACTATGCCAACAATTTGTTGGAAGGCCCAAATTATCTACCCTACCCCTCAAACTAGTGATCAGAGAGGAGCCATTCTAGTAATGGGAATTGATTTTATTGGAGTTGTAAACCCATCTTCAAGTGATAGACATGATTATCTCATTATAGCAACAAACTACTTCACCAAATGGGTGGAAGCTATTCCAACCAAACATGCTACTTTCGAAGTAGTATGCAATTTCCTCAAAGAGAACATCATATCTAGGTTTTGGGTCCCAACCAAGATTGTCACTAATAATGTAGCTTATTTCACTTCCCAAGAGATTACTCAATTCTATTTTCACTATGGGATTACACTCTCCCACTCTTTTTATTAATTTCCACAAGGGAATGGACAAGATGAATCAAGCAATAAGAACTTGGTGGCTATCATCAAGAAGCTGGTGGATGACAACCAAAAAACATGGCATAAAGCATTGGTTGATGCTCTATGGGTAGATAGAATTATGCCAAAGAGAGAAATTGGTATGTCTCCTTTCCAACTTATTTATGGACTCAATACTGAAATACCAATCACCCTAGAATTTCCAACACTGAAATTGGCTAAGGCAATTGAAGATCAAATGTATGAAAGCAACTTTGATAAGAGGATCATGTGCCTAACTAAGTTGGAAGAGCACAAAACTATAGTGGTGGATCGAATTACCACCCATCAAGTTCTGGCAAAAAAGCTCTTTGACTAGAAAGCAAAGAATCATGATTTCCAGATTGGAGATCAAGTCTTGCTGTGGGAAAAGAGAAGAGAACCAAAGGGGATGCACGAAAAGTTTGATTCCCTGTGGAGGGGACCTTTTACTATTCATTATCTCAATGGTGAAAATAGTTTCCTATTGAGGTATCAAGATGGTATTCTCTTTTCTCTACCTCACAATGGGCAACATCTAAAGCACTTCAACTCTTGAAGTATCAGATGAGTTCCCCTGTACACACACACACACACACACACACACACACACACACACACACACACACACACACACACACACACACACACACACACACACACACACACATATATATATATTTGTATAGTCTTTTGTTTCTATTTTGTACTTTTCATTTTCATTTTTTAGAACCTTTATTTTTGGGTAACATGAATCCATAGCCCAATGGCATACTTCAAAGGCACTGGAGATTCTAATTTCTACTCCCCTCAGCTATATTCCAAGTATTCATCTGAGGGAAGTTCCCCAACTGGAGCCAATTATTGTCCCCAAAAATAGACTTCCTATTTTTGGGACAACATGTCAAATATTTTGGTTCAACAGACCAAAATAATCTCTTCCCTTCTCAAAATTTGTTCTGATCTTTCAAATTCCTCATTTTTCAAGCTTTTTTAGTAAAGGGATTAGCAGGTTCAATAGGTTCAAAGGCTTTTGCAGGTGAGTCCAATCAAAAGAACTAGTTTCCAACACTTAGTCATTTTCAAGATTGGTTCAACACCTTGGTTTGATAAAAAATGTCCATCGACAAGCATCTAAGCAAGGATTGAACCATTGAACCATTGAACTGTTGAACCTTGAACCATTTTTATTCAATGGGTTCAATGGGTTTAAAGGTTCAATGTCATCAGTAAGAGCTAAGTGCATTTGTTAGCGGTTCAAATTTCAACCATTTCAAAGGTTCTACAGCTCCGAGTACTTAACAAGTTTCAAAGGCTTAAACTGTTGAACCTTGAACCATTTTGGTTCATCGGTTTAACAGGTTCAATGACCAAATAGTTCAACACACTTGGTTCAAAGATATCAAAAGGACTCAACCGAATCAAAAGAATGAACTGATCAAACCTTTGAACCTTAAACTGCTTCATAGGTTCAATGAGTTCACAAGTTCAAAGGTTTAAAGGCAGCCTCAATCAAGGAAAGGAATGTACAAAAGAAAAGAATCATCAGAAGCCTCTAAATGTCAATGGTAGAGGGTTTCAATATGATGTAGTAGAAGATGCCATGTGTCCTTGGTGAGAATCGATGGAAGCTAACAAGTGTCATCATCCACGTGATTGCTAAAATGAGTGTCGACTATTTTCGTAAGTGTTTTTAGAGTTTGGTGGAAGCCACCATGTGTCTTCTCCCACAAGACTCTCAAAGGTTTCTAAGAGCTCCTCTAAATTAGGTAGATGCTTCCATGTATCCTTGACTATTTCAGTAGAAGATGTCACGTGTCACTTGTTAAAAGAAGTGGAAGGTGCCACGTGTCAAGAACAGAACACTCCCAACACAGAGATGTAGAGCCAAGGAAAGATTTCCTTTAGACAAATTGTCTAAAGGAATTCTTTCAGACATTTTGTCTAAAGGAAATAAAGAGATGAAAAGTCCTCTAAAAGAATTAAAGCTCGAAGGCCACCTGGAGGATCCTGAAGGGTAGGTGCCCTTGTGGGAGGACACTCGACACTCAAAAATCGACCCTATTCAAGATCCTGAAGGGCAAGTTCCCTTTGGGAAGGGTCAAGCCTCAAGTACAGTAAAAACTGAGAAGTGTCACATCCTAAGACAATAATCCCTAACAAGTTTCAAAGTATCAAAACTCACCACGCATCCCATCCCAAATCAGTGGAATGTGCCAAGTGTCTGCATCTGTGCTTCCAACCTCTAACAAGTTTCAAAGCTTATTCCAATAAGCTTATTTAAAATCTATAGATGCTACCATGTTCTTCACCCACGTCATAGTGAAAAGCAGCCATAGCAAGTGATAAAGACACAAAGGAGTTGTAAAGGAGAATGATAGGCCCACAAATGTCAAATTTAGGACGACTGGCTAGCTGTTAACCTTCAAAAGAGGAAAGACCCATGAACATCAAATTCACTACAATGAAGTGTCTTTTGATCTCTACAGGCTTAAAAGACAGACCTGAATGCATTCAAAGAACCTAAGGCCAAGGCCAAAGGAAGAAGAGACAAAGAGGGAAATCTCAGTGGGAGTTATTCCCAATAGGTGGAGCAGTTTGTTGTGTAGGTATTTAGGGCTTGTAAACATTGAAAGTGTAGCGTATTTGTCCCCTTTGGAGTAAAGGTGGAGTAGATAGTTACATGGATAGTAGGTGATGAAATAAGTGATTCAAACTTGGGAGTAGACACTGGAGATGAATCAACATGCCACAGCTAAGGCAGCTGCCCTAATCCAGCATGGCCCTCACTGACAGAACCAAAAATGCATCCAAGGCATTGATTACATAGCATGGGTCACTCCATGGGAAAAAGTGCCAAGTCTCTCCTCACCTCTATATAATGTAATCTCTTGTATCATTTGGAGGAGAGCTTCCAAATATAGAAGCAAAACTTTGCCCAAATTGAAAGGCATTATTGAGACTTTGAGCTCAGATTGTTGTTCATATTTCTTTGATTAAATGAGAAAGCAAGTTACTTGCAAACTTTGTGCTGTTATAGCTTGTGCTACTTTAGGAAATTGTTCTTATGTCTATTTCTTAGAATCATTCTTGTTTATTTGATCTAACAAGCAAAACTAGTGGAAGTAATCAGGAAGGTGTCCTAAAGCTAACTACTTTCAGACTTTGTGTTGTCATGGTTGTCTTTAGTGTGTGTTTATTTTCTATTTCTATGTAAAGGACCTTGGGATGACTTTGTAACCCCATTGTTCTTCATACCTCACTCTTGGGTAGTCAAGGTGGAGACTTTTTGCTACACCTTAGATTGTTGGTCACTCTGTACTCTGTTACCAGTCACTTATTACCAAAAAGATTCCTATTTTTTGCAAGAACAAGCACTTCTGAAAGAAGAGAAGTGCCTTCTATCATTTTTATAGGATTTCTACTACCCAAGAAGGGATTTGGCTCTAATTTGAATGTTACTTCTGAAAGAAGAGAAGCACCTTCACCAATCACTTAGGATTTCTCCTTTGTGTTGTGAACATCATCTCTGAAAGAAGAGAGATGGATGGTATATCCTACCCCTGAGTGCTATTTTCAGCTTATATATATAGTATATAACACCTTTATATCTATAGGGAACCTCCCCTTGATGAGAGGAGATATTTATCCCTTGTTGATGTAGTAAACTTGCACATCTGGGTGACCAATCTCCCTATGCTATGGTGACGAGACCTATTTTGCTCATCAGTTAGTTGGTCGACAAAATATTCACCTAACACATCTTTAAATATGTATCCAATGTAGATATACTCTTCTTGAGAATGTTTACATACCTCATACTACTACCCACTCTTCATCTCATGATCAACGAGTATCTATTTAGTAGGCATGGTTGCAAGGGGAGTAGTTTCATGTTCTTTGGAAGATTAAGGCCAATAGGAGCTTGTTCCATCCTTAAAAATATGATCTGTTTCTCCCAATTAGTTGGGAGGATGATATCCATATTTATTACTTCAAACATGTCATCATAAAATGTATATGCTTCTTGAAAGGACATATTTGAAATATTACTTTTCCTTTGCATACTTACTCTAGTGTCAAAGTTTCCTTCTCCATCCTTGACTAGATCATAACCTCCTTGAAGAGGAGTATAGCCATCTCCAATTATTTCAAAAAAAAAATCCCAAGGTAGATTAATATGTTTTCCTTGACCATCCATGGTATCTTGCAAAGTGATGGAAGAGCTAATGATCCTTTCTTCTTCTTTGGCAAAAGGAATACATTCTTCTTCATTCACCCAATTAGAAATTTCCACATAAGACATCAAATATTCTTCATCATTCATGATATATTGATAAATCTCAAATTGTATTTCAACCTCTAAAATATGACTTTGGTTCTCAAGGGATACAAGGTCCTTTATCTCCTTCTTTGTGATTCTGAGACTAGGCATTTTGAAGTCATGTGACTTAATCCAATGAAGCTACCAAGAAGTTAAGGTCTCTTCAAGAAAAAGATATGATTTTTTGTCAACAAATTTATCCTCCTTAGGTTCCCCTACCATATTTACATCAATTCAATGGGTGATGGAAAGAATAAAAAGTTGGTGGAGGTGGAACATAGAACTCAAAATCAGATTGAGAGTGAAGTGTGTGAGATTCTTTCGAAAGCTCTTGAGGAAGGGGAGGCAGAATTTGGGTTATAACTACTTGATTTTATTCATTGCACTTGAAAAACATCTCATTAATATCAGATTTATCTTGATTAGTCTCTTGAGGAAGGGAATATGGGGTGTGTTTAGGCATATGATCTTATTTTAGGTCTAAACATTCCATCTCACCTTGAATTAGTAATCTCATTTTTACATCTAACTCTTCAATTTACTTGGCTAGGTTCTCTTGTAAAAGTATTTATTAAATCTCATATTAATAATAATGAGTGGGATTAATACATGAGGGTTGACATGGAACATAAAAATATTCTTGAGGAAGGGTAGGAGGGACTTGCAAAGGATCAACTCCCTTCTCCACTTCACACTCCTTGACAATGCTTCCATCTTCTTTCTTTCCCCATGATTCCACTATCTTACTCTAGATTAGGATGTTGGGATTAGAAGTATTTTATTTATAAAGGATGGGGGGTTTTGTATAGTATCAATATCATTCTCAACTTCACACTCTTTTTCAAGACTTTTCTCCTCTTTCTTTCCCCATGACTCTACTATCTTGTTCTAACTTAGGATATTGGGATATGAGTCTCTTTTTTAAGGTGGTGGGTATGCAATGTGAGATGTAAATGAGGGCCTAAACTCCACTTCCTTTAATACTAAGATGGACTATTTTATTTTCTTATTGGCCAACTCAATTTATCTATCAAAGTTTGCTTCAAACACAGGGCTAGTCTTTTCAACTCTCTCTTCCACTTGATTTAGAGAAGGATGACTTTGGAAATTTTGATTAGGATCATGAGTAGGGATAAAATATGGCTGATATAGAACTTTGGGAAGTGAATATGAATGTTGATAGACTTGGTAAGTCTGCCTCTCATGAATTCTTAGCTTATTCTCCAAGGAAGAAATTAGGCCACTCACATCAGGCATCTCACTTGTGAGCCTTTGCCAATTGGTTCTCTCAATAGGTACCCACTATCTTTTGACCAAATATAATGCATCCTACACATTATTAATGACATGCCTAGGAACCTCTTAACCATATCCTTTTAGATTATCAAGCTCCAACATGTACCTCTCATATCCCAAAAAAGTCTTCTTGAAGGTAGAAATGGATGGAGTTGAGGAGTGGCTAGGTTGACTAGGAGAAGCAAGATATTGAGGAGGTTGGATGTAGGACTAATAAAACTCATTATAAGGTTGAATATGATCATATTGGGGTTGGTAAACTTCATGAAAGGGTTGATTAAGGAATTTATCTTATGATAAGGAAAGACACAAGCTTGCAATGTCTCACCAACTTATAAAGAACAAAACTCAAAACCAAAGTCAGCTATAAAACTTCATTGAAAGAAAGAAAAAAAGGAAAATTTAAAAAAAAATATTAAAAATGAAACATGGGCTACTTGACCAGTTGATTTATCTTTAGATTTTCCATTGATGCTTTGATAGATTCCTCCAAAGGCTAATTATTGAGAGACAACACCAAAAATCTCTCATCTTCTTGGACTAAGAGTTTCACCAGGAATGCCAAAAAATAGTTATCACTTGTATTTTCACCATTTGAGGAGATATAAAATCTCTCCTCATCCAAGTGGAACAATGAAAACACCTCTAGGTTTATGGGTAGCCTAAGGATGAGGTGAATCACTAGATAGGGCTAGCTCCCTTGATGTACCACTTTAGATCACAACTAAAACTAAACTTTGGGGGGAAAAAAGGAGAAAAATAAATTTAAAAAAGCAATATTAAGGGAGGTGATATACCAAATATATTGATGACTTCTAACCATATGCATATTATACTTGAAATCAAGGGACAAAATAAATGTACACTTCTCTAATCTTCATCTTCTCACATAAATGTTATTGAGGTTATGAACTAATGTGCAAAGCTAGGATGACTAGAAAAGAAGCCTATAAGGGATCTAATGAATATATTAACTCACTCAATCCTTTAAATTTCCTAGAAAACTTCACATGCCCTACAATAAGAAGCTTTCCAACTACAAATAAATGATAAAATGAAATAACATGCTAAGGAATCCATAGTTTTCACTTATGCAAAATCAAATATTACAAATGAACACACTAAGAAAATTGATGGAGGAGGTAAACATAATTAGTATTATTGATAAAAATTTATACAAATGAGTAGGTTTTTTCCATACTTAGGTGGAGCATAAAGTACAATTGTCAAAATGGCTAGTTCTTATTGAACTTGAAAGAGATAGGAGAAAAAAGAAGTCCAAAGATCACAATGACACTTGTCAAGTTGAGAGAATAAGTTATAAATGCATGATAAGATGGTGTGGGATGAACCATTCAAGTCAAATGAATACAAATGTAAATCCAAGTCATAAACCTCATGAAAAGTGGCATGAAAACAACTTGAGTGGCTCATAAAAATTGCCTTCATGATTAACCCTATTTGAACAACTTATAAATGATTAGTACTAGGTAATATGATTGGGATGAATTTTAAGGAAATAATATATGCCTATCCATGCATTGGTTTTAGGCTTGGTCTTTTGGAAACACCTAGAAAGGAGATATCATCATCTACAATCCAAAAAAAAATTCCTTCATGCACCCTGCACACTTGTCCTCAAATTGGAATAAATTACTCATGAAAATAAATGGGATGGATTTAATGAAAATTTTGAAAACTCTACATGTCCTTGGAATCATCAGGTTCACCTTAAAATCACCCCACTTGAAGATCTCCACCCTTCTCACTAGCTTATCCAAAAGGTAGTTTTGACTAGTTGAGATGAAGCACCTGGTTTAGATGCTTAGGAGTTTTTTATTGGAATTAAATGGAAATATAGAGTTATAAAAATTATAAATATTCCCTAAAAAATTTATTTCATCTTTAGAATCCTCCTATAGCCTAAAAAAATAAAAAAATGGTAAAATATTCCCTATTTCTCAGCCCAACCATATAATTCCATAAAAATAAAAAGTATGAGGAGAATAATGGAGTAATATACAATTTATAATCACCATCCTAGTAAAAATATCTCATTAGATTATCTATCCAACTCCATTTCTCCAAATTGGTCCTGACTAAGGGTTTAGGAGGGTTTTAGGCCTATTTTACCTCTTAAGGTTCATTCTTAAAAAATAGACATCCAAGTTGCCAATAAATTTGATAAATTCATATTTAAATACATTTTATAACATACTTTAGCTCCTATATCTCCCATGAAAAGCCTTATAGAAGATATGAGCATTTGAATTTGACCTTTCAAGCTCTTTTTCTCCTTTACTACATGTCTAGTGTTGTTTTTGAGCCAAAATGGCTTCCTTAGGGGGTTTCTTTGCCTTATAACATATTTTTAACTTATTATATTACCTCATAAACACTATCCAACCCATTATAAATATTTTTTAAGGGTAAAAATAAAATGACCTATCATTTGAAGACTAGATCTAGCCATGTCAAGTAAGCTTAACTGCACCTTTCTCGTCTAAACTATCATGTCATAATTATATTCACTCCATAATCTTGAAAAAATCTTAAATTATTCAATAAACATGATTCAACTATTTTTAAATCTCACATGAGGTTGAAAGTGGAAATGCCCTATCATTTGGACCTCTATGTCTAATCTAACTTGTATGCCTGTCTACAAATTTGAGAATTTTTGAGTATCCTACTTTTATTTTGATACTTGTGACATGTTTCCATCATTTAAATATGTTTCTCTGGTCTTATAATACTTATTTAAATGTCACCTTTTCTTCTAGTTACTCCTTTCTACCCTATTCCTCAAACCCTATCAATCTTGGTATAAGGGGAAGTACCCCCTATTTGAGACAAAACAAGGGGTACTTACCCTATTTTTATAATAAAATAAACACTTATATGGTATCCTTAAAATATTTTATGTTATCTAAAAAAAATTTCAACCCATGATCTATCCATTTTACCTTCAAACTCCCTCCAAAACTAAAATAGACTGTGTGGAAGTTGATTGTGCAAGGGTTTCTTCAAAATGATTGTGTGTTACTTGTTTGAGAACCTTGTAGGTATATATTTTCTTGATATATTTTATAAAATGTTTATTTTACTTGTGTATGTCATGATATATTTTTTCTCATCTTCATTAAACACCTCAGACCCTCATTTACCTTCATACACTTTACATTCTCAATATTATGATATCTTACCTAACTATGTTTTGGGTCTTAGAGAGGAACATATAGGTGTTTTTTTATTGATTAGGATTTAAGGTAGTGTTTATACTCTAATTAGACTCTCTTAGGACCATTTTATACTTTTTTTTTACTTTTTCACCTTGCTTAGTCTTTTCCATCACTTTAAACGTCAACCTGTTCATTGTTTGGTTTAGACTGTGACCTGCTCTTTTAGAACCCTACCTGTAGGTAAGCTATGCATGATTTATCTTGGAAATAATGTTTGAAACCTTTTTACCATTTATTAGGTTCATATAATACTATTTTAACCCATTTAATTTATCTCCATGTAATAAACATCACAAGTAAACTTAGTTTTGTTACTCCCTGCCCCTCATAATCAACTATAGTTGACTGTGAAGAGTCTTGTAGGTGTTTTCCATATTGTCTAAGTTTTAAAATTAAAAAAACCCACCCTATTTTAATATATAAAAACCATATTATTCCTTCACTTACCTCTCATTCTTATAATGAATTCCATTTCCCAAAGTTGGATGAACCTACAACCAACATGTGGGGGCATACTTGGTGATGAAAAGGGACTTGTAGATGTTCATTATCTTGAATTTAGCTTTGAAATATGCATTATACCTATTATCATCTTGATAAGTCATTGGTAAATATTTTTACTCCTTTCATCTCATTTTTGGGTTGTGTATGGGTTTGACCCCTACTATATTGAGACAACCTACCTATTTGACTATTGTAAATACACATAAGCTCCTTAGACATAGGTTATGATGTTAGGATACCTCCTTTGAATCCCCTAGGGTATATTACATTATTTAAGTTCCATTTTATCACCTTCATTATTTTTAAATAATTAGACATAAACATTTAGATCACTACCTATCTCGGTCATTACAGTTGGCTATAGGTCAAACTTTAGGAGAGAGAAACATATAAATGCTCATTAGAATCAATGAACAACATACATTTTACTTATTTAATCTTTTAGATCATAAAAATAACTTTAACTATTTATCATCACTCCATAATATTTCCTTAATCTATTTTTTACAACTTTATGGATGTATATGTCCCTTTAGAGTTTCAAAACCTGTAGACTTCACTGTCAAAATTTAGTGAGGAGAAGTGCATGTTCCATCCTCTCTATCAAGAGAACCAAAGGACTAAACCACCCTCTCCATTTTAAAATTTAATTCTCTTTGTGAGATATAAAAGTTTAGTGCACTATAAATGATCAAATTTCAATGTGATATTGTTATAAAATCCCTCCAAAAGAGCCAAGAGCCCTATTTTAGCAAATTTAGGGATTAAGGGCTTAAACATATCATCACATCTTTTCAAGTGAATAATAACTCCATTTTTTATATTTACAATTCAATCATGATTGGTCATGGTCAAAGACTTATGTTATGGCTTCAAGGAAGTTTTCATCAATTATTTCCATGCTTCAATATACCTCCTTAGCTCTCTACCAACACCTATAGGTGACCACTATCAAACATAGGTAGCAATTTGAGAATGAGTAGTGTGTATTGCATTTGACCTTATAAAAAGACTTGAAATCTTATTCAATCCTCCATACATGTGTTTGTCATCATAAATGTTTTGAAACCAGTTCTCAAATCCTTTGTTCAATGTGGTATTCTTCATTTGAACCAACTATACTTGAGTATTTTCATGGTAGACTAATTGACATGTTAGACATGGCTATAAATCATAGAACATTACTTAGAGAAAGAGGATGAAAGGTGAAGGTTGAATTAAAAAATATGTTTTAATCATGATAATGATATTAACACAACTTATTGGAGCCATGAACTAGCTTTAAACTCCTAAAAATGGTGAAAATTGCCTACAACTCAAAAAATTATATTTTCCTACAAATTTGATCTACTTGACTCATCCAAACACCTTGAAATGTGAAAAAAATCATGGGAGACATGAGGGTAAATATTCAAAATCATATATAAACAATATCAGTTAGTGGATTATATGGAGATTCTTAAACCAAGGTAAATCTTGTAGGGTACACAAATTAGTAAGGTAAACTTAATGAGGATGTTTCATGAATAAAAGGCCATAATTTTTCAAAATATTTATATTTAAATGAAGGTCTCTTAGTTTACAACAACCTCCCAAAATAATTTTCCTTGAAACTTCTTGAATTGTCTGTACCAAGCAAAAACATGAAGGTCACTTTTATTTGCCAAGAAAAGTGAAAAGGGAGTATAACAGTTTTGAGAAATAAATGGCACTTCTATATCAACTCAAATGTGGCAATGACATTGATAAATCTGAAGAGGCATTTTATGATCATTTTACATGTGGCATATTTCCCAAGGAGCTATACAAGTGCAACAATCTCCTTTTCTCCTAAGAAAATTACTGTTTGAACTGAAAAACCTACCACTTTTTAGTTATGTCAATAAATTTAGGCGTAATTTGATACATTGGTAATTAAAAAATATTTTATAACCTTCACACTTCCCAATAAATCTATAAAACTCATTAAATGGTCCATTTTAAACCTCAAAATGACCTAAAAATGATATAGGGACCAAAATAACTAATGACCAAGGATAGTATAATATTAAATGACATAAATTATCATACAAAACACTTTTTGACATCTATATTGGACCCCTAAAATGCCTAAAAATCATAATTTTACCTAGGGGTGCCCTAATTTGACCTAAAAGTCAAATTTGGTCAATGGTGACTACAAGTTTCTAATCTTCCCTCACCTCAAAGGGGGGCATATTATTAAAATTTATCATAGTTTTTATATTTATTGGGGGCATGATTTCAAATCATTTTCTCCACACATTCATATTTATAGATTCAATAACCACATGCTTTGGAAGCATGTTCTCCAAACTTGTTGAATATTTGGTACTTATATCAGTTTTTAGATTCAGTGGGAGCATGATTTTAAAACATTTATCCACACATTAATAGTTATATATTTAGTAGGGGAATGCTTTGGAATCATGTTCTCCACACTTATTCAATATTTTATACTTATATCAATTTTTAGATTCATTGGGACCATGTCATATAGGCATGGCTTACACACATTCATAGTTTAATCATGAGGCATATCTAATATTTATATGCTATACAATGTACAAATAATATTACAAAATAAAAGTTAGTTTTAGATTTAAAAATACTTCTAGGTACTATTGTTAACCACCAAACTGCACCTTTAGGAGAAGATTGTTTAGACCTTTTCAAGTTTGGGGTAAGATGGGATTAGTCCAAAGTTTGTGGGTGACCAATGGATGGAATAAACCTCTAGTTTTAGGGATATATCCCTTGGTGAATCAATTATAGATCAATTTATAAAACTAATAACTTGGTGGTGAAAAGGGGTAGAAGGTGATGCATAAAACAAAACCTATGCTAAGGGGAGGTGATGCACCAACATATTCATATCCACTCTAACTAATCCTTCAACAACACTTTATGAATCCAACAAGTACTATTGACTGAGACATGTTTTCTAAGGAGCTCCTAAGCATTATTAATTAAAATTAAGGCTATGAATATTGTTGTATCTTGAATTTGATGGATGAGTGGTCTAGTTTAGGACAACATTTCAAACACAATCACCAACACTTTGACATGTCATATGACTTGCATAGGATAATATCCTAGAAATTAGGACAAGGACCTAAAAAGGGGAATGAAACTTCACCACTTTTAAAAATAAACAAGCATATAACACACTAAGCTAGTAAGGAAATCTGAAATAGTCTTTATTATTTATTCAAAAGGTTTACAAGATATAATTTTGATATATTTTCATCATACCTAGTTGAGGTATAAGTACAGTGGCTTTAGAGACTCAATTTATAGAATATGGATAAGAGGGATAAGATAATTTGGCATGGATAATGCATGGAGAGGTCATGAATGACCATAATTCATTCAATTAGTAGTTACAACTAGCCCCCATAACTTCCTTCTTGCATTGCGAGTGGTCTTCAATGAGCTTTTTGGGTGTTGGATGTCTATTTTTGGCCAATATTGAATCCATGAATAGTATGATCACTCCAACCTAGTCAATTCCCTCTGATTTTGATAGTTACAAAGGCATCAAAGTGGTTCAATTAGGTCTCCATGAAGCATTAAGTGACCATATCTCTTTTGCATGTCAATGGGGTTAGGAAACTGCTCCATTATCCAAGATGTATATGGAATATGCATACTCACCTACATGAATAAGTTACATAGATGTTATGACTGAAAATTCACTCCTTTATCAACCCTCTACACCAATATTCATCTCCCTTAGTTGACCAAGTAGGCCTATTAGGCAATTATGCCTAGTCTCTTAGTGGTAGCTACTTGGATGATCATGGGGATTGAATATAAACTTCAATATGGATAAGTGAGAAATTTTTAGGTTTAGGACATAATACTACACCATAATATGTTCCTTCCAAACATTGAACATTTGTAACTCTACCTCATTTAGGTGACTAGGTCACCTCTCACTAGCATTTCTAGACTAGCTTTTATCTTAGGCCTGTAAGTGCATTTTATAGGATGAGATAAGAGTGGTTTGAGATTTGAGAATGTGAAACATTATTCACACCACCTTCTTCCATGATCTAAAATTCTTCATATAACTTTTCACCTTTGAATTTATCACAAAATGTTTCTAAAATAGTATTTCTAATGGGTTTGTACAACTATCTATATAGACCAATGCCATGGATGGGACCTCCTCAAAGTGTAGTTTTAGGTGTATCCCAATATATTTAAACCCATTTAGATGTAAATTCTTCAATATTTCCTCCATCAGGTCTCTATTAGGGGTTTAGGGAGGTTTATGGAGGTTTAGACTCTTAATGATTGTTCATAGCCTTAAGGGATTAAACTGTAGAATCAATTCCAATAGATTCAAGTATATAACCCTACCAAACTTTCCATAGAAGTTTATATTAACATGCATATCCTCCGTACTATTTTGAGCACAAGAAGGTGCTCCTGATGTGACTATTTTGCATATTATGCACCTTCTAGGTAGCTTTAGGCTAAAGTGACTAATTTTTATCATTCCTCTACAAAATAACATATCTTTCACACATTAAGATCCTTTAATAGTACTTCCATGATTGTCTAAGGTCTCATATAACCCCTTTTGTACTCTATTTTAAGTCTTCAAATAATCATGCCTTGAAAAGGGTATTAGACCAATAGGCTTAATAATAAGGTTTTGGGTTTTTCTTTCAAAATAGAGTTATGATGGAAATTGGTAATTCTTAAGGGTATTGAATGGGACCTCCTTAAAGACTTTATATCTTATGTTTTGTCTTTTTTAATCCACTTAATTCTTCTTTGTGCACACATAACCAACTGACTAGGCACTTAGGCAAGTTTGCAGGTGGCTATTAGACATAAAGTCCTCGGTAGGTGGTTATTATGAAAAATTTATGACATGATGATCCTTATCCATCATAAAAAACATGTAAAACATGAATAACTTCTTCAATTATTTATACATAGACTTGGATCACAATTTTCAACTACCTCATCTGAAAGCATTTAAGAGCACAATTCCTTCATTATGTTTTTAACAAGGTTTTGGTGGCCTACCACCTTAAAGATGGTTCATAGAGTATAGGTATTAAATAAAAAACTTATTTACATGGATTTTAATCTCATATACCCCTTTAAAACTCATAAAAATCTCCTGGTCTCATGCAACTTATACGGTGAGTTGTGAGTGAAAGGTTGCAGCCTTCGATTTCTTTGTTAAGAATTATGTGGGGTATAATGTTAAGGACTATTCATAAAGTTTGGATCATGAATACAACTCTTTAATTCATGTATAATAATTTCATAGGGTTCCATAAATCCCCCTAATAGCACTAGGATTGAGTCATAATACCATGTGAGATATGAGCATCGGAGTTGGCAATTTGATATGGAAAACTAGGGTAGTGGAACTCGAGAGGTGTGATAAGAATAAAATATCCACTTCCATGCCTTAATCTACATAGAAGACCATATTAAATACCTTTATCATCAATATAAACCTATTAAATACCTTATTCCTACCATGGGGGTTTGAGTCTGTCATCAAAATAGAGATGGGATCTTGAGGGTTTAGGGAGGGCTTTAGGCCTTATAGATTTAGACTAAGTTTCAAGAACTTGAGTCACTTGTAGTTGTATTTGTGGTTTAAAATTAACCATATGACCCTTATCTAATTTATTTACACCCATTTTACTTTCCATCATCTGCCTAGACCACCATATCTATCCCTCTCTCATGTAGGCTTGCCATGCTCATCACTACCCCATTTGAGTACTTGAGTCAGTTGTTCTACTAGAGACCTAAATAGTTTCCTCTCTTATTATTAACTATTGATAGGTTTTGAAAATTGTGTAAAATTATTTTAATATAAAAAAAACCTTTTAATCTAGTTCTCCATGGATTATACTCCTAAAACTCACTTCATAGTCATGCACATAGGCCTTTGTGTCTTGAGTGTTCAACCTAGACTAGGCAGTTGCTTGGATTGATCATACCATTAGAAATTATGAGGATTACTACCATAATTATCCTAGGGTTACCATTACATTCTTTTAACATTACCATTGACATCATTTAGGTACCCCAATTGGTTAGGTAGACTTAGCTCACTGTATATGTCTAATTCAACTATTTTTGGCTATCTTTTCTAGTTTTCTTGTCCTTAAACAACATGATATCTATGTCCCATCACTATTATTGAGATATATCTTCCATATGAACATATCATCTCATGTTCCATGTTGCATACATGCTGCCTTCAGTCCTATAGGTGATGGTCATGGGTGTGTGACTCTCAATGGAAATTTCACATAGGCCCATGAGTAAGAGGGGGTCTTCCATAGTATGTTTGAGACATGATTGATCTTCCTTGAATCTAAATCACACTCTTGTAGTAGTATTATTCATATCATATTACTAATTATTTCATCTTATAGTCTTAGTTATATGAAGGTTTTAGAAAACCCTTTGAAGCCTGGGCCTGAGTTAATCTCCTAAACTTGGTCATTATTTATCAACAACATCCACACCTATATAAACCCTTTACTCATAGTTCCATTGACCATTGATAGTATTATGGAAAATTTGACCTTGTTTCCATGCCTTAGGCTTGGGAATAAGGGATTAAACCTATAGGTTATGGTCATAGGGTCATATGGAGTTTTAAGCTTGGAAGTCAGAACCTATTATGGGGTGAATTTTCTTAATGATATCATTACACAAAAGAGTTTACTTTGAGAGGTTCCATATAGATTATTGATTCATGTTAAAGGTCACCTATGGGGACCCTAGACACCCCTATTCATATACTCAACAAGGTAAAACATTTGGAGTTGGTTAATCAGGCATATGAAGGGAGAAAATAAAACCTAAGACTTTACAAATACCTTAAACTCTACTAAGAAACCTTAAACTTTAATAAACAGGTCTATGGAAGCATTGAGAGGATAGATCACAATTTTTTGGCCTTGAAAGATATAAGGAGGCCTGTTATTTCTAAAAATAGAATCTTCTATATGTGTTCAACACCTCTACTACCTTTATGGTGCTCTAATAATCTTTAATAACCATCACCATGAAATACTTGGTTTATATTTGCACTTAATTTTACTACACATGTAGTCTCATTTTTAGGCAATATCTTAGGAGAGTTGAAGGTTAATTTTATCAATCCAATTTTTTCAAGGAGACAAGAAGACCTAAATGATTTTAGGAAACCATCATTCAACCTTAAACCACTAGTCATCTTTAGATATATGTATTGAAGGTCCTTCATCATCAAGGAGACATTGCCTATAGTCTACAACTTGTGACAAACTAGAGGTTTATTACTCCCATGGACTCACACATGTTAACTAAGTGTGGAGAATGCAATGGCAAGACCTTGAGGACTTTTAAAAGACATAAAACCACCATTTTATTTAACCATGCCACAAACAGACTGAAAATGTTCCAGTCTTGATCCTGTATGGATATAGAAGACTAATTTGATTACCTTAGGTTATTAAAAAATATTAATTAAACATAGTCCATCATTATGAAAACCAATGCCAAGGATCAGAAGTCCATCATACCCCCTTCCTCTATCTAAGATCTGAGGTCACCATCTTCTCTCTTGTCTATATCGAATAAGAATCTGAGAGGTTATCCAAGGGTGCCAAGGAGGATGATGGAAATGAGGGTTCAATTTTTGAAATTTTTTGACTTGAAACTCTTAAATTATCTTACATGATGTTTTTATTAAGTCCCTTATATATATCCCTAACCTTTTCTAACCATCATCATAATGTATAGGTCTATACATGCTTGAAAACACCTAAAAACACCACTTTTTTGCATTTTCTCATATTTTTAGATCTTGAAACATTATTGGTGGGTAGGAGGAGGTAAATTAGGGTTTAAATTATATTTTAATAAATCAAATACCTCTTTTAAATGTCCAACATATCATTTAAATATCATGAAAGAGCATCAATCATGAGAGTTTTTGGAGGACTGTCTGTAACTATTTGTAACTGAATAATGCTTGAGTTAATGATGGTCATTGATGACCTTTTCTTGTCTCCTCTATGCAATTTTATCCATCTTATTCTCTCCTTATTTCTATATATTAAGGCCTTATGGATTTATTTTGAGATCTCTCACCTAGGTATGAGGAAACTCTATTGGGTTTTGTACTTGATAGACCTCTTAGATTAATAATTAAACTATTGTAATTTATCTATTATTAGATTATAGTGTTTTTATACTTGTTCAAACATGTATATGTGGTATAAATATCCCATTAACATGTCCTTGTCACACCTATATGTTGACTAGTTGTCTTATGTAGGTTTTTTAAAGTGTCAATGTTTGGTGACCATGTTTGGAGTGTAATCTGGTTGAAAGTGCCTCAAGGTAGGCCTCTCTCCCTTCACATTCAAGTTATAGTCATCCATCAAGACCTACATATGAAAATTTTTTTCCTAAAATTTTTTTAGATAATTATTTAGTCCATTTTTGGTTCATTAGTGTTTTTAAGAGTACAATATTGAGTGGATGAATCTTTGGAGCATCAACATCACTAGTATAGGTTTTCTCTTTAAGTTATCTCTCTAACTCTTTTCACCCCCAAAGAAAATTAGGTCTAAGAAAAGGATTCAAATTTGATACATCATAGGATCTATCCTCATTATCTATAGGTTTGGTTTAGTCATAGGTAACCCACAACCTATAGACCAATCCAATGTTATTCCAAGTTTGAAGGAAAACTAAACAATTTACTTCACAAGGTACAACTTTGGTTGCTAATAGTTATAACATGCCAAATTGGACCATAATCATCCATTAGAATACTCATTTCAAAAATATTGGTCTTCATAAGCATCTTCAAGAATTCATATGATCATAATCTCTAATCTAAGGATGATTATTACTCATAGTTCATTGCTTTTCATTTGCATTGTGATGAGTTATGGCAGCCTATGGAGCATATTTTTGTCATTCATCTCATTTTTAGCAAACCTATGACCCATCCCAATTAAATTATGATCTCTATCCATATCATTATGACTCCTATCATCCATATATTCACCTTGATAAACAACATTAGATCTCTTATCAGGCCTATGATCCTTTTCAATATCAAAGACACTACTCTAGCCCTCCTTGTGAGCCTCATTCACCTCCTTAACAACCCAAATATCAACCTAAAAAGTTATGGAAATATAAAGAAGTTATTTATCATCCCAAACATGTTCAAATACAATATATATCAAGTCTTAAAGACACCTTATTGGGATATAAAAAGCACATGGTGAGCATTTACACCATGAAAAGCTATGGATAAAAAATTACTTGGCATGAGATTGGAAACTATTGTAAAGTTTTCATTAGTTTAATGTGTCTATATATTGTAATTAATTTCAAAGGAAGCACAAGAAGGTGGAAATGGTGTATATGAGTCTTCAGATGATTGATGAAGGATGATGTCATGAAGTGACAAGAAGGCTTTGAGCATGGATTGTCTATTTTGGTGAAAGAAGGAACATGATAGATCTAGGAAATGAATCTAAAAAGTAATGAGAGGATGAATGAGGACATGAGAAAATGTATTTGAGGCATTTAACTACTCAAGTATGTTTTATAATATGAATCTAAGAGATAGAATACCTAGTAGGTCTATGTGATTAGACTAGAGGCATGACAAAGATGATATATGTATGTATGAGCTTGACATTATGAAAATAAGTGGTATAAGCATGATTATAATATGTTGGACATATTTTTAAAAATATTAATAAGGTTAAAAAGTTATCTATAGTGATAGGGAGGTCAGTTTTGAGGACTAGCACTTGCATTAAGACCTAGGATGATGGAACAAACTTCATAGCATTTTATGAAGAGCAATGTCAGTTTTGTATGAAAAAAGTTGGTAGCTAGTGAGAAATATATGAGTTCATATTAAATTTTATTATTTATTGAGATCAATACAATAGGGTTTCAAGTTCTTTCAATATCTAAGTATGACTGGTGATTTTAGACCTAACATGCATAGAAACCTAGTGAGGTCTAAATGGAGGGTCAACTTGAGTTTCCAAGGTGTTAAATCCTATGTGAGCATGGAATAAGGTCTGATAGGGTGTTTCAATCATGTATACAAAGTTTTATGTCATGGATTATAGGATAATATAATAAATCACATTGGAAGGTCTCATGTGCATGTAAATTGGAGGTTTTCAAGATTGAGAAGAAAGTTTTGATGCTCATTGGCACATGTAGAATTTTCATGGAGACTGAGCCTTTTATAAGAGATGCCACATGTATATAAGAATTATTTACAAGAATTTTTAAGTGGTTTAATGGTTATAGCTTTATGAATATTTGTTAATAATGTAAACTGGTCAAAACCCTCCTATAAACCCTCTTAATGACCTTATTGGAGAAATCTCATTGGATAGTGCCTAGAATGGATTAAAAATTCAAGTTTAATTATTTTATGTTTTAGAGGACTCATCCATGAATCCCAAAGTGGTTTTATTTTTTCAAATTAGTGAGTAGAAGGTATATAAAAGTGATTTTTCTTGAAGAATTTGATGCTACAAGCAGAGTTGACCAAGTCAATGCATACAAATCATTGGACGTTGAAGGTTAAGACTTTTTATGGATTTCCATGGATTTAATTTGGTGATTTTAAGCCTATATTTCAATAATTTTATTCAATCAATTTAACCTATCGTTAAAATGCTAAATAGTGAGAAAAGGCTAATAAGAGTGAGAAAGAGTTTAGGGATAAGTTTCAGGAGTCTAGGGATGGATAAAATGGTTTGGGGTATTTTTTAATTCCTATTCCTCATATTAAATTATTTGTTAGGTATTATTAATGCTCATACATAGGCACAAAATTACTATCAAAGTGACTTATCTGAGTAAGATGAATTGTGAAGGTGTGTGTTCTAAAAGTTGATCCACATGTTCCATATTTGCTATTAGACATCTATGTATTAGTGTTTGAATATTTTATAACGATTTTAAAGTAATTTTTAAATATATGTTATTTTAAAATAAGTGATCCTATAGGTATGATAATTCATGTTCACCATGACTGTATTCTTGTGACAAAATGACAAGTTCTAGGTGTGCTAAGGGAAGTGATGTATATGAATTTATTTGAAAAAATTTGATGCATAAAATGTATGTATTATTTTGTTTTTATACCTAAATAAAATATACAAGACATATTGAATATAGAGAGATAGTTTGAGGAGTTTAATCATGGAATCCAAAAAGGCTTGTCTAGTTGTGTTGAGACTTTGAGAGGATGGCCTAAGAGACTGGTCTATAAGACCAATGATTTTTATTAGAACATGTGATATATCCACTTTATATATATATATATATATATATATATATATATATATATATATATATATATATATATGTCTATGAATTATATGTCTTGGAAGCACTCTTATAGGTGTTAAACAAGAACTTGTTCAAGATTATTTTTTTGAAGACTACAGGCAGTTTGAGTGACCATATTGCATATTTAATTTTTGGGTGTTGTACCAAGATTTGAATGATATAATGATCATGAATTTTTTATATTAGTCTAAAATTTTATAATTATGATTTAATATAATTATTTTGTCCCAAATCAAGAGTGAAATATTAAAGTTGATTTACTATAATTTGATTGTGTTTGACTAGTCTAAGTGGTCCTATTGTAGAGGTGGTTTTGGGTACTTAGAGCCTATGTGATGAAGAAAAATTATTTTTTTGATGTTTTATTGGTAATTTAGGATATATTAATTCATTTTTTAGTGGGTTTTATGAGAAACTTAAATATATACTTCAGTTCTAAGAGACAGATTTTTATGTGTTGTAAGACTTAATGGTGAGTAGGCTAAATGGATTGGTTCAAGTGGTGATTTGGATTTACAGGTGGTATTGACCTATGTGGGAGTGATAAAATGTATATTTGAGTAATTTTTTATGTTTTTCATACATTTGTGAAGGCAAAAAGTGGTCCAAGAGGTCACAAGTGTAACATGTGGGTGTGAAGGGCTAATTCCATTAGGTCTCAATTGGGCCTATTTGAGTTTTAGCCTCTATGGGTTATAAACAACCTATGGAGTGTTTGGTTATCATAATTAAAATATATATGGACATAATTTAAGTGTGATACAAGTGTGTTAAGTATATTTTCTAAAAAATATGGGTTAGATAAAGTGTGTGGTATAAAGGCAAGGCCTAATTAGCCTATTTGAGATAGTTAGAAATGAGAAGATACAAGTGAAGAAGAGACCTTTTAAAAAGAAGGATAAGGTAATTTAGTAACATAATAGGTTAAGGAGGATCAGTAATTTATACCTAACCAAGTTGATTTAGGTGGATACATAGGTCATTGGACCTAATGAGCCTAGAAGAGGCATATTGAGTGAGTGAGCCCTAGAGGTTGTTTGAGTGAGAGTGAAGAGGAAAGAGTGTAAACAAAGGAGGTCATCATAAGTTAAATATTATAAATATGTTTTATAATATGATCATATACTAAATTTATTTTAGTTTTTGCTTGGTTTCCTAGGGTTTTGGAGCCTCCTTGTAAGATAGAGCTTGCAGAAGACTAGTTGAGTGGGTGCTTAGCTAGGTAGGGGTTGGAACTCCTTGTGAAGTGCATGATTCATGAAATTTTGAATACTAAAATTATATGAAATTTTTAAATATTAATTTTTTATTTAGTTTTATTCCCCAAGAAGGTTCCCCACATATATCTTGTGATACCTTGTGATATGCTTGTGTGGTTGTTTTCTTATGCATTAATCTCTTCATGTGAATGAATGATTTAATGAATGGTGTTTGGAATTGAATGTACTTGTGAAACTAATTCAGCCCACTCTTTATATCTAATTAAGAAAATTGGTATCATAAAATGACCTTTGGAGGACACTTGATAGCCTACAAGTGATCCTAAGAAGCTTAATATATGATGAGTATAATGTTCATCTTGTTTGCAGTAATGGATAAGTTTGTGAATATCATGGTTGAGGTCTATATGATGGTGTTATAAATGTTGAATAAAAATGATTATTTTGAATCTAATTCCAAAATAAAACCTAATTCTATAGACAAAAGGACCTTGAAGGCATGTTGAAATATATTCCTATTTTGTATTAGGTCTCCATGAGACCTAATGAGGGTATGAGAGCTAATGAATATTTCTAAGTAAAATAGAATGGTTTGTGGATACTTATGCTTGGAGAAGATTCATATAAAATGGCAAAAAATTATATGATAAGGTTTTGTTCAATGAGAAAGATCTTAAAGTGTGCATTTGTGCAATAAAAGCTCCATAGAAGTTGATTATGTCTCAACATCTTCTAAATAATAGACTAGTGTGACTTTTAGATTTGAATGGTGACCTTAGACTCTCAAGGTGATTGGGAAAATTATTTTTAGTTGTTACTAATATTATTTAAATATTTTGGATGCTTTGAGGATGGTCAGTTTGGCCCTAGATGTGAAGAATGAGCCCAAGACATGAAATTTAGTGACATAAGGGTTTCAAGTCATTTTGTGTTTGTAAACCCTAAGGTGGATGTCTTACAAGGTAGATGACTCTTATATTCCCAATATATATTATTAAGTGATAAGATGGATTGAGTGAAAAGTTCCTATAGTTATTTTCATGTTCTTATTACATGATTGAGTTCTTGAGTGGTGTCTAAGAAGCCAAGTCTGAACAGAGGTGTGAATATTTGTTGACTGGTCTTCAAGACCAATGCCTTTGAAGGTAAGAGATGTTGTTCCTAAGTTACAAGGAATTTTTTTGATTAAAGAGTGATTTAAAATGATATTTTTGATTTGATAGTGTTTAGTATGTCCTAAATATGATCATTTTCTTGTAGCATGACATATTTCTAGTTGAACTTGAAGAAGTTACTATAGAGTACTCTCAAGGGTATGTAAATGATGTCTAATGGTTTAAGTGATGTATTGATGACTTAATATGGTCATAAGAGGTCTTGTTTCCATGTTTTAGAATCCATGAAGGAGTTCACGGTGTTCTAAAGGGTATTGGCTATGTGTGGACAGTGTTTGAAAAATTATTTTTTGAAAGAGTTTCATGAGATGCTCTAGTGTTCTTTATGCATGGATATGACCTTTAGGTCATGGTTGGTCATGTCATATTTTTTTGGTCTCTATTTGGATATCATGAAGATGAAAAAAGTGTGATAGAGGTTCTTTACAAAATTTGTTTTCCCATAGTCCTATATGATTGTGTGTTGCAGAGATAGAGCTTTGTAAGAGTTAGAGTCATGATGGTTTGTTGAGGTTAAAGGTTTGTAGTTTTTTATCTTGAGAATAATATGGGAATTATTCATCATGATATCATATGTTTAATTTGATCCAAGAAGATATAGGTAATCAATAAGGAGTGAAATTTTTTATATTAGGTCTCCATGGGACCTATTCAAAGCATGCCAGCTAATGGAGTCTTTAAGAGGTGCGAAAGTGACCTATGGGTTATAAATCATGGAGTTAGGGAGGTTAAATCAAAAAGTTTGAGAATATTGAAGAGAAGTGCACAAATACAAGGGGATCTTGTGAGATCTATAATTAAATAGGTCTAAGGATTAGGTAAGCAAGAGTGAGTGAAAGATCAGTTTGTAGATGAAAAATCTTTAAAAAGATCACAAAAGTCATGAAAGGACAATTTTTTTCTCTTAGGTTTTAGTAAAATAGTTGAATAAGCACTATGTTTAATAAGCCCAAGTGGAGAAGTTAAGATTGAGGTATGCCTAGAATGAGGGAGAGTATATGTGAGATGTTCAAATTTCAAGTTTCAATCATGATGGAAATGTGGATAAGTCTGCTACATATGTAAGCTCAAAGATACAAGTCACAAAATTTTGTATGATAACTTGATCAAACCAAGTCATAATTTTGAAAATATATTGAAAAAATGTATGGACAAAGGGAGCTTTCTTGTTTAGTAAATGGTCAGGTCCTAGGATTAGAGGATTGTGTGTAGATTGTTGTTCCCCAAAAATGTCACTCAATTTTGGAACAATGTATGGAATATTTTAGCCCTGTAAGACCAAAATTGTCTCTTCCCTTTCCAAAAATTTGTTCTGAGCTTTCAAATTCCCCATTTTTCAAGCTTTTTTAGTAAAGGGATTAGCAGGTTCAAAGTTTCAAAGGCTTCTACACTTTGGTTCAATCAAAAAGGGTCTGTCGGCAAGCATCAAATCAAGGATTGAACCATTGAACTATTGAACCTTGAACCATTTTGGTTCATTGGTTTAATGGGTTCATCACTCAATTAGTTCAATGCGCTGGGTTCAAAGGTTCAAAGGATACCTTAGTTAAGAAAAGAAACGTGCGTAAAATAAAGAGTCAAGTGAAACACACCAAGTGTCTATATCTGTGTGACTAACAAATGTATTTAGACCACACCATGTGTCCCTTACAGAGATCAGCAGAAGTTGACAAGTGTCATCATCTAAGAGAACCCAAATGAGCCACAAGTATTTATATGATACTACAATAGTCTGATAGTGGAAAGTGCCAGGTGTCGACGGTGGAGGGTTTTAACACGATGTAGTGGAAGATACCACGTATCACTTGTTTGAAGTGGTGGAAGGCACCACATGTCAAAGGATGGAGCACATTGAAATGAAAAGGCATGTATGAAGCCAAGGAAAGGATTTACTTTAGACAAATTGTCCAAAGGAATTCCTTCGAATGTTTTGTCTGAAGTAAATAAAGGGACCAATAACCCACCAAAGAAATTGAAGACTGAAGGCCAACTAGAGGACCCTGAAGGGTAGGTTCCCTTCGAGAAAGGTTTGAGCCTCAAAGTGTAGTGGATGCTACCAAGTGTCACATACTGAGACACAGTTCAAATGAAGTCTCAAAGCACAAAACTTGCCATGTGTCTCAACCCAGTGTAGCGAAAGTTGCCATGTGTCTACATCTGTGCCCCCAGCCTCTAACAGTTTTAAAGCTTATTTTGATAAGTCTATTTTGAAGCTGTGGATGCTGCCACATGTCCTCACTTGTGTCACAGTGGAAAGTGACCATAGTAAGTGAGAAAGACATGGGAGAGTTTCTAAGATGAATGATGAGCCTATAAATGTCAAATTTATTGCAATGAAGTATCTATTGATTTTTTGGAAACTTAAGGCGTGGACCTGAATGCGTTGAAAGAGCCTAAGTCTAAGACGAAGAGGAGGAAGAGACAAAGAGGGAAACTCAGCAAGAGTTATTTCCAGTGGGCAAAATAGTTCGCCAAGTTGATATTTGGGGCCTGCCAAATTTGAAAGTGTAGCTTGTTTGTCCCCTTTGAGATAAAGGTAGAATAGACAGTTGCATAGCTAGGCAGGTGATGGAATGAGAGATTCAAGCTTGGGAGGAGGCACTAGAGATGAATTGACATGACATAGTTATGACAGCTGCCCTATTTTCAATGTAGTCCTTTGACAAGCCTGAAAATGCATTTAAGGCATTGAATGCACAACATGGGCTGTTATATGGAACTAAATGCCAAGCCATCCTCATGTCTCTATATAATGTAATCTTTTGTACCATTTGAAGGGAGATCTTCCCCTTACCAGAAGTGAAACTCTACCCAAATTGAAAGGCATTACTAAGACTTTGAGCTCAGATTGTAGTTCATATTTCTTTAATTGAATGAGAAAGCAAGTTACCTGCAGATTTTGTGTTGTTATAGCTTATGCTACATTAGGAGATTGTTCTTATGTCTATCTTATAAAAACATTCTTATTTATTTGATTCAACAAATAGAACTAGTAGAGGTGATAAGGAAGGTGTCCTGAAACTAGTTACTTTTAGACTTTGTGCTAACATAATTATTTTTAGTGTGTGTTTTTATTTTCTGTTTCTATGTAAAAGACCTTGGGATGACTTTGTGCCCCCATTGTTCTTCATACCTCACTTTAAGGTAGTCAAGGTGGAGACTTTGAGCTACATCTTAGATTGCTAGTTACTTTGGACCTAGTTACCAGTCACTTGTTACTAGAAAGAGTCCTACTGTTTGCAAGAACAAGCACTTCTGAAAGAAGAGAAGTGCATTCTATCGCTTCACTAGGATTTCTACTATCCAGGAAGGGATCTGGCTCTTGGCTGAAGGTTACTTCTAAAAGAAGAGAAGTGCCTTCACCAATCACCCAAGATTTCTCCTCTATTTTTTAGCAAGAGATGGATGGTTCATTCCACCCCTGTGTCTTACTTTCTGCTTATATATATAGTATATAAACTCCACATATTTAATAGGGAGCCTCCCCTTGATGAGAGGAAAGATTTGTCCCATTTGAATGTGGTAAACCTACAACATTAGATGACCAATCTCCCTATGGCTATGGTGATAGGAACTATTTTGGTCACCAGTTAGCTAGCCGACAAAATATTCACCCAACAGTTTTTAGTGACTCTGCTGGGGATGAACGTGCAGTCTGAAGCCTCAAGTTTCAAATTGAAGCAGTTCCTTCCCTTATCCATTATATAGACTCTGGTGACTCTATTCTATGTCCTACCCATTATCATTATAGCCTTACCATTTTCCTCCATCTTCCATTATTTTATCTGGTCTACAAAACTAGAGCTACTAGGAAAGAGTGCGTAGTTTGAAACCTCAAGCCTCAAGCTAAAGCAGGGCAATTTCTTTTCCATTTTTGTTCTAAAATCTGGCCACTCCACCTAGATTTGTTATCCCTATTTTTCATAATTAAATCATGGTAGTTTGAGGCCCCTGGGGTAACTCTTTTGGCCCACTCAACTTGACTCCACCTCTGCATGAACTCCCATGTAGTTCAAGAAAGAATTTCCCCAAATTCTTTGGTGATGGGATAGTTCACCTTGATGAAGAAGTTGTAGCCTTCAAAATATCCTATGGTGTGATAGGGGTGGAATTTGAAGATGTGGTAGTTAGGCTTTTTGTGGAGACACTACAAGTCACTACTGCAAACTAGTTCTACCATCTGTAAGCTAGATCAGTGACTAAATGGGATACACTCAAAGCCAAGTTTAAAGCTAGGTTCAAGCCTACAGAGGATGCACATGCTTTGCTGGCCTAGCTCACTCAAATGAAGAAGGAACCTCATGAGCCAATGAGGGATTTTATTTCTAGGTTCAATAGGCTAAGGCACAGGATTCCCATGGTCACCCAGCTGACACCTCAGAATCTCAAATGCTTCTTCATCAAATCATAGCTGCCTAACGTGAGTTTTATGTTGAGATAGGCTAGACACATAGACCTTGAGGCTGCTCAAGACTTGGCTACTAAGCTAGAAGATGACCTTATCTTGGTAAGAAATATAAGGAGAGATCCTAACAGAGGTAAACCCTCTTCATCTTTTGAATACTCACCCATAATCACCATTGACCCAATGGTACAAAAGCTATCAAATGAATTGCTAGCCTTGAAAAGGCAAATGGCACAAGGTATGTCTTTTGCTCCTCTATATAAATATATACCAAGGAGGACATTCCCTAATCATCCATATCAAGGTAATGCTACCAGAAGCCAAGGGAAACCAAATAATCTTCCTCCCCCATAGAGGAACCTTGCCCTTGAAGCACCTCCAACCAACTTAGTAGTTGGATATCTGGAAACAAAACATGTTTCCTATTTCCAACCTAAGTTTGAGTAAGAAAATGGCACTGATCTCTTTAGGGAGGATCTAAAATAATCAGTGGGTGACTCTCACATTGGTTTCCTGAATTACCAGGATGAACCCAAAAGTGAAGGCGAAGCAGTCGAGGGATCATACGCAGTATTCACCAAGTTTGAGAATTATTCAACCCAACAAGCTGATAAAGAAAGAATAGAGGAGTGAGCTTAGCCTATAATCTTAGTTTCCAAGCATGGGACCACTCTACCTTTCTAGTCAAAGGACCCAATGATTGCCAAGAAGGTAAGTAATCAAACATCTCTGCACCTTCTACTTCAACTTCACAAACTAGTCCTCCCCCTCCCAAAAACCAAAAGAATGAACTCCCATCCTCTCTTCCAAGTCCATCTCAGTCATTTGACATAATTGATCATGTCAAGAAATCTAAAATTCAAATGACTGAGTTTGAATCCCTATAGTCCAATCCTGAGCAATTGGACATTGATGGAGAACCAGGTGTGGACCTGTCTGAGGCAAAAATTATTGTCACCTAAATGTTGGCCCCTGCAGCTCAAATTCTATTTGAGCCTTCAAGTAGGGGTAATTACTTCCTGACCATAGAGGATGCTCATGTCTCAGCTAATGAAAGTCCTATAGCTGGCAATCCAAGATTTGATCCAAATAAGGCATCAAAAGAATTAGTAGGGTGCAGTACAAATCAAGAAGGATCTTACATTTTTGATGAAGAGAAATCTAATAGAAGATTAGCTTCTGATGATGCTTGGATCCTAGAATCTAATGACATCAATTCTTCCATAGCTAGATGTGGATCTCTATTACTCAAATTAAAGACTAATAAAGATGAAGAGATCAAACTCCTTCACACCAAAGAAGATGCTGAGCTGATGGTTTGTTAGGGGTATGATGTTGACAATCAAAGCATGTGCTAGACTGGACCAATAGAACAACAAGCTATGGTGGTGGACCATACTACTGTATTCCAAATTCAGCAAAAGGAGCTCTTCGTAGGGAGAGTAAGGAGTTATGGTTTTTAGTTTGAAGACCACATCCTACCATGGAGCAAGGAGAAGAAAAGGCCAAGAGGAAGATACAAAAAATTGGTTTCTTGGTGGAGAGCTCCATTCGCTCGTCACTATTTTTGGGGGCAAAATGGTTTCTTGCTAGTTTACCAAGATGGCATCCCCTTTCATTATCCTATAATGAGTAGCATCTAAAGTACTTCAATTCTTGAAGTATCAGATAAGTTCACCTATACATATGTATATTTGTATAGTTTCTATTTCTACTTTGTGTTGTTCATTTTCTTTTTTTTTTGGAGCCTTTCTTTTTGGGTAGCATGACTCTATAGCCCAATGGCACACTTCAAGGCACTCAAGATTCTGGTTTCTACTCCCCTTAACTATTCCAAGTTTTCATATGAAGGAAGTTCCCCAATTGGAGCCAACTATTGTTCCCCAAAAATGTCACTCATTTTTGGAATAATTTATGAACTATTTTAGCCTTGCAAGACCAAAATTGTCTCTTCCCTTTCCAAAAAATTGTTTTGAGCTTTCAAATTCCCCATTTTTAAGCTTTTTTAGTAAATGGATTAGCAGGTTCAAAGGTTCAAAGGCTTCTACACTTTGGTTCAATCAAAAAGGGTCTATCGGCAAGCATCAAATCAAGGATTGAACCATTGAACCATTGAACCTTGAACCATTTTGGTTCATCAGTTCAATGGATTCAACACTCAATCAATTCAATGGGCTGAGTTTAAAGGTTCAAAGGCTATGTCAGTTAAGAAAAGAAATGCATGCAAAAGAAAGAGTCAAGCGAAACATGCCAAGTGTCTATATCTATGCGACTAATAAATGTATTTAGACCATGCCATGTGTCCCTTACAGAGATCAATGGAAGCTGACAAGTGTCATCATCTAAGAGAACCTGAATGAGCCCCAAGTATTTCTATGATACTACAATAGTTTGATAGTGGAAAGTGATAGGTGTTAATGGCAAAGGGTTTCAACATGATACAGTAGAAGATACCACGTATCACTTGTTTGAAGCGGTGGAAGGTGCCACATGTCAAAGGATGGAGCACCTCATAATGCAAAGGCATGCATAAAGCTAAGGAAAGGATTTCCTTCAGACAAATTGTCCAAAGGAATTCCTTCAAATGTTTTGTCTAAAGGAAATAAAGTGACCAATAGCCTGCCAAAGAAATTGAAGCCTGAAGGCCAACTGGAGGACCTCAAAGGGAAAGTTCCCTTCAAGAAAGGTTTGAGCCTCAAAGTGCAGTGAATGCTGCCAAGTGTCACATACTAAGACATAGTTTCAAATGAAGCCTTAAAGTGTGGAACTCACCACATGTCTTGACCTAGTGCAGTGGAAACTACCACATGTCTGCATCCACGCCCCCAGCCTCTAACAATTTCAAAGCTTATTCTGATAAGTCTATTTCAAAGCTTCGGATGCCACCATGTGTCCTCACCTGTGTCATAGTGTAAAGTGACCATAGTAAGTGAGAAAGACATGGGAGAATTTTTTAGAAGAATGATGGGCCCACAAATGTCAAATTTGTTGCAATAAAGTGTCTGTTGATTTTTTGTAGACTTAAAGCACAGACCCGAATGCGTTGAAAGAGCCTAAGGCCAAGACCAAGAGGAAGAAGAGACAAAGAGGGAAACTTAGTAGGAGTTATTTCTAGTGGGTGAAATAGTTCACCAAGTTGATATTTGGGGCCTGTCAACATTGAAAGCGTAGCCTATTTGTCCCCTTTGAGATAAAGGTAGAATAGACAGTTACGCAGCTAGGCAAGTGATGGAATGAGAGATTTAGGCTCGGGAGGAGGCATTAGAGATGAATCGACATGCCATAGTTATGAAAACCACCCTATTTTCAATGTAGTCCTTTGACAAACCTAAAAATACATTCAAGGCATTAAATGCACAACATGGGTCATTCTATGGAACTAAGTGCCAAGCATCCCTTAGGTCTCTATATAATGTAATAATTTGTACCATTTAAAGGGAGATCTTCCCCTTACCAGAAGTGAAACTCTACCCAAATTGAAAGGCATTATTGAGACTTTGAGCTCAGATTGTAGTTCATATTTCTTTGATTGAATGAGAAAGTAGGTTACTTGCAGACTTTGTGATGTTATAGCTTGTGCTACATTAGGAGATTATTCTTATGCCCATCTTCTGAAAGCATTCTTATTTATTTGATTTAACAAGTAGAAATAGTGGAGGTGATATGGAAGGTGTCTCAAAACCAGTGACTTTCAAACTTTGTGCTGACATAATTATTTTCAATGTGTGTTTTTCTTTTTTGTTTATGTGTAAAGGACCTTGGTACAAATTTGTGCCCCCATTGTTCTTCGTACCTCACTATAGGGCAATCAAGGTGGAGACTTTGAGCTACATCTTAGATTGTTGGTTACTTTGAACCTAGTTACTAGTCACTTATTAGTAGAAAGAGTCATACTATTTGTAGGAACAAGCACTTATGAAAGAAGAGAAGTGCCTTCTATTGCTTCACCAGGATTTTTACTATCTAGGAAGGGATCTGGCTCTTAGCTAAATGTTACTTCTGAAAGGAGAGAAGTTCCTTCACTAATCACCTAAGATTTCTCCTCTATTTGTTAGCATCATCTCTAAAAAAAGAGAGATGGATGGTTCATTCCACCCCTGTATCTTACTTTCTACTTCTATATATATATATATATAGCCTTTGCATATTTAATAGGGAACCTCCCCTTGATGAGAGGAGAGATTTGTCCCCTTTGGATGTGGTAGACATGCAACATTGGATTACTAATGTCCCTATGTTATGGTGATAAGAACTATTTTGGTCACCAGTTAGCTGGCCAAAAAATATTCACCCAACATAGATGACCCTTTGAGAAGTGTATGCGACCTTTTCCATTAATGTCAAAGGGGGACAAAGATTTGAAGGGGAGAACTAACTTGGAGAAATGAGAATGCTCTGCTAAGATAGAGTGTTTTCCATCAATGACAAAGGGGGAGATTATTTCAAAGTTTTCAATAATGTCATGTGTCTATATAATATCATTAAATTCAAAGGAATTATAAGAAGGTGCCTATGGTATATATGATTCTTTAGGTGATTGATGAAGGATGATGTCATGAAGTGACAAGAAGGTTTTGAGTAAGAATTGTTTATCGTATTGTAAGAAGGAACATTATGGATCTAGGATATGAATCTATAGAGGCATAATAGGATGATTGAAGACATGTGAATATGTATTTGAGGCATTTAAATACTCAAGTATGTTTCATAATATGGCTCCAAGAAGTAGAATACATAGTAGGTCTATGTGATTAGACTAGAGGCATGGAAATGATGATATAGGTATGTATGAGCTTGACATTATGAAAATAAGTGGTATAATAATGATTAAAAGATGTTGTAAATATTTTTAAACATTTTAATAAGAACTAAAAGTCATATACAATTATATGGAGGTCATTTTTGAGGACTAGCCCTTGCATTAAGACCTAGGATGATGGAAAAGGCCTAGTAGCATTTTGTGAAGAGAAATGTGAGTTTTGGATGAACAAATTTGATAATTTGTGAGAAATATATGAGGTAATATGAAATTTTTATGATGTATTGAAGCAAATACAATAATTTTTAAATTGATTTTAAGATCTAAGTATGGCTGGTGATTATAGACCTAACATGCATAGAGAGCTAGTGAGGTCTAAATGGAGGGTCATGTTGAGTTTCCAAGGTGTTGTATACCATGTGAGAATGGAATAAGTTATAATAGGGTTTTTTAATAATTTATAATAAATTTTAGGTCATTTATTTAAACATAAGATAAGAAATCACATTTGAAGGTCTCCTGTGCATGCAAATTGGAGGTTTCCAAGCTCAAGAAGAAAGTTTTGATGCTCATTAGCACGTATAGAATTTTCATGGTGAGCTAATAATTTTTGGGAGATATTTAAAATGGTTTTAATAATTATTTAAAATCATTTTAAAGTGGTCTAAGGGTCATATATTTATGAACATTTGTTAAGAATGTAAACTAGTCAAAACCCTCCTATAAACCCTCTTAATGACCTGATTGGAGAAATCTCATTGGATAGTACTCATAATGAAATTTAAAGTAAATTTTGATTATTTTATGTTGTATAAAACTCCTCCATTCATCACTATATGGTCTTAGTTTTTCAAGGTACTGATTATAAGGTATAGAAAAGTGCTTTTATTGAAGAATTTGATGCTATAGGCAAAGTTGACCAAGTCAACACATAAAAATAATTGGAGGTTGAAGGTCAATAATTTTTATTGATTTCCATAGAGTTATTTTTGTGATTTTAATCCTCTTTTTTAATAATTTTTGTTAATCAAGTTGACCTATTTCCAAAATGCCAAATAGTGAAAATAGTGAGAAAAAAACCAGTCAGAGTGAGAAAGAGTTTATGGACGAGTTTCAAGTGATTAGGGATGGATAAAATGGGTTTGGGTATTTATTAATACCTATGAATCATATTAAATTGGTTTTCAATTCTTGGTGATGCTCATACATAATAAAAAATGTGATATCAAAGTGAGTTATCTGAGTAAGATGAACTATGAAGGTGTGTGTTTCAAAAGTTAATCTTCATGTTCCATATTTTACATTATAAATCTATGTATTAGTGTTTTAATATGTTATAATGGTATTAAATTAAATTTTAAATATCTTTTATGTTTAAATAAGTGATCCTATAGGTATGATAAGTCATGTTCACCATGACTGTATTCTTGTGATAAAATGACAAGTTCCAGGTGTGCTAGGGGAAGTGATGTATCTAAGTTTATTTGAAAAAAATTGATGCATAAAATGTATTTATTATTTTTTTTGAGACATAAATAAACTATAATATACTTATTTAAGGTAGAGATATAGTTTTAGGAGTTGAATCATGAAAGCCAAAAAGTCTTGTCTAGCTATGTATGAGAGGATGGCTTAAGAGATTGGTCTATAAGACCAATGATTATTATTATAACATGTGATATATAAAATTTATATTTATATATATATCACATATTATATATTTATTGGAAACACACTTATAGGTGTTAAATAATAACTTGTTCATGACTATGTTTTTGAAGGCTACAGGTAGTTTGAGTGACCATATTAAAAAAGTAAGTTTGGGGTGTTGTGCCAAGATTATAATGATATAATAAAAAATAAGTTGTTATATGAGTATTAAATGTTTATAATTATGATTTAAGAGACTTAGTTTGTCCCTGATCAAGTGTAAATGTCAAAGTTTCTTGATTGTACTTTGACTGTGTTTGACCAGTCTAAGTATTCTTGTTGCAGAGGTAGTTTAAGGTACTTAGATCATATGTGATGATGTAAAATTATTTTTGTGATATTTTATAGGTGATATAAGATATATTAATTAAATTTTTTTATTGGGTTATGTGATAAACTTGACTATGTACTGCAGTTCTAAGAGATAGACTTTTCTATGTTTTAAGACCTAATGGCTAGTAGGCTAAATGGCTTGGTTCAAGTGGTAACTTGGAGTTATAGGTGGTATGTAACTATGTGGGAGTGATAAAGGGTATATTTTAAGAATTTTATATGTGTTTCATTTTTTTTTGAAGGCAAAAAATGGTCTGATAGGGCACAAGTGTAACGTCTGGGTGTGAAGGGCTAATTCCATTAGATCTCTATTAGGCCTATTTGAGTTTTAGCCTCTATGGGTTATAAACAACATATGGAGTGTTTGGTTATCATATGAAACTATTTTAAGTTTTATATAAGTGGGTTAATGATCTTGTCTGACCAATATGGGTTAGATGGCGTGTGTGTTATAAAGGTAAGGCCTAATTGGCCTATTTGAGAAAGTTAGAAAAGAGAGGATAAAAGTAAAGAAGAGAGCCTTTGAAAAAGAAGGATAAGTTCATTGAGGACCATAATAAGTTTATTATGATCATTCATACATACCTAACCAAGTTTATGCAGGTGGATACATATTTTATTTTACCTAATGAGCTTAGAAGAGACATATTGAGCAAATGAGCACTAGAGGCTATTTGAATGAGAGTGAAGATGAAAGAGCGAAAAAAAAGAGGTCATAATTAGTTTAATATTAGAAATAGGTGTTATAATATTATAATATATTAAATTTATATGAGTTAGTGATTATTTTCCTAGGTGGTTTGAGCCTCCTTATAAGATAGAGCTTGTAGAAGATTAGTTGAGTGGGTGCGTAACTAGGTAGGGGTTGGAGCTCCTGGTGAAGTGGGTGCTTCACTAAAATTTGAATCTTGACATTATAGGATAGTATTCCATGTTCATGTTTTAGTGGGTTTTATTCCCTAAGATTGTTTCCCACATATATCTTATCTTTTGATATGCTTGTGTGGTTATTTTTTTATGCATTAATCTCTTCATGTGAATGAATGATTCAATGAATGGTATTTGGGATTGAATATACATTATTGTGTAACTAATTCACCCCCCTCTTAGTATATACTTCCAAAAAAATTAGGAATTTATTACAACATTTTAAATAAGTGTGGGCATTTTTCATAAGACAAGGTCATTCAAAGTTCGGAAGTGACATGTTGGATATAGGGGGTTTTGTTTCAAATATTAAGGAGCAGTTGATAGTCCATGAAAGACAACAAGTTCACCATAATGAGCATAATTTTCCCTCCTTAATTACACATCAATTTTCAATTGAAATTCCATTTTCACCTAAAAATTCTTAAACATACGTGTGTCACATCCCTAAAAATTCCTCACAAACCTTACCAACATTTCCTACTTGGAAGTATATCTAAGGGATACCTCAAAAGGTGAAAGTATTATATCATGTGGAGGCTAAGTTACATGTTTCATAGTAGATAATTCAAGGGCCTTCACCTTCTTATCTCCAAGGAGATATCTCTAATAAGACGGTGATTGACTTTGAGGGTCACCTTACAAACCAACATCTACATCAGTCAATAGTAGCTAAAAAAGAAACAAAATGTCAACAGGAAGTTTCTTCATTCATACACATGGATATAAAAAGTGAAAAATAAGAAGTCCTTAAACCCAATTTTATGACTTAGAAACAAATTCAATAGTCAAGGGAGAGATAAGTAGTCAACCATAAACCAAGTGTCAAGGTAGAAAGCAAGCATGAGAACATTTAACCCCCACCCCACCCTCCTCAAGAGTATAAGAACTTCCCTTCATGGAGTTTTATTTAATAAAATATGTAATAGATAGAAGAAGTGATGGTTTTAAAAGTTGAGTATCCCCATGAGTAGAATGAAGTATCTATGGCAATACCTTTGGATTTGTCTCATCTTCTTAAGAATTTTCAAGAGTCCACCATGACACTCTTTGAGAATGAGCCTCTCCTTTGTGAGATAAATGAATAATATTTATCTAAGGTGATGTAAAATAAGAGTGACTTGAGGGAAAAAGAGGAAGAAATCATCATTGGGACACCCCTTGGAAAGTATAGGCATGATTCTATCTTTCACAATGCAAAAGAGGATTAGTTATAAGAGGTTTTTGGGATGAAATATGAGACATAAGAGAAAGAAGTATCAATTTAGAAAGAAGAAGATGATTCAAAATAATTCCTTGGTCACATCATAACTACCATTCATCATGATAGTTCACAAAAACTTGCAGTAGTGGTAGAAGACAAGTGCAAACTAATCAATGAAGATGAGGGACAAGGTGACTTTAAGAACACGCTATATCATCAAGTTGTTGTTAAGGATTAAGTAACTTAATATGACCAATCATTGATTGGAAAGGGTGATTTTTAGCTTCATGATCATGATCAATAAAGTGACATTTTAGGCTATGATGTGCATGCTCCTGTACCTTATACTATTCAAATTGAAGAAAGTCTAATTGTTGGGATAAATATGGGAGGCACACAATTGATTACCAAGCAACTTAACATGCGGAAATTAACCAGAATACACAAGTAACTAGAATCCAAAAATAACACATGATATGAGAGACAATACACAACTTGTATTAAAACTCTTTCAGAAGGAAATACAACAAAGAAGGCTACCACAGTTCTTCCTCCTTACACACCTCTAGGGCTCCCACACCTCTAGGGCATAAACAATAGATCTTCCCTCAAAGCTCTCTCCCTTAGGTCCCAACACCCAACTCAAACACAAAGTTGGTGTTCACCTTACACCTGTGATCCACACACTCCATAAGTGCTCCACGCACTCCAAAAGTACACACTGTACTTCCAAGTAGATCCCACCTGATTCTACTCCCTGTTGTGTTGTTGTCTTATTTGATCTTGCACACCTACAAATCAATCTGGTTCTGCACACCTGTGAACCTTGACCTTGCACACACATACACCTACAAATCAATGATCTTACTTACCACGTAGAGCTCCTAAAGTAGCCATGCTCACCTGATGGCCAAGATCATACACTCCTGAAGAACCCTACTGATTCTCCAATCTAGCACCCACACTGGTACTGTGGCACTAGGAGGAACACACCATTGCTCTCTTCTCTCAGAAGGAGCTTATATTATTGCTCTCTTACTCTCTAGCACTTTTTTACAATACAACCAATGAGTCTCTTAAATAGATCTCATGCAAACAATAATTAGACACCTAATTACAATAATTAGATCCACAGCTTCTAGTCTAAATTTGGCTCTCAACATGCAAACACTTGGTTTGTTAGCTAACTGCCCATAAAACACTCAGTCCAAACCACACAGGTGACTGATGTTGGTCCCTATCTACCTAGGGGGTGCCGACAACAGTTGACTACTGATCGATGTCAGTTGCCTTCTATCTCCTTTCTACCGACGTCAGTTGGCCTGACCGATGCCAGTGACAGTAACACTCCGCAACCCTTCCGTAACCTCCTCCATGTCTGCATCAGTGAAGCTTTTAGCTCCACAACCTAACAATCTCCCACTTGGAGATAAAAAGCTGTATTGTACCTATACCTGTACCCTGTCTAATCTATTTCCTGGCTTGTATCCCTCTTCAAGATCAATCCTGAAGACAACCCACCACACAACCTATGGTGCACCTCCTGTCATCTGAGTACCCTGCCACATCTGAACCTACAATCCCATGTAGTGAAGTCCTAACCTTGAATAGCATGAATCCCTGCTGCTAGTCCCTCTCACATCCCTGAGAACCCACTTCTCTGAATTGGCTCCTAACTCTCTGACAACACCCACTGCTTGGGCAAACTCAGGCCTATACTAGACCTCATGTGATTTCAGACACTGAACTATCCAGCCCTTAGTGTGCTCTAGCTCTGCATCCTACGTGATGAACCTCACCAACACCTGATTCACATAAGCTCCCATTGGAGACAAAATCAACCTGTGATCTCCATGCCTCCCATGCCAAAGAATTTTGCTGCTCTAAATTATTCATAGCAAACCACTAAACTAATCTTACCCTTAGCTCAATAAAACCCTCTATGTACAAACCTGCTAGCTAGCATACCATCCACATACAACAATAGAATGATGTTGCAATCACCATCCCCCTGGTAAGATAAACCACAGTAGTTACCCTGATGTTGACTAAAGTCATGCTTTGTCATCCACCTGTCAAAACCTGTACCACTGTCCTGTAGCTTCCTCAAGACCATATGACCTAGTCTTTCGTCTCACGTGTCCATTCTCTCTATTCTTCAACTAAGGTATCCATTCATCTCTGTGCTTTCATACCTGTTGGCAACCCTACCAAGTCTCTGCTTGGTTCTGCATCAAATTCCTGCCATGCTCCCACTGTTTCCTGGATCCTTCTTGGTCTGCAATTAGCAACTAGTATAAAGAAGAGGAACAATGAATTTGAGGCTTACTTACCACCTTCAATCCTCTATATGGGCATTTGAGACTCCTTGACAGCTTAATATCTACCCAAAATCCATTACAGTGATCGACCTCGGTCACCACACAGTTTGCATCCAACCAATGTCAGTTCCTATGCCTGTCCTGACTACCAACCCTACCGACGTCGGTGTCCTCCTACTGCCGATGCCAGTCCTCATGACTGACATCAGCCTTACCTACTATCGACATTAGTTTTTCTACCAATGCTGGTACCTGTGTTTTCCTATGAGTGATGACTTTTTACCTACGAACTCCTTTGAATCAATCCCATGTCCAACCTGCTCTGCTCAGAAGTATCCAGCCCCATCCATTGGTCTTTGTCCACCATCTCCTCCATAAACACCAAGGCTTTCCAGTTCTTAAGCCTGTCAAATATATCTATCTTCTGCTTAAGAACATGCATCTCCTTCTTGCTCATGTGACCAAGCCTATGAAGCCACGTCTCTGTAACAGAAGAAGAATCAGTAATATAAACAAGTAGATAAAGAGTACCTATTTTCTTACCACCAGCTAATTCAAGTGCATCCACTGTGAGAGTTCTTATGCATCTCTCATCACCCAACTTTCCTAAAGAAATTAGCCACATCTCCAAGCCTGGGACCTACATGACCTGCTTCAACACCCATGTGTTGACCACCTGCAATTTCAGCTTCACTTTCCCTTTGCCAATTCTTTGACAAGGCTCACCAGCTCCTCTCCTTGGGGCTGCATGGAAAGAGGCAACAAAATATATTATCCAGGATTCAACTTTATCCAAGAAACCTCCCAAATCATCCTATGCAACAACACCTACAACATCTGCATCTTCAATTCCTTCATGCTGATCTGCTACCAACCAAAAATATTCTTTTACCTGCTCTTTCTTTCCATAGGACCATAAGTGACCATCTATGCTTTTCAACTCCTCCATTGCTGCCACAGTTCTTCTTTCTTACACACCTCTAGGGCTCCCACACCTCTAGGGCATAAACAGTAGATCTTCCCTCAAAGCTCTGTTGTGTTGCTTTCCTATCTGATTTTGCACACCTACAAATCAATTTGGTTCTGCACACCTGTGAACCTTGACCTTACACACACATACACCTGCAAATCAATGATCTTACTTACCATGTATATCTTTTAAAGTAGCCATGCTCACCTGATGGCCAAGATCATACACTCCTGAAGAACCCTGTTGATTCTCCAATCCAGCACCCACACTGGTACTGTGGCACTAGGAGGAACACACCATTGCTATCTTCTCTCAGAAGGAGCTTATATTATTGCTCTCTTACTCTCTATCACTTTTTTACAATACAACCAATGAGTCTCTTAAATAGATCTCATGCAAACAATAATTAGACACCTAATTACAATAATTAAATCCACAGCTTCTAGTCTAAATTTGGCTCTCAACATGCAAACACTTGGTTCATTAGCTAACTGCCCATAAAACACTCAGTCTGAACCACACAGGTGACCGACATCGGTCCCTATCTACCTAGGGGGTGCCAACACCGACTGACTACTGACTGATGTCGGTTGCCTTCTGTCTCTTTTCTGTCGACTTCAATTGGCTTGACCGACGCCGGCGACAGTAACACTCCGTAACCCTTCTGCAACCTCCTCCATGTCTGCATCAGTGAAGCTTTTAGCTCCATAACCTAACACCAATCACACTTGAGCTTGGTGAGAGATAATTAATGGACTTATTTGATATCATCAATTTAGGTTATTTTTTACTTGAAGGTGATTCATTTCATTTTGAGAGAATAAATTCCATCAATCAAGGAGTTAACCCTCCAAGCACACCATTCCAAAAAAGTGTCTTATCAAAAGATGACTTGTTTGAGATTTTCAATCAAGGTTATCAATTTCTCTCTCTATATTCATATGTATCTTCACTCTTAAAAGTTGTAAATGAATTCAAATGGCCTCAAGAAGTCATGAAACTAGATGCACCTCTCTTAGAAGCTAACCTTGAAAGTGTAACACAAGAACCACTTCAAGTTGTCTAATATGACCATCATTAGCTCATGACTGATGAAAAATTAACATTGTTCTTGAAATGTAGATGGATATGGGAGGATTATGACTAGGTGTTGTACTCACATGTACAATCCATGGACTTAAAAGTGTAACTAGAAGGCCCAGTTGCTTCCTTAAGGGGCCATGAATATGTTAATGCTCCTAGTAACAAGTGGGAACTACTAAGATGTGGCAATCATATTTCATGGTGCCATAGTGGTCAATCAAGTTTTCTATTTGACCCTGGAGGAAATAATTTGATCTTAGGTTAGTTATTTTAGTTTTTTTTATCTTAATTTAATAAGCAGTCAACACTAGTTTAGTTTGATACCTTATTGTTTTATTTGTCTTGTCTTGTTTTTTTCCTTACTTTAGGTGTGCTTCTTAGTTTAGGTGTGTTTCTTGTGTTGTTTCTATTGAGACTTATTTTTTATTACAATCATAATAGGTGTCACAAAGTATTAAATATGTTTGGTAGTCCAAGGTAGTCATCAAAACCATTTTGTTATGTTTTAGACTATCATTATCATGAAAAAATAAGAGGGTTACCTTTACCAACAAGCTAGTCAACCCCTATGATTCACAAAAAAATGTTGGCAATTAGGCTTGCTAAGGCCAAATGGTAACCCATAAAAATAAAAAAAATTCATGGAATCCATTTATACATGATGCTATCTTGAGTCATGATGTCTCCTATTTTCTTCTTGAAGTCATTAAAATAGTCCTAGAGATGTAATTAACTCTATTTTTTATCACCATATCCCCTAGATGTCTTAGGTCCTTAGGTGATGTGCTTGATCATCATAGTGTTCATTGAGTGAAAAGTAAATGGAGTATGTCTTAGTTTATTTTCATTATCATGTTTCCATTTTAATTAGTGTCAAGTATCATCATGATGTTTGAGAATGTTGGGAGGTTTTTGATAAATAAAGGAAGTGTTCTTGTGATCTAAAGTGGAGATGTGTGAGAGGTGGCATCTAATAACTCATCATGAGATTCTCTAGCATATTAGGTATATGCAAGGTATGGTGATGTCTATAATCTTATAAGTGTGATAAAAATACATGAAAATCTATTTGAAACCTTGTAAAAGGCTATAACATACTCTTTATGACATTCAGTGGCAAATCTCCATTGTGAAGCTATGTGTACATTGTCTAAAATGAAGGTTTTGGTTTTAAAATAGAAAAATTACACCTTGAAAGGCTAGTAAATCATCCATAATATCTCTAAACACACTCATGATCATGACTTTACTTTAATCAAATGGTTTCATGCTTTGAAAAGGTCTCCTCTACAAATCTAAAGCATTGTTTGGATTACAAAGAGTTCCTACGTGTGAAATATGCCCCTTTTTATCTCAAAAGATGTATTACTTATTTTAATATGACTTTTGACTCATAATATTCCTCATGTTTCCATAAAATGGTGGTTTAAAGCTTGAAGTATCGATAAAATGTAGGAGAAAGAGTGTATGCATGTGTTTTATGCAAGATGTATTGATTTTTACAGACTTTTACGTACAGTGGAGGTTAGGAGTTTGAAGGTTGATTCATGGTAGATGTTTTAATGAATTTTCATGGAAATAAGGTTCCATAAATTCTCAAAACTGATCCTCAAGCAACACCAAGCTCATTTTCATCTCAAGAGAGCTCTTCAGGTTTTAGATGGTATGGCCATGAGAGAGAATATCAACATCTAGAATTTTGGGTAGAGGAAGGGGTCTTAGAGTGATTAAATATTTGGTAATTTGTATTTATTTTGGATCTCTCTCCTTTATGAAAAATACTTAATAAGGTAAATTACTCATAATGGATTCTTCATTTAAGCAAGCAACCAATTTTCTAAGTTTTCTCCTCTCCTAAGCATGATTATAGAAGAATTAAAGTTTATGGAACTTGTTAGGATTTTACTCCACCTTCCCATATAATTATATAACCTCATATCACGTGTGAAGTGTATAGAGCTATATAATACAAATTAATACCAAATCTATAGTTTGTAGGTAGGTTGGAGAGGTTGTGCAATTTAATGGTTGATCTATGGGTATCAAGACTCATTATGACATTGTTTTTAAGTCTCATAAATGTTAAATTATTCTTCTTCATGTTTCTCACAGTTCATCAAAGCCTATCATATCCTAAAAACCATCAATCTACCCTCAACATAAAATGTGTTTCCTATATTGTCCTTGTGAATAGTCTTTTTGGTCAAATTCAGAGTAAACCCTGAGTTGTTAGGGTAAATATGTGATTAACAAGTTTTAGATATTTAAATTACTTTAATAAAGGAGTGTAAAAAGGTTGATAAGTTTATATAATATGTATTTACCTATTTAGACCCTTTAAATGGCTTATGACACTCTCAAGAGCAAAAGACCCAATCAAGCCTTATATGCTTAGAAGCTCTAATTAGGCTTGTGTATGCCATGATTATAAAAGAGTTGTGATAAACATGTAGGAATAATGGTAAACTTCATTTCACCTCTATACATCATAAAAATATTCAAAATTAACACTATATGGATCATTATAGTCAACACTTTCATAAAAGTCTTGGTAGGTGAGATGATGATGAGTATCTTGAGTGAAATATCCGCCTATAACAGTCTTATGAAATATATATCTTGAGAAGGTAGATGAATTATTTGGGATTCTAGCTCAGATTTCAAGAATACTAGATGAGATCACCTTGACCATTTAAAGAAACTAATTAAACTATGTATATTTCAAGCATGAATTGATAAGACTATTAGAGAGAAGGTGACATTGCATTTCACTTATTAGAAGAAGCTAAGGTAAGTTTGATTTATTTAAGGTAATGTGTTACTTCTTGCTTCCATGATATTCAACAATCCTCATGGAAAATTTAATTTTTCTCCAAGCTAGTTAATAATATATGGTCAATGAGGATCTTAGAGAATTTTTTTCCCTCTTAAGACCAATATCCCATCTTCCATTAGTCCATACACACTATCTAATGACCACCTATAACCATCATGATGATGTGAAGTGATATGTAAGAAAGGTAAATCTCAAATTTGGTAATAAAAGGAAGTTCATGAAGATTAATTTAGGATTTGATGACATATTAGGGTTCAATCACCCCATGTTAGGCATCTCACATCAATACATCTAAAGTGACTACCTACAGTCTTGTGATCAAATGACCACCTACATCCAGCTTGTAATTTTCTCATTATGTGATTATGTTTTATGTTAGAGAAGGTTTAATGCATTGGGGGGTTTGTATTGACTATGAGTTTTCTTCAATATGTTTTAATTTCATTTCAAATGGTAAGAAAATACTCAAAAAATATCATGAGTACCCATCATTGGAGATCAAACATAGCTACATAGTCCTTATAACACCACCTATAGCTGAGTCACTCTTGACTACATTTTAAAGAAGATTGGTTTCAAATGGCATAAGATATCAATAAGATTCATGAAGGATAAGCTGGGGTTTTCAAAAAATATTTAAAATTAAGTGTATATTCAAGTAATTCCATGGGTTTTGAGAATATAATTTGTGTATTATACTGTCTAAAACTCACCTATAGTCAACATTTTAGGGATACTTATAGTCACATAGTCAAGATGCAATGTGAGCTCTACCTCACTAACATAAATATATATGAAGGACAAATAATTTTTTTAATACTAATAATTATGTAATAATTCCCATGAACTAATCTTATAGTGATGGTATTAAACCTAAGAACATAGTGAAAACACTTACAGGTAACTAGGCCAATAGTTGGTTTTGAACCTAGTAAGGACAAAGAGACAAAGGTGAGTGAGAGATGTTTGAAACCTATCTAAATTATAAAAAAATTGTTAAATGGTTAATAAGAGTTATAATTTTTATTATAATCTCAAATACCTAAGAAACTCAACCAACATGCATTTATATACACAATCAACACTCACAGTCCATGCCTAAAACCCAGTTTTGAAAGAATTTATGATTTTAAAACCTCTAAAGTTAGTAAGAATATTAAAATTGGTAAAATTATTAATTTTAACTAGATTAAGATAATAATATTATCCTTAATGGAATATTAATAGTGGATACATTCACTATTTTGTCTCAGATAGACCCTAGTCTGCTAGCAGTCATGGATGAGACCAAGAGAGTCATTTGGAGGGTGTGAGGAAAATACAAAAGGTTTAAACCTAATGAGAAGGTTTTGATATAGGAAATTGGGATGTTAATTCATCATATACTCTTTATATTATGTTACATTTAGGGTTTCAAGTAACATGCCCTTGATAGCTAGCTAAGAAGATAAGACTTAAGATAGCCTGCTCATACAAGATTAGAGATGATACATACTTTATAGTTGATTGAACGGTTGAGAATAATTTATAGGTAAATTATAGATATATAATAATGTTTTAAATCTATTATATCCTTAGTTTTAGGTTTAAAAGTACCAAAACTAGTCTTAGGGCCACTCAAGCCTAGTGGAGCACAAACCCTAAGCTTGATTATATAGATCACAAGGAACAAAATTGGGAATATTTTGACCCCTGGTATGTTGATAGGTTTTGAAATCAGGTTGTATGGGAGTTTATAACTCCACTAAATCCATATGTTAATAATAAAAAGCCTACTTAGACCTCAAAATCTCAAACATAGTCTTGACAGTAATCTATAGGCAACCTCATGAGGTGATGGAGACATAAGGGATTTTGAGTAGTTAGAAAAACTAAAGGGGTGAGGAAAAAATGGGAAAAAAATTATTATGATGAATTTAAACCCCATATCATCTTACAGGTCACTTGAACCTCAAAACTTAGTATTAGACTAATTAGGCCTAAAAGCCTATTTTAGGCCTAGAAGGCCTATACCACCTTAAGACACCTTCAGACTCTCATAAGCATTTTGACACATTAACGAGATATGGGATGTTGATTTATGGTATTATTAAATTAATTTAAATTAGATATAAATAGTTTAAATTTCAATTTTGTCCTTGAAAGCTAACTCAAAGTATGCAGTCTAGGCAACCAATTCAACCTCTCATTTTTTATGCTTATATCTTTCACCACAAAGTGACATAGGTAAAATGCTCATAAAAAACTATAAGGACCCATATGTAATTAATATTCATGAATAAAATAGTCTGATTTATGGGAAATTTTTTATGAATCATTATTAAGATTATAATTAGGTCTAGAATGCATACAGAGAGATCATAGTCAACTTCCTTACTTACGTATCTTGACACACCATTTTCATGGGAACCCAAGCTTTTAAATAAATTTTAAGGGGTATATGGAAAAAATATCCATGGAATAAGTTATGTTTTGGATTTATGTAATTTATGAACCATCGTTAAGATGGTGGACCTCCAAAACCCTCCCTAAAACCTACTATAGACCAATCTTGAGAAAAGTGATAATTCTTGCACCCAAATGCCCATGAATCACTCTAGAAACACTTGAATAATAAATTAAACTTAGAGAGGGTCATGAATATGGTACCATATTGTATGAACTATATAGACCTATAAAAAATAGTGTTTTTTGGGTAAAAAGAGTAGAAAGAAAGGTACAAGGTAGTTTAAGATGATGCCAATCATTGGATATGTTTTTTTGGAACTTGTTTCACATTATCAAGGAATTGGATGTCCAAAAACTTGACTGTAAGTACCTCTGCAACTCTCTTTTAATCAACAAGTCTACAAATGTAAAGGATAAGGTGACCTAATCACCTAATTTGATAAGTTTACAAGTAATAACTAGTTAAGGAGGCCTATGTTATGATTTGAGGAATTTATTTGGGCATAAAAATCACTTATCCATAGGTTCTCAAGGTTTCATACATGGTTCTTATGGCCATCAAAAAATAGTAGTTATGCTACTAGGGCTAATTGGCCTAGTATACCTACTTGGTCAATCAAGTAAAGTTTAGAATGGCATAGGAAGACTATTGAATAAGTTAATGTAGATTAATAACACCAAATAATTGATCTTTAAGTGATAATTACATGCATAACTAGTCTTTAAGTGGCAATCTATGCATAACTAATCCTTAACTATCAATCCATGTATAACTAACCCTTAAAGTGGAAAAGTAGAGGTTTTTCTTGACAAAATAAAGGCATAACATGCTTTAAGATAAGGTTGAATTAGTCAAATACATCCTCAACTACCTCTTTTAAATGCCCAATAGCTCATTCAAAGATCAAGCAAGAGCATCAAACATGGAGAATTTTTGGAGGATTGATTATAACTGAAGTAATGCTTGAGTTAATGATGGTCATTGATAACCTTTTATTCTCTCCTCTATGCCATTTTCTCCCTTTTATTCTCTCCTTATTTTTTATATATTCAATCCTTATGGATTTATTTTAAGATCCATCACCTAGGTATGAGGAAACTTTACCAAGTTTTGTACTTAATAGACCTCTTCGATTTATAAATAAACTATTTTAGATTTTCTATTATTTGCTTATAGTGTGTTTATACTTGTTTATATGTGTATAAGTGGTATAAATCTTCCCTTATAATTTCTTTGTCACACCTATATGTTGACTAGTTATATTATATAGGTTGTGTGAATTCCCAAAATTTGGTGATCATGTTTGGAGTGTAATCTAGTTGAAAATGATTCAAGATAGGCCTCTCCCTTCACCTCCAATTTATAGTCATTCATCAAGACCTTCATATGAAATATTTTTGATTAAGATTTTTGGAGTTAATGATTTAGTCTATTTTTGGTTCATTAGTGTTGTTAGGAGTACAAGATTGAGTGGAAGAATCATTGGTGCATCACCATCACTAGTATAGGTTTTCCATTTAAATTATATTTCTAACTCTTTTCACCCCCAAAGCAAAGTAGGTTTAGGAAAAGGATTCAAATTTGATACATTAAAAGAGCTAGCCCCATAATCTAGAGGTTTGGTATAGTCATAGGTAACCCACAACCTATAGACAAATCCAATTTTAGTCTAAGTTTGAAGGAGAACTAAATAATCTACTTCACAGGGTGTTATTTGGGTTTATAACAATTACCTAAACCCACTACAAGTCATTTTTGTGTAGCTTCCTAAGTAATTAAAATCCCATATATACACTTATCTAAGAAATTATCCTTTCAAATACCCCCTAACTAAGAAAACACACACTTTTCCTACTAAGTTGTTCAGGTCAATCTTGATATAAAGGACTCAAGGCATGTTAATGAACTAAGTTGGCATGATAGACCTAGTTTGAGACCTAATGGATACTTTTCCTACCTGAAAATTGAGCTGGTCGATCTTGTTGGCTAAAGTTTTGGAAGGGTTTAGGGTAAATCCTTGGCTATAAATATGACCTTCACTTCAATCTAATATAGAGTAACATTCATTTTTCACATAATTACATCTCTAGATTCTACAAATTATACACTTCAAAAGTCATTACTTAGGTTTTTTGCCTTGGAAGGAAAGAATCTTGTCTTGTGGCAAAGACTTGGATGAAATGTAGGAGTATTTTAGCCTAGAGCTGATTTCTATAATGTGATCCTTACAAAGACACAACAACCTTTTTCAAATCACCATTGGTCAAGGGAGAGATTGAGGCATGATAGGTTCATTCAAATTAATTATTTATAACTTTTACTCTTATATTTTGTTAGATAAATATTACATAAAGTAATAGGTTGAATTTCTTACTCCTTGCTTAGAATTAGCTCTACATTGACTTGAGTAGAGTTTTCCTTTGCAAGTTGTGTTTTCTTTGTTTAATTACCCCCCTTTCTACCACAAGCTATAGTGAGAACTAAATTAGATTTATTTTATGTGTTATAGACCTAGATAGGGTTATTGTGTGGTGTTACTTGACTAGAGGTGTTGAAACCATCTCTAGTTGTGTTTTGTGGTGAGATATCCCTTAGGTAGGTTTAACATATCCAAATTGGTCATGTTTTGATATAAATAGTTATACAATGAGTTTTTGGTAATATTACCTTCTTTTAGCTTAGAATACACTAAGAAAAGTTGTAGATCCATCCTAATTTGTTGTACACATTCTAGTGAAATAGATGTGAATCTAACCCTTGTATTTTTAATTTTTTAGTCATAGTCAACTAGATCAATATAGTCCATCAAGTTTCATTTTCACAATGTAGGTTTATTCCTTAACTAACTAGATTGAGTTATTTGATCTAGCCATTTTCTCTACATGAAGGTACAAGGTTTTTACTCAACTAGGTCATGTTACTCGATCTAGTTTTAACTTTTATTTATAGGTTCTAATTTTAGTCAACTAGATCAAACTAGTCGATCTAGTCATTTATCCTATCTTATGCATTTTATTTTAACTTAAATAAATTAATGTACTCAATTATGTTAATTTTTTGACAATCATAACTCTTAGTTTTAACTAACTAAATCATACTGGTTAATCTAGTTATTTTTCATGTTTTCTACAATTTTACTTACAATCAACTAAATCATTTTGCTTGAATTTGTTTAGTTTGTAATATTTTCATTTTTAGTCTTAAAAATTGAATTTGATCTAACTAATCTATTTTTATTTTCATGTCTTTACTATGCCAATTTTTTTCAGACTATTTTGATCTAGTTAATTCTGATTATTAACAATGTTTTTATTTTTTTACCTTTACAAGATTAAATATTGCCTAGATGACTCAATCAATATAAATTCAACACTTTCAACAAAAATTAAATTGACTTGGTCGACTGTATTCTATATTCCATGCTCATTCTTAATATCTTATGATTTCTATCTATTCAATATTAATAAATTTTTAATTCTTGCTTTTTAGTTCAAAAGTCAACAAATCCTTACTATTTTCCGTAGTTGTTAGTTATATCAAACAATAACCACACAATAAATTAAACTAACTAGATCAATCTAGTTGTGTTTGTGATTTCTACTAGTAAACTAAATTGATCCACTTGATTTAGTTTATTTGGGCCTATTTTCCAATACATTATGTCAAATAGATCAATTTTGTTCTATATTGTTTACTCAACTAGATCGACCTGCTCATGTTGTTTTGTGTGTTTCATTTTTTAACATTATAAATGGCAAGTAAACTCTATTTTTATATTAATTACAATCAATTTCACTTTTTAAACAAAGAGTTAGTTGCTTATTTATTTACTTTCAAAAATTGTAACTTGGTTTTTGATAAATTATTTTTTTGCCTTTATTTTCATCTTATTTGGACTTCTCTACAAATTGTGTATCAATAGTTTTCAAACTACTTAGCTAATATCATAAATGGATACACATATTATGTTTATGGTCCTTGTATATCATTTATAAATATCATGGTGTGGGGGACTTTCCTCAATACTCATAGCCATAGTACATAACTAAACATGATCTTTAGTTTCCATGTACCTCATGGTATTTTAGAAATGCCCAAGATTTCCCTTTGTATTGAACCTTAGGAATCTAGTCATTCATTTTATTTTTTGGTACATTGGTTAGTGGTTAACACTAAGAAGATAATTCTAGCTTACTCTTAAAACTAGGTTTAGTGGACTATAGAAATGAGACTTCTTCAATAGTTAGTATTCTTAAACATTGGGTTATCACTATCCAGTGGACAAGCTAGTATCTTTGGATGCCTACATTATCAAACACAACCTTTTATTACAACTTCCTGATCTTATTTTTGTGTAATTAGTTGGCATTGTTAGTTACAAAATTACATTATTTGGTTTATTGCTTGATTTTATCTACCGTATTGCAAACTATATTAGCCAATATTGATATAATTATGTGATATATGTTTCAAATAGATTGACCAAGTTGATCTATTTGGTTATGTGTGAACAAACTATGTTGACTAAAATGACTCAATCTTATATTTTGTGCTAACTTTACTTATATTTTTAAACTAAACCATCTAGTTTTAAATAATTTAACTTTTTCTTACCTATAAAACTAAATTAGTCAGCTCAATTTAGTAGGTTGTATAATTTTTTCCTACCTCTAAAACTAAATTGGTTAGCTCAATTTATTAGGTTGTTATTTTATCATGTCTTCCCAACTATATCAACCAAATCATTCCATTAAGTTTCCAAACTATTATTTTATCTCATCTATCCAACTAGATTGACCAACTTGATCTAGTAAGCTTTTATATTATTCATTTATCCTATTTAAATAACTTGATCAACCAACCTGATTTAATAGGGTTCAAGGCTATTCATTTATCCTATTTACCCAACTTGATATACCAGCTTGATACAATAGGTTTATAGACTATTTTACCACTTTATGTTTACCAAAATAAAATAACTAGCTTGATCTAGTTGGTTTTTAGCCTGTTAACCTTCACCTTTTCAATAGTTTTTGAATAAGTATATTTTATTAGTTTATTCATCATGTAATACATATTTGACAAAGATAAACAATAAAATCCATCCAACATGATTATTTTTACTAATCATCAAAAATCCTATAAGATGCATCTACCGTATAATGTGTTAGATAATCCTGATCTAAGCAACATATATCTTACTACTAGGACCACCAACTATGGGACTCATCCTCCTTCTATTAATATTCTATTCATACCCATGGTAGAGGATGAAAGTGATTTTGAAAAAATTATTGCAATGATATTTCTCATTAATTAAAACCCTCAACATCAGTTTAAGGATCCTACATTGATCTATAACCTCATGATGGAACCTCACATTAGGGACCCCCCTTTACCTTCACCTAGTTTTTTCTACAAGACTTGGGGAAATTCACCCTATGACTTCTGTTACACATTTCACCACTTTCATGCCTTACTATGATAACATGTCTTCCTCTTCCATGCCTTCTTCATACACCATTCCAATAATTTCCATAAACATAATAGGTATGGCCTTTAATGGTTATACTCAAAATGCCTACATTAATACTCAAATTAATGCAACTACTAGTTTATCTCAAAGTACTATTGCATCTAAAACTATCAGTGCCTCTCATGCCACTAATGTATCCCATGTTTCTTCCACTAGTCAAAACATTATTAACACTAATCAAATTTTATATCAAGTTTTAACCAAATGGTGACTTCTCAGACTATAATCAAATTATGCAAATGTAAAACCAATTAATGCATTTCCAAAGTAATCCTCAACCATTCAATAGGGAGTGAAAAATCTTAATTCCCCCACCTCCACTTAGAGATGAATGTGGTAAACTTATTCCCCAACCACCTACTCTAAAAAATTATATTAAAATTTTACAAAATGAACCCCTAGTTCCTCAAATTACAAACATTGGCATTGATGGCATCATTCCCACCATCAATTACAATTGATCCACTAATCTGAATTTACATTTGAAATCTTTCAAAAACTTATATAAAGATTAGATTAAACTCAATACCTTTTTTGCCACCAAGATATTAGCTATAACCTTTTAAAGTGACACTTTAGACTAGTATAATCATATCATAACCCATTCTATTTCTAGTTTTGAACACTTAGTCAATACATTGTTTTAGTAACTCTAGACTAATGATCTTCCTAAAAATAACTTAGCTCATTTCATTAATTGTAAGTAATTAGAATCTGAAACAACCCAAGTGTTCATTAAATGATGGAAGGCCTTATCTAATAAAGTTCAACATAACATGTTAGAAGATAATATTTTCCATTTGTCCACTAATGTTATTCGCCATAAATTATAATATCATGTTAGGACTCTTTCTCCAAAATCTTTAGAAGAAGCACTCAACCAAGCCAAATGTCAAGATTTTCTCATACAATAATTCAAGTGTTCACACCCTCCCACTAGAACTTGAATGATTATGAAAGATAAGAATATACATGTAACCAATTATGGTATTACTACCTATGACTCCATACACACCAATACATTAATCCTAATGGTTCCATAGATCCTATTATTTCACCATCAATTTCTAACAATCCACATCCTAGTTCTACATTTTCTCAATTAAATAATTTAGACATTTTAAAAAAACTTTCCTAAGTAGAGATACAAAAGCATATTCCTAAGCCTTCACCATGAGATATTGATCCTATTTTCCATGCCAAAAATTGGCATGAATCACAAATTATATTGGTATCATGTAATTTAGGGCCATTCTCATGAAACTTAATTCCAGTTAAGAACCTTTGTAATGGAATATCTTCTTGGGCCTAATTTTTATCATTAAACACTTATACGTACATGTAAATAATATTATGAGGTTGTAATTAAGTTTCATGAAACCAAAACTAAACATGAAGCCCTTCATCAAGCTAATTATCACCTAGCCATTTACAAGGATCCCCTTCCTAATCATCAAGCTAGTAGTACCTAAGCTCCCACTACAAATAATGTTGAAAACTTTATGGATTCAAATGATAAAATTAATTATGAGAAAGTAATTAGTATGAATAATATTGGAGAGTAGTATCTTATAATGATTCTTATCCAAATTTAAACTATAAAAATTTACCAACTTTCCATACTATTCAAGATTCTTACCCATCTATGTTATAGAATTGGGGCACATAGAAACAATTCCAACCAATTTAACAACATAGCCTAATACCCCACATATCTCTAATTAAATGATATAGTTAGATAATAATTTAATTTCCATTCAAAAAACTTCTAGTACTCAATTATCAAACATCCCTTTTATAACCAAATTACTTCACAAGGAAATTCAAAATTCATTAACTTATGGGATTTCCTCATGTCATTCAAAAGACATAACCACTGATTCAACCACATTATCTAAATAAACACAATCAAATAAACTTTTCCAGCACATATTGGCAAAGTCCCAATCAAATACACCTTATCAACCATTGTATAAAATCACACAAAGTTGTCTTGGTTCTTGGTTTATTACAACTAGGCACAAGCATGGGATGTTCCCTTTATGCTCAACATTTAAACACTCAGCTGCATCAACATCAATCCACATAAGGCACAACTCTTATGCACTCACTTGAAGTACAACTAATAAAGAACCAAGGCCCACATTGGGCTAGTTGTGCCATGGCACAAGACTCAAATTAGGGTAATTAAATAATTCAAAAGAAGTTTTAGGTAGATCCATAGGCGTAAGCCTTTTGTGTACTAAGCCTAGTATCATATGGGTGAAAGCCTTTGTTATACATCATAGTATCATAAAAGTGTTTAAAGGGTTAAAAGGATGGTTTCACTCAAATTATTCAAGTTAGAATCACACTCCTCATAAGGATAGAAACACTTGTTGCATACTCTTTAATTAATATTTATGCAAGTTATAGATGAATTTATTGATGGTTGTATATAATCCATTAACGATGTGAACCATGAACACACATGAGCACTATTAAGCATGGGATATAATGAAAGAGGGGTGAATCAGTATATCATATATCTTATAAATATTTTACTTAATTAAACTCCACTTAGCCATACATTCATGATATGTAATAAAACTAAAACAATAATATGCACCACACAAGAGAGAGAGAGAGAGACACCATATTTTTACATGAAAACCCAAAGTGGGAAAACCATGGAGAACAATCTCAAGTATATGAATGAGCAGCAACCCCTTTTTGAGCACCACTATAATAACTATTTGTGAGCACCAACCCATAAGAGCACCAACCCCTTGGAAATATTTATGAGTACTAACCCCTCTTGTGTATAAAACACAACTATCTATCAATGTTGCTTTCTCAACAAATTATAGAAATCTAGAATATCTCTTTCTATTCTCTCCTCTTTTATTATATAAAACAATTACAAACCATACACTCTCTTACATAACTTACAAATGGCTTCCCAAGCCTTTATTATTAGCTTACCAAATGACCTTTAGCATTCACCCTTTGTGACCCTTCAATCCTCATGGAAAATGGTACCAAACTTGCATGACCCTTTGAATCCTTTTATTTTAAAAGTCACATGGTGACCCTTCATAAGCAAATGTATCATTTACCCTTTTGTGTTTATCTTGGTAACTTTTCATATTCCTCAAAGTGTCCCTTCATGAGAAATTGTGCCCTTCCTCTTTTGTTTTTACTTGGTGACTCTTGGAATTCCTCAAGATGACTCTTCATGGAAAAATTCATCCCATTCCTATTTTTTATTTACACTATGACTCTTTGACTTCTCCATGGTCCCTCTTTTGACTTTATGCAACCAAAAATATATTCATTAATATTAAATAAATATTAACACACATTATCCAAGATATGAACATTAAAAACAACATTAAATGCTATGGGGCCTTATCACCAATAATGATACACCTTTGACATCAATGACAATATTTACAACAATCTCCCCTTTTGTCATTGATGGCAACCTCAAACTAAAACTACCACATCTTAAAACGTGTATTGCACATGCTAACCTACACATACTATCATCTAAAAAAACATATATTAACTTCCCCTTACTAAAGCATCATATACCTATTTCTATTATTTCCCCCCTTTGACATCAATGGAAAAGGGCCTATCATAGAGCTAACACTTATCTCCCCTCAATTGATGCTGATTCTTATTGGTAGGAAGTAAAATAAATTACTCCCAACTTGTCTCGTAGATAATCAAATGTGTCTTTTGGTATTTCCTTTGTGAAAATATCTACAATCTATTAAGTAGTACTTATATATTCCATATTAACTTATTGATCTTCAACCTACTCTCTCAAGAAGTGATATCTGATAGGAATATGTTTTGTTCTTGAATTCATCATTAGATTATTATAAATATTAATAGAACTTGTGTTGTCACAAAAAATAGAAATAGGTTCATCATATTTGACCTTGATATCTTTCAAAGTTTGCTTCATCCAAAGCACTTGAGTATAACACAATACCATTGTAATCTATTTTGCTTCACTTATAGAAAGTGATACTAAATTCTTCTTTTTGTTTACCCATGATACTAAGCTATCACTAAGGAAGAAAGCTCCTCAACTTGTAATCTTTTATCACCCAAGCAATCTACCCAATCTAAATTTGTATAATCAACCAAAGTGAAATCTCTACCTATGGCATACCATAATCTATAATCCAATGTCCCCTTGATATATCTAAATATTCTCTTCACCAACTAAACATGACTCTCCTTTAGGATTTCCTAATATCTCCCAACCATGCCTACTGCATGCATGATGTCTAGCCTTGATGCTATCAAATATAAAAGACTATGAATCATATATCTATACAAAGATTTATATACAATAGGTGAATCTTCATCCTTACTCACTTTATTCCCTATACTCATTGGTGTGATAACTAGTGCACAATCCTCAAAACCAAAAAAATTTAACATTTCCTTGGCATACTTACTTTGAGATATAAAAATTCCTTTATCTAATTGAAATATTTGTAACCCTAAGAAAAATGACAATTACCTAAGTATAGACATCTCAAAATTTTTTTGCATATTATTAGAAAGCTCTTTTATCATCTTTTCAATATTTCCTCTAAAAATTATGTCATCAACATATACCACAACAATCAATAGATTCTCACCTTCTATTTTGATGTAGAGATTACTGTCAATAAAAACTCTCTTGAAACCTTGATCTTGTAGGTACTTATAAAGTCTTGCATACCAAGCTCTGAGATCTTGTTTCAATCCATACATTTATTTCTTCAATCTTCATACATAGCTACTATCATTTGAGAGAATGAATCCCTCTGGTTGCTCAATGTAGACCTCCTCTTCTAGATTCCCATTCAAGAAGGCACACTTGGCATCCATCTAAAACACTTTGAAAAATTTACACACTATATATGCAAAAAACATTATAATAGCCTCTAGCCTTACCACTAGTGTAAAATTTTCTTCAAAATTGATACCCTCAATCTGAGCATATCCTTTACATACTAACCTTGCTTTATAGCTAGTAACTTCACCATCTTCATTCAACTTATTAATGTAAACCCATTTTGTTCCTATCACATTTTGATCTTTTGGTCTAGGAACTAATTCTCAAGTATCATTCTTTTCTATCTGATTTAATTATTCATCCATTTCCTTAACCCAATGCTCATCATGTCTAGCTTCTGAAAAATTTCTAGGCTGAATTTTGGATAACAAAGAAAAATTTACTTGCTCAAATTCACTTATCATCATCCTTCTAGTATGAACTCCTTCATTTATGTTCCCAATGATGTCACTCTTATTATGATTTCTCTAAACATATTTGGATGGGGTCTTAGTGTCTTTTTACTTCTCCTTCTCATCTTCATTTGACTCTTCAAAATCTTCTTCTTCAATGATTTCAGGAGTGTCCACTAAACCACTAGCTCTTTGTGCTACATCTTCATCTATCTTGCCAGTTGCACTTTCAACAATATTCTTGTTTCTTTTTTTATAACATTTATAATATTTGATTTTGCTATAATATCCAATAAATATACCTTCATATATTCTAGATTCAAACTTATGCAATTTTTCATCAATTCTCTTTATGAAGCATCTGCTATCAAAAACTCTAAAATAATCAACTGTAGCTATTTTGTCTTTCCATATCTCATAGGGAGTCTTGTCACTTTTGACTCTTAATAATGATCTATTATGGATGTGTGTTATTGTACCTACTACCTCTCTCCAATATTTATCTAGTATCTTGGATTCATTTAGCACTATCCTCACTATCTCCTAAACTATTCTATTTTTTTGCTCAACTACTCCATTTTGCTATGGAGTTTTAGATATTGAATAATGTATCTTTATCCCATGGTCTTCACAATACTCCATAAACTCATCTTACATGAATTTTCCTCCTTTGATATGATTTTAGGCACTTATTCTTCATATCAATTTCATTCTCAACAAAAGCCTTGAATGCTTTGAAGTGGTTGAAAGATTTTGATTTTTTATTCAAAAACATAACCCAAGTCATAAGTGTAAAATCATTAATAAACAACATGAAATATTTATCACCTTTAGTACTTTGAGTTATCATAGGTCCACACAAATTAGTGTGAACAAGATCTAACATCTGAGTGGTCAAGTATTCTTTTATTTTGAACCATCATCTGACCTTCTTACTGTGTTGACATGGTTCACAAAGTGTGTTGGAGGGCTTTGTAATCTTTGGAAGATCTCTAAATTCTTGATTCTTTCTAATGTTGACAAGATTGTCAAAATTTATGTGTCCCATTATCTTGTGTTATAGCTAACTTTCTTCAACTTGACTCAAACAACATTTTTGATCTTTGATATCTAATAACATATACAAATTATTGTCTATTCTCTGAGCATCTACAATCAACACATGTGAATATTTTATCTTAATTTCACAAACTTATACATAAAAATTTAGTGTGTGTCTTTGATCACACATTTGACTTAAACTCAAAATATTATGCTTAATACCTTCTACATACATAACATTTTAAGCCTTAGTTCTACCATAATCCAAACTTAGTGTACCTTTTTTGATAATTCTGATAATATTATTATCTTCAAATTTCACTATGCCACCATTGATCTTCTTTATGGTTATGAACTTGTTCTTGTCTCATGTCATGTGCCTCAAATATCTGATGTCAATGAACCATGGCTTTTCTTAATTTCTTGCATGCAAAGTTGTATGGACCAACATAGACTTTTCAGGTTATTTCTTCTGTCATGAACCTATCTGAACTTTCTTCTTGATGAATGGAGCCTTGCAACTTTGGTCCTTCTTGATTGAATCTAACATGCTTCTATAGTACTAGGATATGTTTCTAAAGTTATTGCGCTTGTAACATATTATGGCCTCTTCATTAAAACCTAATAGAGAAGTAAAAGAGTTATGGCTTCTACTTGACTCTGCATGAGTTTCTTTCTCCTTGTTTCTGAAATTATTAGCCCTTTTTCGACATTCTATTTTCTTATGACCATATCCATTATAATAAAAATAGTAACCACAAAAATAGAACCTATTTTTGGATTTTTGACCTAATTGTATTTTGTAGCTTTGTTCCTTCCAACATTCTTTGTTTGAGATGTCCTCTGTATTCTTAACTTCATTTTTCATTTCCTCTTTTCTAAAAACTTCAACATAGCTCTTTCCTTTTTTTGTGTTAACCTTGTCTATGAAAGTAGTGGTCTCCCCTTTCTCTTTTTTAAATTTGATGCCTATCTTATCTAACATTTATCTTTGACTTTATAATATCTTATTCAACATATTAGTGATATTCTCAAATTTTGAATCATTGACTACTCTATCATTGACTATTTTATTTGTTTTCTCAAGATCTACTTTTAAAGAGGTAGTTTCAATAACATACCTTTCACATTATTCACTTACTTTTTATAACTAAGTTGTTAGATATTTTTGTCTTTTTGGATTCTTCAATGTGTGCTTGTAGATCTTCAATTATTTCTTTTGACTCTTTTTCAATTTTCTCAATTTGGTGCTTTAATATGTGATTCTTCTTCTCAAGAGATTGTAATTATTCTAAGGTACAATTGAGTTATCCTTCCAGATTCACTTCAGCTTCATCTTGTTCTTCTTCTTGAGCATCTGTACTTTTGATTGTAGAAGCATCTTCATGTATGGTCATGAATATAATCTCTTCATCTAAATCATTGACTCCACTGTCTTTGACTGAGCTAGGATATTTAGAGTATAAACTCTTTTTCTCTAATCCATTCTTGAATTTGCCTTTAAAATTCTTGTATGTAAACCTTCCTTCTTCATTGTCACCATTATTCTTATTTGGGAACTTAACTACAAAATTTTCAATCTTTCCATAATTAAAATATTTAAAAGGTAATTTTCCTTGATATTTACCTTTTCCCTTTTTCAACTTATAGATGAATAAAGCTTCATTGTCATCTTCATCATCGCTAGAGCTGTCACTTGATTCTTGAATCTTAGCCTTGTCTTTCTTTGATGTCTTAAAATCAGCTTCCCTCTTTGAGGGTTTCTTTTATTTGGTCTATATTTCATATGTGATAAGAATACCATGTAGTTCATCCATCTTTTTCTTCATTATATCCTTCATCTCCTCAATTATAAAAACCTTTTCATCATATCTCATTAGTAGAGATATCAAAAACTTTTGCACCACCGCTGATTCTTCTTATGTTTCTCCAAGGCCTTGAATATGATTAACTATTTGATCAACCTATAAAATATAAATCACTATATTTTTTTCCTCTTCCATTTTCAAACTCTCAAATTGTCTTCTAAAAGTCTAAATTTTAGCTTGTTGAACCTTTCCATCACCTTTGTACATATTTTTAAGCTCTCCCAAGTCTCATGAGCATATTTTCATTGCATAACTTTAACAAATTCTGATTCACATAAACCACATAAAATAATATTTAAATCTTTATCATTATTTTCACTTGCCTTTTTTCTGTCAAAGTAGTCATAAGTGTTTGTGGCTCTTTGTATTCCTCCACAACTACTTACCAAATGTCAAATTTAAGATACATCAAGTAAGTACTCATCCTTATGCTCCAAAAATCATAATTTGTCCCATAAAACAAAGGTTATTTATTTGTATAAAAACCTTCATGTGATCCAACCATCGTGCTTTCCTTGATCTATCTTCAATATGTAAAACTTTTTCCAAAAGAACTTGATTTGATACCAATTGTTAAGCACAAGATATACTAAGAGGGGGGGTGAATCAGTATATCATATATCTTATAAATCTTTTACTTAATCAAACTCCACTTAACTATACATTCAAGATATGCAATAAAATTGAAATAATAACATGTACCACATGAGAGAGAGAGAGAGAGAGAGAGAGAGAGAGAGAGAGAGAGAGAGAGAGAGAGAGAGAGAGAGAGAGAGAGAGAGAGAGAGAGAGAGAGAGAGAGAGAGAGAGAGTAGATTTTTACATGGAAACCCAAAGTGGGAAAAACCATAGAGAATAATCTCAAGTATATGAATGAGCACCAACTCAAATTACAAAGTTTGAAAGCATAAAATTATAGGAGCACCAACCCCTTTTTTCAAACATCAACACAACAACTATTTGTGAGCACCAACCCACAAGAGCACTAACCCATTGTAAATATTTGCGAACACCAACCCCTCTTGTGTATAAAACACAACTATCTCTCAATGTTGCTTTCTCAATAAATGATAGAACTCTACAATATCTCTTTCTATTATCTCCTCTTTTATTATAAAAAATTATTACAAACCATACACTCTCTTGCATACCTTACAAATGGCTTCCTAAGCCTTTATTTATAGCTTACAAAATTACATTTGAAATTCACCCTTTGTGACCCTTCAGTCCTCATGAAAAATGGTGCCAAACTTGCATGACCCTTCGAATCCTTGTATATGAAAAGTTGCATGGTGACCCTTCATAAGCAAATGAATCCTTTCCCCTTTTATTTTTATCTTGGTGACTTTTCATATTCCTCAAAGTGTCCCTTCATGAGAACTTTTGCCCTTCCTCTTTTGTCTTTACTTGGTGACTCTTGGAATTCCTCAAGATGACGCTTCATGGGAAAATGCATCCCATTCCTCTTTTTTATTTACCCCATGACTCTTTGACTTCTCCATGGGCCCTTTTTTGACTTTATGCAACCAAAAATATATTCATTAATATTAAATAAATATTAACACACATTAGCTAAGATTTGAACATTAAAAACACCATTAAATGCTATGGGGCCTTTATCACTAATAATGTCAGACCTTTTACATCAATGATAATATTTACAATAAGCACTAATTAACATAAATGAGTTTAAAATAAAACATTACATCCATTCCACATTTCATTAGCAATATAAAATATGCATAACTCAAACACATCATGTTTTACTATAATAGTCTTCACTATTAATTATAGTTCAGAATAGAGTATAGAGTTCAAAACATAATCTATGTCTAGTTCATATTACTTAATGACCCAGAGGCTCAAAAATAACTTAGGTACTTACAAATAGAGCCTTCATGGAATCCATACTACTCTTAAGTATAATGACTACTAAAGTAATTTATACAAATCAACTTCATTTTGCCATAGATCTGCTACAATTCCCCATCTCTCCACTTTTTTTAGCTTGATATCCTTAAATATCCTTTAGGAGCATCTTTACTAGGGTGGAAGATGCATGCTGAGATGTGAGCTAGAAATTTGGTAATCATTCCTATCGGCTCCATGACTTAGTAAAATTTATGTTGTAGTCACCATATCTTGCCAAATCATTGAAGATGCCTTAAAAATTTGGGATCAAGTTATCCACCTATTATCTGGCATAAGGTATGCATTGTAACCTCCATATGGTGCCAAAATGCCAAAATTCTAACCACTAAGAAAAATGATTCCTTTGTGATTATGTGGATATCATGTTGGAATAAATCCTTTACTTAACGAGATAAGGAGCCCAACATTACTCCAAACAAAAATTTTAGTCCATTCTCAAAATAGGCTATTAAGCTCTTGGGAGCACAAAACTTGGGCAAATTCTTCTTAAGTTTAGTGTTTAAGTCTTCAAAACCCTTAATAGTGAGATTAATTTCTTTAGCAATGCCATCTATCTTAGTGGAAGTAGCAAATGAACGTGAGCACATCCCTTTTATCCATCTCCTTTTAGAAGGCCTCAACATTGGCTTTTGCCTTTTCCACACTCCCATATAAGATTTTTCCTTACTCATAGGCCTTAGTTTGTAGAGAGAGAAAGAGTACTTCTAGGTTTTTCTCTTGATACTTAATTTGGTTGTTGAGGGCCTTGATGTTTTCCATTATTTGTGTTTGCTTTGACCTGCTTATTAAGTATAGTTACACAATCAACTTCTCTTTCTCCTCCTTTGCCTACTTTAAGCACATGTCTATAGCTGAGGCTTGGTTGGATAAGCTTAATAAGATGGAATTTATTGCATACATTCCCTCTTATAATTTAGAAAAGAGGTCTTATAACTCTTGAAACTTATCATCCATCATTTTCTATAACACACTAGAATATTCTTCTTCTTATGCTAGCTTGGGTTTTAACCTTGGGAGCATCTACTCTACCATCACATAAATTTTATTAACATCTAAAAGGTTTGAAGTATCAACACTGACCAAAAGTGATAGTTTGGCCATCTCTATGCACTTATAGAGTTGTTACATCTTGAATTTGGTGGCCTTCACTTCATCCTTGGCTTTTTTGTGGAGATTTTTCCATTTTCTTACCTTGTCATCATTGATGATGTTCTGATGCACAACTTCAGTGGCCATTCTGATCAATGCATTCCTAGATTAGACTAGGTTCATAGAATGAGGGTTAATAAGGAGGAAGTCCTCCCCCTCATTAGGCTCTTTCAAGTTCAAAGTAGCTACTCTAGGCACCTCAAATTAAGGCTCATCCATATAGTGATCAAATTTAAATGAGAGTTGTTTTCATGTCCTGATCATGGTGGTTTGGGGGGAATAGTGTCATACATATAGAGTTATTCATATACCCATCTCTTCTACACCTTATACCTTATTCTCATCTCCTTATAATCCTTCTTGATGATAGACATCTCTATTTGTACTTTTTCTTCTTTATTAGAGCCACTGCTCTCTTTGATGCTCTCCTTAGAGGACTCACCTATTTGATCCTTAGGGGTTTCTTCCTTAAATTTTTCCCTTTGTCTACTTCATATTGGCTTTTGTCAATGCTCACCTCTAAGGAAATTACTTCAGTGATAATATCACCTTATTGTTATTAGGGTTCCTCCATTATCTTTTTTTTTCTCTAAGGCACCAGTATTACCTTATTTTTCTTCAATCACCCCTTCACTATGCAGGCATTCCTCTTGTTCAACTTATTCTACCTTCCTAGTGGGGGTACTTGGTGCTTGCTTGACTATTTTGACTATTGCCCTTGCACTAGTAAGAACCTTCAGGGCCCTTTTACCTACCTTGGCCAATTTTTTTTCCTTGAAAAGTCTTTGATTCTATTTAAGTGTCATTACCTTATTAATGTCATCCTCTCACTCAACCTCATATTCTTCCAAACCCTTCTCTTCTCCTCTTCTATTGTGGAGGTGGTGTGGAGGATTCTTCACTAGATGAGGGACTTGATGGATCCTTTATTTCCTTAAGCACAATGGTTATCCTACATTATAGGTATTCTTAGACATCCTTAATACTTGGCTCCCTTTCCCCTTCTTCTATTTTCAAGATATATGTCCTTGCTCTATCTTCTTTAGTCTCCTCTTCTATACTAGGTGTGAGGGTCACCTCTTTTTCCATCTCCACAAGGGTTATAGTAGGGAATGCAATTGGTACTTTAGTATTTTTTTTTGCATGAAGGTTATTTACTTTTTAGGAGATAGGGGCATAATTTTCTATTCATAGACAATTTTTAATTGAATACGATCCATGATATCTTCAATTTTCTCTCCCCATTTATTTTGGAGAGTCTTTTCCTACATCTTTGGCATAGTTTTTCCTTCATCACTGATAGGAGGGGGTGATCATCATCCTTTCTAGAATCATCACCCTTATTTCATGGATTCATTTTATAATAGAGGTTGAAGATCCTCCCATTTATTATCTCTATCAAGGGAATGGATGCCCATCTTATTAGAGTCATCTTTGGTGGGCTTGGCTCTAGGGCCCACAAACTAGTACCTCATCCTACTTTTGCCTTGATCCACGATCTTGATTAGGATCTTTAGTTATTGTGAATTAGGAATCCTTCTTAGCACAACCATGAAATACTTGGAAACATATGCATAAGGCAACCAGATCCACCCTGATAGGTTCCCATCTATGAGCATTAGGTACACCATATAAAAGTGATACATTGTGATAGATATTATCATTTGTACTAGTTATTGGGGAATCTCTTGAGGGATGTGCCACTTAATACTAATGGATTTTATGTACCTATCACACCATATTTAAACCCTTATATTATACTTCTATGAGAATTTAGGTCAGTAAATGAAGTCTTGGTACTTCATCATAGGGGACTCATGGTTGGGTAGGAACACCCATAGGTGGTCATCATCACCATCTGGCACACTTATATCCTCTATCACTATCAAAATTAATATGTACCTCCACCTAAAGTTTTCATGCATTAAATGTAACTCTTACATGTTTTTGATAACCTCCTCCATAATGAACTTGGATATTTTGAATTTTACTCCTTTCACCATGTGGTGGGCAATGCAAAATAAGGTATTGCTAATATTAGAGCACTGTTTACTAGGGCATAGTTTGTATCTAACCAAGTATGTCACGACCCTCATGCTAGGGTCTTGGATGTCCTTGATGGGGAACATAAATCCTAACTTTTAGTATCCTAGGAGCTTCATGACCATTTCAACCTCCACTTTATTCTCCATCATATCATAGATGTCTGCTATTACATCAAGTAGTCCCATGATTCTACTAATAAGGCATGTTCAGATCCTCATACACCATCTTGTGAAGTAAAATTGGTTGCCATAGACTCATGAGATAAGGAATTATATCAACTCCATCTTACCAAAACTTGGTAGTTAGAATAGTTGTATTATTCCCATTGTTGCTAGTTTGTATCTTATGGAGACATCAAAGAGTGTGATGCCTATGTTTGTCTTCTTCCCCATGTCCACCATCTAGTCCTAGTTTAATTCCTATGAATTTCTCCCCATCTGGTGGTTATAATCCTTTAGTTTTCACATGTGTGCAAAATAACACCCACTTCTCCACCACCATGACCTCTGGGGGTAATTGCATTTCTCTATAGGTGAACTTCATGCTCACTTTCAGATCTACCTCCATGATGCTTATGACTTACACCATTTATGCTTCTCATTTCATGATGGTTGCTTCTTTCACCACCCATGATTTCATTGCATATTTTTATGCCTAAGGTATTCCTATTCTTAGTCCTTTTTTCCCCATTCTAAACTAGTTTTTGTTGGACCATAGCTAGTTAATTCTCCTAAACTCCTTAATCATGTTTAGTACTTCTTCATAGTCACTAGAATTATGACTATGTATTTTATTCTAAAACATCCTACACTATTAATGGTAGCTTGGTTGTTCTTAAAAACCCTTACTACCCTATTTATCTATCAATTTCACTCCCATCACTTCTTTTATAATTCAATGTAGAATGTAATCTTCTCATTGTTCAACCATTCTTTATTGGGGGGTTTTGGATTACTATTTCTCTCTAGTAGCATTTTTTGGTTTGAGTGGCTTCAGCTCTATTCGTCTTTATTGTGAATTATTACTAAGGTCTATAACATATTAAAGTATGTTGTTAACCCCTTTATACTCTATTTTTAGTTACCTCATTAATGGTTGGTGGCAAGTGGATTTCTTGAAATATGCTAAACCTATAAAATCCACTGCCAAATGCTCATTTATTGTGGATCTTTTTGCTCCCACTATCATAGCATTAACTTTGATAATGGTTTATTTAGTGAAGTGAAAAGTAATTCAAATGGTCACTTCTCATTGACCATTGGGTGGGTGCCAACTTTCTTGATGGTCATTCTCATGTTTGGTTCAACTTGGCATGACCTTTGCCCTTCTAATGATAACCTAGTATAGTACTTCACATGTGCATGATTCAATCTCCTCAATTCCATCTTTTCTTATTATTGTATTTCTTTACAAGCATGCCTCTCTTCTTGGTAAAGTTATTTATGATTTCATGTTTCTTGCTTTGGCCTTTTGTACCCCATATAAATATTTGTGTTGGTCCTCTAACACTTCATTCTCTCCTCTTGATTTATTGCACATAAACATATTGTGTGCCCTCCTTTGTCAAATTAAACTTAAAACTTTCTAAACCTAACAAAATTCACATGCACCTAGAAACTTAGGTTTCTAGCCTCAAGTACTTAGAAATTGATTTTGCTTGACTCACCTAATTAGACTTATGCATGTAAGCACTAGAAGAGGTATCCTATGGGCCTAGAAGTGCCATGCTTATTCACCCAACATGTCAGGAATCTAGAACAACAAACATGCTCTGATCCCACTTGTCAGGATGCGAAACCAGAAACATACATTTGATTACCAAACTTCAAGCAACTTAATATGCGGAAATAAACCAGATTCACCAAGTAACTAGAATTCAGAATAACACAGCATATGAGAGACAATACACAACTTGTATTAACACTTTATACAGAAAAGAATACAATAAAGAAGATGCCACTTCTTCTCCACCACCTTACAGAGGTTTCCCACACCTCAAGTGAACAGTTATTCTTCTCCCCAAAGCTCTCCCTCTCACAGGTCACAACACCCAACTCAAATACAGAGTTGGTGTTCACCTCCCATGCTCCACGCATAACATAAGTGCTCCACGCACTCCACAAGCACTCCACGTGCTCCACAAGTACTCAAGGTACTTCAAGTAGATCTCCCATGAATCTGCAACAACCTACAGTTCAACAGACCATACTTATGGAAGGAACTTCCTTGCCTTCCTCTCTTGCTCTATCTGAGTACACACCTGTACTCCAAGTAGATCCTGCCTGATACTGCTCCCTGTTGTGTTGCTGTCTGTATGACCTTGCACACCTGCAAATCAAACAATGGTTCTGCTCACCTGTGAACCTCGACCTTGCATACACATACACCTGTAGATCAATGATCTTACTTACCATGTAGATCTCCTATATAGGCCATGCAACTGTGACCAAGATCCTACACTCTTGAAGAACCCAGCTGGCTCTCCAATCCAGCACCAACACACCTGGTACTGTGGCACTAGGAGGAACGCACCATTGCTCTACCTCACACATAGAAGGAGCTTATAATTATGCTCTCTTACTCCCTAGCACACTTTTCCAATACAACCATGAGTCTATTATATAGATCTCATCCAAACAATAATTAGACATCTAATTACAATAATTAGATCCGCAGCTCTCAGTCTAAAATTAGATCTCTTCATGCAAACACTTGGTTCGTTAGCTAACTACCCGTAAATAGCTCACAATCGAACCACACAGGCGACCGACGCCGGTCCCTGTCCGCCTGGGGGTCGCCGACGCCAGCCGATCTCTGACCAACGCCGATTGTCTTTCCTGCCCTTTCCTACCGACGTCGGTTGGCCTGACCGATGCCGGTGTCTCTGACACTCAGCAACTCTCCTGCAACCTCCTCTGTATCTGCATCAGTGAAGCTTTTAGCTCCACAATCCTAACAATCTCCCACTTGGAGATAAACAGCTGCATTGTACCTGTACCTATACTCTGTCTAATCTGTTTCCTGGTTTGTATCCCTCTTCAAGCTCCCACCTGAAGACAACCCACCACACATCCCGTGGTGTACCACCTGTCATCCGAGTAACCTGCCACATCCGAACCTACAACACCTGTAGTGAAGTCCTGACCCTGCATAGCAACACCTGCTGCCGGTCCCTCTCAGAAAACCTGAGAACCCACTTCCCCGAATTGGCTCCTAACTCTGACAGCTCCCACTGCATGGGAATACTCAGGTCTATACCAGACCTCATGTGATTTCAGACACTGTACCTATCCAGCCCTTAGTGTGCTCCGGTTCTATATCCTGAACCTCGCCAACACCTGATTCACATCAGCTCCCACTTGAGACAAAATCACCCTGTGATCTCCATGCCTCCCATGTCAAAGAATTTCGCTGCTCCAAACTCCTCATGACATGCCACTGAACTAATCTTACCCTTAGCTCAGCAAAACCCTATATGTACTAACCCTGCTAGCAAATATACCATCCACATACAGCAACAAAATGATGTCGTGACTCATCATCCACCTGGTAAGGCAAACCACAGTAGTTACCTGACACTGACTGAAGCCATGCTTCGTCCTCCACCTGTCAAACCTGGTACCACTGTCCTGCAGCTCCTCAAGACCATATGCCTGGTCTTTCGTCTCACGTATCCGTTCTCTCTATTCTTCTACTAAGGCATCCATTCGTCTCTGTGCTTTCATCCAGCTGGCAAACTTACCAAGACACCCGTCTGGTTCTGCATCATAATCCTACCTAGCTCCCACCTGTTTCCTGGATCCTTCCTGCTCTATAATCAGCAACAAGTATGAAGAAGAGGAACAATGAATTTGAGGGCCTACTTATGCCTTCAGTCCTCCGTATGGGTGTTTGAGACTCCTTGACAACGTGCTGTCCACCCAAAATTTGTTACAGTGACCGACCTCGGTCACCCCACAGTCTGCATCTGACTGACGTCGGTTCTCATGCATCTGTACCTGACTACCAACCTGCCTGTGCTGGTGTCCCTGCTGCCGACGTCGATCCTTCTGACCGACATCGGTCTTACATACTGTCGACGTCGGTCCCATGATCGACATCGGTCTTACCCTGCCCGACATCGCTGGCTTCGGTCTGCACATGACCGACATCGACACCTGTCTGTTCGACGCCGGTTCCTCCTGACCGACATCGGTGTCTGTGTTCACCTGTGAGTGATGACTTTTTACCCGCGAGCTTCTTTGAATCAAAATCCATGTCCAAACTGCTCTACTCAGATGTATCCAGCCTCATCCACTGAACTCTGTCTGCCATCTCCTCCAAGAACACCAAGGCTTTCCAGTTCTTAAGCCTGTCAAATATATCAGTCTTCCGCTTAAGAACATGCATCTCCTTCCTGCTCATGTGACCAAGCCTACGAAGCCACGTCTCCGCAACAAAAGAAGAATCAGTAATATAAACAAGTAGATAAAGAATACCTATTTTCTTACCACCAGCTAATTCAAGTGCTACTGCTGTGAGAGTTCTTGTGCATCTCTCATCACCCAATCTTTCTGAAGAAATTAGCCATATCTCCAAACCTGGGACCTGCATGACATTCATCAACACCTGTGTGTTGGCTGCCTGCAATTTCAGCTTCACTTCCCCTTTGCCAATACTTTGGCAAGGCTTACCAGCTCCTCTACCTGGGGCTGCATGGAAAGAGGCAACCGAATCTTTTATCCAAGATTCAACTTTATCCAAGAAACCTGCAAACACATCCTGTGCAACAACACCTGCAACATCTGTATCTTCAGTTTCTTCATGCTGATCTGTTACCAACCAACAATCTTCTTTTACCTGCTCTTTCTTTCCATCAGACCGTGAGTAACCGTCTGTGCTTTTCAACTCCTCCATTCTTAGCTTACTTTGATCTGCCGTTGCTCTACTCCCACTCAATCAGAAACCCCTGAGAGTGCCCTGTAACCAAAACACAACCTGCTTCCTGCAACCTTAGCTCTGATACCACTTGTCAGTATCGAGCTAAGAACCTACAACCAAGGCTCTGATACCACTTGTCAGGAATCTAGAACAACAAACATGCTCTGATCCCACTTGTCAGGATGCGAAACCGGAAACATACATTTGATTACCAAACTTCAAGCAACTTAATATGCGGAAATAAACTAGATTCACCAAGTAACTAGAATTCAGAATAACACAGCATATGAGAGACAATACACAACTTGTATTAACACTTTATACAGAAAAGAATACAATAAAGAAGATGCCACTTCTTCTCCACCACCTTACAGAGGTTTCCCACACCTCAAGTGAACAGTTATTCTTCTCCCCAAAGCTCTCCCTCTCACAGGTCACAACACCCAACTCAAATACAGAGTTGGTGTTCACCTCCCATGCTCCACGCATAACATAAGTGCTCCACGCACTCCACAAGCACTCCACGTGCTCCACAAGTACTCAAGGTACTTCAAGTAGATCTCCCATGAATCTGCAACAACCTGCAATTCAACAGACCATACTTATGGAAGGAACTTCCTTGCCTTCCTCTCTTGCTCTATCTGAGTACACACCTGTACTCCAAGTAGATCCTGCCTGATACTGCTCCCTGTTGTGTTGCTGTCTGTATGACCTTGCACACCTGCAAATCAAACAATGGTTCTGCTCACCTGTGAACCTCGACCTTGCATACACATACACCTGCAGATCAACGATCTTACTTACCATGTAGATCTCCTATATAGGCCATGCAACTGTGACCAAGATCCTACACTCTTGAAGAACCCAGCTGGCTCTCCAATCCAGCACCAACACACCTGGTACTGTGGCACTAGGAGGAACACACCATTGCTCTACCTCACACACAGAAGGAGCTTATAATTATGCTCTCTTACTCCCTAGCACACTTTTCTAATACAACCATGAGTCTATTATATAGATCTCATCCAAACAATAATTAGACATCTAATTACAATAATTAGATCCACAGCTCTCAGTCTAAAATTAGATCTCTTCATGCAAACACTTGGTTTGTTAGCTAACTGCCCGTAAATAGCTCGCAGTCGAACCACACAGGCGACCGACGCCGGTCCCTGTCCGCCTGGGGGTCGCCGACGCCGGCCGATCTCTGACCGACACCGGTTGTCTTTCCTGCCCTTTCCTGCCAACGTCGGTTGGCCTGACCGACGCCGGTGTCTCTGACACTCAGCAACTCTCCTACAACCTCCTCTATATCTGCATCAGTGAAGCTTTTAGCTCCACAATCTTAACACAACACAAATTAAACAAACATAAAGAAAGATTTATCTTATGCCAAATTTTATTATGATCAAAACCTAATAACCAACTTATGACTAGGAAGTTAGTGTCTAATAGCATAAACACCATCTTAGTGATTGTATAGCTTTAATATATTTCCATTGAAATGCCCAAGGAACATTTCACCTATCAATGTGTGCATCTTACATGCACTAGTATCTAATATATTTTGGATGATATAAGGTCCCATCCATTGAATCTGCAACTTACTTAGGTGCCTGAGGTACTTAGATTCATATAACAAGACCAATGTACCTTCTATAAAAACCTTGTATTTGATGTGATTATCATGCCATATCTTTTGGCATGCCTTTTCTACCTATTGGATCCACCATAGTTGGGCACATGTCTCATCCAAGTGTTCAAACTATTTTGGGTATACACTCAAAGAACCTTGGTCATCTAATCAACCAATATATATGATGTGAAATGAGGGTATTAGTAATTCCATAGGTGAAATAACCTCTATGCCAAACACCAATTGTAATGGTGTATCTTTATTTAGGCACTTGTAGTTAGTGTGATAGGCCCAAAATACTATTGACACATGGTCATCCTAATCATTATGACCAACACCATAGATGTTTGTGAGGCATTTTCATGATATTTTATTGAATGCCTCTATGGTGCCATTTTCCTGGGGATGGTAAGGTGTCATTTTATGATGCACAGCCATGTATTCAATCAATAGTTTCATTGATGAAGTATACACCATGATCACTAGTTAAACTAAGTGGGCATCCATAATGACTTATGATATTCTCTTAGATAAACCTAGATAAAGTGGTGGCCATATAATCTTTGGTTAGTTCTATTTTTTCCCACTTGGTGAAGTGATTTGTGGCAGCTAGACTGTATCATGCACCTATGTGCCTCATAGCAACATTAATATGCTAACAGATGTCAAATTTTTTGGCACATTTTTTTGTGTCATGGAATAGAGTTAGCCACCATAATCCTAATTGTAATACCTTGTGCACTATAGTGTCTCTATCAAAATGGCCTCCAACAATTCCTTTATGTGCCTCTTATAATACTAAGTCCCATTTTTAATCTAAGACACATTTATGCATGAATTCATTGTATCTTAATTCATGTAATTCCATACCAACAAGTTGAAAAGAGGCAACATAAACTATGAGTTGTTTCTTAGCCTTAGTCATCATGGTCTAGGGTGCAAATTCAGAGGTTAGAAATGTGACAATCTCTACCAAGTCTTCAAGGATGCACTGGAAGATATAAAGTTATGTGTCAGGCATATCATCTTTAATAGGCACTACTACATTGATAGAGTTGATGCGGGATAGATGGTATGGGCTTGAGTTTTATTTTTTAAGCTTCACTATAACAAAGAATTATAATTATTGAAATAAAACAATCCATCAACAAATGTGCCCATATAGAATGGGCTTATTCATGAGGTAATAAAATTCTTCATGATCAATGAATAAGATGAATGGGATTGCCAAAAAATATTGTCAAAAATTCTTCAAGGCATAAACCATGGTAAGAGCCAACTACTCAGTTGTGGTGTAGTTTTGTTATTCTTTGGTTAGTTTTTTGCTTGTAAAATAAATGGGATGATCCATTTTGCCTTCACTTAGTTACACTATAATGGTGTTGATTATGGTATCAGAGGGATTGACATAGACATGGAAGGGATTTTCCTAGTTGTGAAATTATAATATTAGTGCACTCACTAGTTTAAGATTTAAGGTCTCAAAAGCATCTACCTACACCGTGCCCCAATAGAATGGGCCATCCCTTCACAAAAGCTCTTCTAGTAGTGCCACAATCTTAGCATAGTTTCTTATGAAATTATATTAGTGCCTATAAAGTCTTAGAAATGAATGAATGTCTTTATACATTGATAGGGTCTGAAGCTAAAGGATTATTGAAACCTTTGCTAGATCAATGAGTAGACCATCTTTGTAGATGATGTGCTCGAGCAAAGTGTCAAATGACATGGAAAAAACACACTTATTGAGGTTTAATGAAATTTTTAACTACCTAAACCTTTCAAACATAAGGTGTAAGTTGTCATAGTGATCCTTCACTAACCCATATATAGTCCAATCATCTAAGTATACTTGGAGGAAATTTTGAATGAAGTCCTTGAAAGCGGTGATCACTACTCAAGAGAACATGGCTAGTGCATTATTTAGCCCAAAGGGCATCATGTTGTAATAAAAATAGACCCATTTAGTCACAAAGGTGGTTTTGGGATTATCTTCCTCTATAATATGGAACTGATGGTATCCTGATAACCCATTAATAAAGGTGTATATCTTGTAACCTATGATGCCATCTAATACTTCATTGGTGAATGGAGTTAGAAAAGGGTCAATTATATAGGTGACATTTAATAGTCCATAGTCAACAAAAATTTGGATGTGCCCATCCTTTTTAGTGTTGATTGTGATAGAGCTAACCCATTAATATTCCTACACAAGGTAGATAATGCATGAAATGAGCATGTCATCTATCTCAATCTTGAATTTGGCACAAAGATTTGGGGTCATCCTATAAGGATGCTTCTTGATGGGTCTTTTGTTGTTGAATAACTTGATGAACATATTCTTAAGGGATGGGTGTGTGTATTTTATATCTCTATAGTTCTAAGGGAATAAGTCTTAGAATTCCTTTAGGAGATCAACAACATGTGCCAGATCTATTTCAGACTAGTAGGCACCTAAAATGGCAATATTTGGTTCCCCTTCTAAATTGATATCTACTTTGGTCATTTTTAATGGTGTTTGATAGGGTTCATTATTCTCTTGGTATGAATCCTTGACTTGCCTAATACCATTAGTTATTTTTACCTAAAGATGGGTAGGGTCTTTTTCTTCTAGGGTATTATCCTTAACTTGGTGTACTAACTTCCTTCTACCTATCAAATTCTTCTAGTCATGTGCCTTACATGTGTCATCATCTTCATCACTAGAGTCATTATTCAGAGTTTACTCTTCAAATAAGGTTGGGAGTGCCAACCATTTTTTTCTAAACATATCTTTTACGCATTCCTCCAATATTTTAGTGTCCTCAAATAATGACATTTGAATTACCTATAGTGGCTCAATTAATTCAAGGTTTTACAAAGAAAAGGAGAAGGTATGAATAAATTTATCCTTAAGGGTATCCCAGTTGGTCATATCATAGTATGTCTCATTGAATACATACCATTTTCACACCCAAGTCTTCAAGGCCCTATAAAAGGTGTGCACCCATAGATTCCTTAGGGAATTTTTTCCATAAACAATCCACATTTATTCATAAAGATGCACATGTACTATCAAGTCAGAGTCACTAGAGTAGGTTGAAATGTCTAAGTCCTCATTACTCTTTATGAATCTAGTGTAAATGGCTACATTCAAATTATTCCAAGTTGGCAAGATAAGATTATGTGCTACCCACCAATGAGTGGTTGTGTTATTTAATGTATACACTAGTACACCCATTCTATCCACCTCTTCTGAGATGTATGACTCGAGGTCACATACATAGTCTTCTACTAGATTATGCCCTTCATATCTTGGGATCACTACAATTTTACCCTTTCTAAGGCAAAACAATCTTTTTCATTTCTTCTTGGTGTAAGGGACCCATATTTTTTAAGCATGCTTGATTTTTACCCATCTTATCTTTACTAGTTTTTGTGCTTTTATGTGCACTAAGTGACACCTTTAACCAGTGGTCTGATATGCTTCCTCAACTAATTGGTCATAAGCAATGTTGGTGGTGTTTGAGGTTGATTGTCCATATTCTTAGGAGAGGATTCCTTTATAATTTGGGTCTAAAGTCTCGACACATTACACTATGATGTTATAGATGTGTTTGATTTCATCTTCAATGTCCACACTCTCAATATGAGGGGTCCTTGGTAATTTGAGAGGGGTATAAATACCCTCTCATTTCCATTATAAAATGTCATGTAACACATTTGAAGAACATATTTATGTTGTTTGCATAACACCATAGCCTCCCTATAAGCACTGGGTAGTTGTCATACTTTGCTAACTCAATCATTTAAAAGTCAAATTAGAATTCAACACCCATGATATCTACAACTGCATTCTTTATAATTCTAATAGGATACACCCAAGTCTTATTGGCCATGAAAATAACATGAGGGGAAGGTATCAAGGCTGGCCTACTGATTTTCTCCTAGGCATTCTTGGTCAAGATGTTGACCTTGATACCTATGTCTATAAGGACTTCAAAGATAGACCATCCATCAATAGTGGAATTTACCAAGATTTATTTGTCATATTCAACATTTTATGTATGCTAAACATCTTTCACCCTTTCCTTGCATGGAATGACAACCTCAAATTGATTTTGGCCTGCATGCTCTAGGAGCAAGTTCTTCAATAGTGGCATTATTCCTTCTATCTATAGGAGGAGTAGGATCTTAATTAATTCTTGTACCTTAAATTCTTGGCTATCCTACTTCTTATGAAAGGTGGTATCATGTGTTTTTAGGTCTCACACTAAATAGAGTTCCCCTTGTAGGTTTTAGATGACACTCATATCCTATTATAACACATATTTTTAGCATATTAGGTCTGTGGATTATGTAGATTTGGGTTTAGGCAATGTTATATGTATATTACAATCCTTATACCCATATTTAAGGCATAAATTAGGTACTATCACAACTAGAAGTTGAGTGGTGAATCCACTTCATGTATTTTCCTATACCTTTACTACCTTAGTGCATGTAGGGTACACCTTCAAGTTCCATCTTTCCATTTTTATCTCATGCTTGATCATTATGGTGCCCTTGTCTACACCAGGACTACCTTTGGGTTAACTTTTGGTATAGGTAAGGGAATTATTTGACCTTATGAGACCCTTGAAAATACCCACATGTGATATATATAGAGTATTCATGATGATAATGCTCTATTGAGGGAACCTTCCATCACCACATCTTTTGCCTCACCCCTCTCACACCTCATTATATTTTAAATCCTAGGTTATATTATCCATAGCTCTCATCAACTTGGTTAGCATACCCTCTAACCATTTTTCTGGTTTGTCATGTTCCTCCTTCCATGTTCTCATGTATTTATTCAATCACCCAACAATCAATAGTGGTATGGGTGTAGGCATTGCACAATTAATAATAGATGGTTGTGTTGACTTGGTTGGAGTGTTACAATAAAGGGTAATTATAGACATCATATGCCTCTTGATAGACTTCATAGTTTAGAAGCAGGGTGCACACATTCCTTCATGGGAATTTAGTCCTATTATGGCTCTCTAATTATAGTCGATGAACCATAATCCACTTTGAACATCATGCAATGAGAGAGTGATAAGCTTCTAGATCTGGGAGTCCATAGATGCAATCTATGCCTCCATAAAAGGGCTAATCCTAGTATATGTGCTTTTTTAATACATTAGCTCTAAGCATGGATTCAAGCACTTCTCGAGGGTTTATAAAAGTCTTCATAGAAAGTGATCTTCATAATGACATGATCAACCCTCTAATGAAACATTATACATGTTGGGAATGGTTAATTTCATTAGGGAGATATGATAGGAGATTCTTGAACCTTACATTGTAAAAGAAAACACTCTTTGAGAGTCCTTGGGTAATCTCTTTTAGTAAAAATATGCTCTGTTATTCAAACTCTAGAATGTAAAATTCCTTTAGGAATGCATCCTTTAAGGTATCCTAGTCAATCATGGCCTCGTTGGGATCAAATTTCTTATAATAGATGTGGGCATGATCAAGTAAAGTATCCATAAACTAGGTATCCTTGTTCTCCAATTGGGTTATGCCCCAGACATACCACTTTAGCTCACACTTCAACACATGTTCTATGGTATTCTCTACACCATGATACTCTATCAAGTGCCTAGCCATCTCATAGTAGATTTGATATGGGGGTAACTAGTATCTAAGGTGTTTATCCCCCTGACACCTATCTTGGTGGTGTTCCTCCAATGCCTCTAGCCATAGGGTTAGGCACTAGTCCTATTATTACTACTGGCATAGTTGATGTCATTGGTGTTTTTCTATTTACTTGTGGTAGTAAACTACTTCCTACAAGTTATTTCCCACTTTGCATTGATGACATCAACTAAGATAGTATTCTCACATTCAATTTATGTTGTGGTGAACTAGTGCCCAATGGTATAGAGGTATTTACACTCACCTCCTTATATGTAATAATCTATTCAATCATAAAATTACACTCCAAGTTAAAAAATGTCTAAGATCTAAGTCATCAATAGAGTCAATTATTACTTCTATACTTTATTAAAGTGGGGGATCCAACATGTGAGCATGTGCCATAGGTTCAAAGGGGGTAGATACATCAAGCACTTCTTTAGTCACCAAATCTTATGGGAACCAGTGAATTCCACACCTATCTAGTGTTAAGATCGACTCATTGTTTCATTATATCTGTCATCCTCACCCTATTATATTTCAATATATATTTCCCCATGCCCTTCCTAATTTTTATGAGTTCTCTCAACACTTACAAGTTCCATATCTTCCATCATTATGTACCATCTCTTATTATATGTCTATCTTCTAAGCTCTTAGGTGTTAATTTGGTCATTCCCATCCATTATGCCTCACCTACACATCCCCTTTTTACCCTTTGTGCTACTTATACATGAAAGGACTTTATACTTCCATCCCAAAAGTATCAAAAACATAATCCACCGTTAGTTTTTTGAGCTCTATGTTGAATTCCTTCACAAACATGCCTCTAGGGTCATGCAAAAACTAGTACTCTGCTTCTTCAGGGCATGAGTATGTTGAGACTATGAACTCAAGTATGTAACTATTCAAAGCTCCTTGCCACCATTTATCTTACTCTAGTCTATGTAGCATCTAGGGTCTCAAACCTTTCTAAGTGTTCCTTTATCCACTCATACCATTTTTCATAGCTTCTTCTTCTTCTATGGGTTGAATATGCACCCAACCATTAGTACACATACTCAAGTAGCTCATAAAAAAAACCTTGTAAAAATCACCATATAGGTTGTTCTAAACCCATTTTCTTGGATTTTGTCCTTAGAAAGTTGGGAGCTTCAATACACAATTATCTTCCACCTGTTGTAGCTAATGCTCAATGTTTTCAAGGGAAAGTCATTACATCATTCTATTGTAACTTCACAACAACAAAATTAAACATGGGTCTCATCAATGGAACCAAAATTTTGTATAAAAGCACATAAAGTTGTCTTAGTTGGTTCTTGGTTTATTACAATCAAGCACAATCATGAGATGTTCCCATTGCACTCAACATATGAAAACTCATCTATGTTTGCATAAATCCACATAAGTCACATGCCTTATGTGCTTACCCAAAATGTAGCTAAGAAGAAAATAGGGTCCACATTGGGCTAGTTATGCCATCGTACAAGACTTCAATTAAGGAACTTGATTAATTCAAAGGAAGATTTAGGTAGATCCATAGGTTAGCTTTATGTGGACTAAGACTAGTATCATATGGGTGAAGTCCTTTGTTAGATAACCTAGTATCATATAGGCACTTGAAAGTTAAAAAGGTTGTTTTCACTCAAACTACTCATGCTAGACTCATGCTCCTAACAAGGATATGAACACATGGCACATATTTTATACTTAATCTTTATGTAAGTTATAGATGATGTCATTAACATTTTTAAAGACTCTATTAACAATGTGAACTAGAAGTACACATGATCACTAATTAACATAAATGAATTTAAACTACAATATTGAATCCATTCCACATTTAATTAGCAATACAAAAGATGCATAACTCAGACACATCATGTTTTATTGTAATAGTCTTCACCATTTATTGTAGTTTAAAACAAAGTATAGAGTTCATATCATAATCTATGTCCAATTCATATTACTTAATGACCTAGAGGCTCATAGATGAGCTTGGGTACTTACAAATGGGTCCTTCATCATATTCATACTATTCTTGAGTCTAATTACTACCAAAATAATTTATACAGATCAAATTCATTTCACTATAGCTTCACTATAATTCCTTAACTCTCTACTTCTTCTAGATTGAGCTACTTAAATAGTATTTAGGAGTATCTTTACTAGGGTGGAAGGTGCACATTAAGTACCAAGATGGAACTTTGGTAATAAATCCCAATAGCTCTATGACTTTGAAAAGTTTACACTATAGTCACCACATCTTGCCAAATCATCAAAGATGCCCTGAATATCTAGGAGAAAGTTAGCCACCTATTAGCTAGTGCAAGGTATGCACTACAACCTCTAGCTAGTGCCAAAATGCTAACCTATAAGTAAAATGATTCCTTTACACCTATGTGGATGTCATTTTGGTGTGAATCATTTACTTAATGAGATAAGGGGCCCAACATCAACATCATTTCACATGCACTTCTACTACACCTTTAAAGGATTTACTTCAACATTATTCACCTTTATTAGATAAAATTCTAACTGGATATGATGAATGAGATCTTATAATTAAAATTTCACATCTCGCATCTGAAATTACACTTCTATAACTTATGAGAATTTATCCTCATCATCATAATCATATAATTCAAATTTTATTTGAAATGAACATCCTTTCTTCCCCCCCACCCCCCAAGTGGGGAAAGAAGCTACTTTGTCTATGTTTGAAGATAACATCCTACAATAGTGTGAATAAATGTTTATCCACATTGAAAAAATGGTAGATACTTCTCTTTCACTCAAATTTCATATCACTTCAATTATTCTTGACAAAATATTACTTCATGTAGATGATCCTCCATTATTCATTAGTTTCTAAATAAGATATATCTAAGTCAATCATGCTTTGATTGATGAAGGTTTAAAAACTTGTGTTGCTTCCCTTGACTTCATTAAAATAGTTGGGTATTTCTAATGTAATATTAAATATACTAAAAGTACATGCTAAGGATATGATAGATAAAAAATGATTCCTTTAGGCTGTATCTAGATTTTTATCACAATTTCCATATCATGGTTTGCATCAAAGTCATGATATTTAATTGTATACTATCATATAACATATTACTCAATTGACCTTGGACACACTGCATAAAATTTGTAGCCTCATTAGCATGACAATGTGTCAAATTTACTTATAATGGTGTTATCTACAAGATTCAAAGAGATAAATCCTTGGAATTTTGAAAAAATTTAGGAACATGGTCTTTTCAAAATACCTACCCTTGAACCTTTACCAATCATTGATTTTTGTGAGTCTCAACACTTTAATTATCCCATTAATTATACTAAAGGTTATAATGGTCACCCTAAACTAGTAAGAAATATACAACCTAATCTCTTAAATTTTGATGATGATGAACCTAGTGTGATTAATTTGAATATCAAAACCTATGATCTCTCTCCTCACATAATTACTCAATTACCTCCTTCTTTATGACTTTAATCTTGTAAAAAACCTTTAGATGAAATTATCATCACTCTCGTAAAGACAAAAAAATACATCCATCATGCTTCCTCAACTGATATGATCATCAATGCATGTAATATTGAAATTTTTACACCTAATTATGATTATGGATATTATTTAGATGACCCATTTTTAGTTATCTTTGCTCAAGCTAAAAATGTAGAGATTTTTAGATGTCATGCTTCTTGAAAACATTATTTTAGTTATATTAATGTAGTTTCTTATCCTCCTAATGTAAATAACATTTTTTATTATTCACTTTATGTTCAAAGGTTTAATGTGGATCTCTCTCTCTCTCACACACACACACACTCAACTTCTCACTTAGTCACTACCAAACCTCTTTAGAGGATGTTTCTTTACCATGCTAGATGGGACCATACCAATTAACTATATTATTTGATCCTTCCATAATAATCCATCTAGATATGTTAGCTATATTGAATTTACCTACTTTGAGATCATATTTTTCTACAACTAAGCCTAGTCTTGATCCTACTCTTGATGGCATACTACCTTTACCTAAGCTTGATCCTCTACCAACTCAATGGGTAGATAAGACATATTTTGAAATCCATCAGGTTATCAATCATTAGAACAGATATTGTCATGCACATTAGTGATTCATATCAAAATATCAATATTCAATCTATATTCTTACTAAAAATAGTCAACATCCATAGTCATCTACTTCTAGATGTACTTATTATTTCCATGGCACAAACATGAATTCTTATACTCATTATAAATAACTTTGGTAGTAAATTTATAAAATTCATCAAAAGAAGGCATAGTGTGCCAATAAGAACATAAATACTCTTAATATACTTCTAGAATACATCCCTTGATGTGGGGAAGTTTATTGCTTTTGGCATCAGTGTACATCACATCAAACATATCGATCGATCCTTTGGCATGAATGACTAACCAGCTATAGGAAAGTGTTTTTTATGAACTTTCCCCTCTTGAAAAGATGGAATTATTGAGATAGCCACTCTCAAAGTCTCTCATACCTTGTCTAGGTGCATTGATCTTAACTCAATGGCTCATTGTAACCATTCCATTTCAAGGGGCCTTTGTTGTTTACTAGAATATTTTAGTCAGTTCAATATACATGTAAATTAAGAGATAATGCCTATATAATCAACATGATGATTTAACTATGAATAAATAATTAATTCAATTCAGTACATCTATTTAATGGATTCAATAATGCATAAACAATAACAAAAAAAGTATGCAATCAATATAAACATTATATTCATATTTCAACTCAGAAACTAATCTAACAGATTGATAAAAAGAGAAAAAAAGAGAAGGGTAGGGATAAAAGAGAATAAATAGACCAATTTATAATGTAGACTAACTTAATTCCATTAATAATATAAATCTCTAGATAAACAAGTCTTTAATTGAGCTAGACCTAACATAACTCCAATAGATAATGGTGCAAGAGTATTTGAGATGAAGTAGTAGAGCTAATAAGGAAACTAGGGTTACTATATACATGTGTAGACCAAGTGTATCAAATTAAAAATATATTAGACAAATAAATTTATATTAAAAATATCAATTGGAATTCATCAAATACTCATGTGATTTATAGACAGGGCTTCCAAATAGCCTTGACTCAAAATGCTAACTAATAAAGCAAAGAAAGTGTATGAAAGAAATGACTAATCTAATTAACTAGGGAGAACTAGCCAATTTGGTCCAATAATATATTCTATTATAAGGTATCCAAACCTTATTACAATTCAAGAACTAATCTTACATGGGCACATAGGCTTGAGGAGTTAGAACTTAAATTCAAATTTTCCACTAATGGGGTAAATACAAACATTCATTATTGACTGAGGAAATGTGGTTGGGACATTGACATATTGGATGAATTTACATGATTTTTGTTATTAAAACCATGATTAAATTTAATGTTGGTATCTAAAATTAGTTAGGATCACATCAAGATAGCCAACCACCCATGTCCTATGCAGCTATAATTATACCTCCCCAAGGCAATCATTATCTTTTATGCTTTACGCTTGATCCCAATGTGTATGCCATACTTTGGTTAATAATTATACCTAGATTCACATTAAATTTTGTCATTTATGATATATTTTTGGTGATAAATCAATTTGTAAATTTATTTTACAAATTAAATTGAATACATAGTTGAATCTTGGCTTTTGTTAGTTTTGACATTTAGACAGGTCATCAAAATTATATTTATGACTTACTGACTGTGATACCAATGTGTTATTTATTTTTCCATTAATTAGGCAAGGGATTTTATTCATGATAATTATTTATGTCACGGTGAGGTGAAAATTCACCATGTCACATCATCTCACTCACATGGAGCTCTAACATTAATGATTGGGTATAGAGATTGCCCCATGTTTGTAGAATAATATAATTTTGCCATGTGGTGTCATCTTGCTCACCTACTTTTTCAGGGCTCACTACTCTATATAGACATATCTAGGATAGTGGGTCATCAAGATGGTACCATGTGGTAGCATCCCACTTGTTCATTTACCTAAAGGCTCTTTGATTGTATGGATCCTTCTAAGATAATGTGTCATTGGGATAATGCTACATGGTGAAATATCGCTTACTCTCCCACCTAGAGATTTATCAATGTAAATTTTTATCTAGGATTAATAGGTCATTGAGATCTTGAAACTTGGTATCATATCACTGATCTACTTACCTAGAGCTTTACTCACGTATAGGCCTGCGAAAAAAATATTTAAAAATAGACTAAGTCCCATAGGGTGTTAATATGCCACATGGCTCTAGGAAACTTTTGTAAAAGTGACTAAGTGTCAATTTTTCTATGAATAGTCCTAGGTTTCTATGGGCCATGGTAAGTCACCATGTGGCACTATGAAGAGTGTAAGCCCATGCAGTCAAGAAATAAGAAGGCACAATTAGAAAACTTTGAATTTAAACATCAACATCTAAGTTAATTTGAAATAAAATGGCTAATAAAAATAAATGAAAACATTTGAGTTTCAATTCAAGAAATGACTAAGTATAAAATAGAAACTATGCAATGACTTAGTCATTTTTATTGATTCTAAAGTTAATCTAGTCCATTTTGATGAAAAGTGACTAAGTTAAAAGATAAATAAATTTATAAGTATTTAGTCAATTTGGATCAATTTAAAACCAAAATGGATGAAAATTCCCAAAAAAAATAATAAAATTCTAAAATTTTAGATAATTTACACATAACCAAGGTGAAATAGTCTAAAAGACAAAATTTATGTGTTTCAAAACACAAGCATAAAAGAGACAAAGATTTAATAGTTTATGAAAATTTAGATGTTTTACTTAAGACAACCTAGATGTGATTTTTGTGTCAAGTTTTTATGATGAAATATTAAATCATTCAGGCTTGGCTAATATAATGAAGCATAGTTAAATTTAAACTTTCACATCTAGCAAAACATTCACTTTGAAGAAGGAAATTTAAAATAGGCAACCACTAATGAACTCTTTAAGGTATAAGACTAGACTCCAAATAAGAAAGATGGTCCCTATTTTAAATTTTAAAATGGGGTGTGTTATGAAAGAAACAAAAAGTGGTGACTCCTAATGGTAAATAATTCTAAGTATTTCAAGAATCCATAATCTCTAATTTTCAAAAAAATAAAAAGCATTAGCTATAAGAAATTACTTATAATAAGATAACATTCAAACATGATAAATTTTATAGGAACAAATGACATATTAAGTTAATAATCCAACCAAATACCATCCAATTATGTGATTGAGTGATTAATTCATTTTATTTGAATTCACTTGTAGTAATTTAGATTTGTATCAAGTCAAAATTGTTAAGGGAAAAATATTTTACATTTTAACTTGGGTGGAACTGGTGTAGGCATTGGTTTGTTTCCAACTAGGGATTTATATACTCAACAAAGATACATATGATCCCTTCCAAAGGCCTTGCTTCACTTCCAACTATTATACAAAGCCTATGGTGTAGATTACCAAGATCACCCTTTCGAGGAATAATTTTTTATTTTAAATTTTTAGCTCAATTCATTTTGAAAGGATATTTTGCATTTTCATCCATAGATAGTTGGGGACCTAACCATAGGTAAAAGGAAATCAACAAGTTCATGACAACTCAAGAAAAATCATAATTGAAGCAAACTATATTTTTCTTCAAATATTTCATTAAGTATATTAGATGGTTTTGTACAAGATAAAATCTTTTATAAGTTCATAAGTTCTATTTATAACCATTGACCTTTGAATTTTAGGAATGAAAAAAATAATCACATCAGTTTCATAGAATATTTTCAAGTATAATTTGTAATTAGGTTCTTTACATGTCACCTATGCTACCTTTACAACAATATTTTTTCATTAATTTGACTAGTAAGGGAGCCATAGGGAAAATAGTGAGGACAAACCCCAACAATGTAGGAAAAAATAAACAAAACCAAACCTAACCTAACAATAATGGACATAAAAGAAGGAAAAAGAAAATAAAATGTAGATAGGCATTTTCAAGAAAATGCATTATTGAATTAGTTAGACACCTGATTCTTTTTAGGATTTTGAGAAGCACAAAATAAAAATATAGTTTTATAATGTTTTCATTTACAGTGGAAAACACTATCTCACAAATTTTTATCTATGTTATTTTCATGCAAATTAAACAAATTAAGATTGTACAATTCAACAATGTATTTATAGTTAATTTATATAAACCACTTTGGATAGGTTAAAGAAAATACCTCTTCCCATGAATTATATTATGGTGAGGGATAGGGAAAGGCATTCATACATTCAAAACTAATTAGAATATCTAGCTTGAAGGTGACATGTTCTTGATTTATTCCACTGGATGAATCTGTTGGTGGTTATTCTTTGATGCAAATGGATGCTGCTTAACATCCTATTTGTTATCTTCATCATCCAAAAGGAATGGGAGTGGATCAAGTTATTCCAATATCAAAAACATATTTAATTTTTCATTAGTGGATTAAGTATCTATAGAGATGGATTAAATTATTTTATGCTTAACTTCCATATCCAATTGTTTCACTTCTTCATTGAGACCACTGTGCTTATGATATTTTATTTATAACTTGACCATCTCTATTGCCATAAATGGGGAACATGTTTGCATTGGGAAATTAATGATGGTTATGGTTTCATAAAATGAACTCATGATCTCCTTATCTTCCTTTGACTTAGTCTTAGATAGGAACTCTTCCTCCTTCAGGCCTAAAAGTTCTTCACTTCCCACTTCATGCTTGACTACCTCTATTATTGAGAGGAATGTTTGTCTAAGTTCCATTGGTCTGAAGTCAATGCTAAACATAGGAGAGATATCATCAATTTCAAACTCTTCCATCTTAAGTTCCTCAAAGGTACAACCCCTTTCTTCATGGTCTTATTCTTCTTCTTGCAAGTGATCTAGTTTATCATTATCTTCTTCAAGTTCATCCTCTTCTATTAATGAGGGGGAAGATAAAACACTACCATAAAGCTTTTGATCATCTTGGACCAGATTTTCTAATGTAGGAGTAGAAACAAAGTGAAATAATGATTTAGACCATATCATGCATCCTCCTCATCCAATATATCTAACTCCTCTAATTGTTTTTCTTACAAACTAAAAGAGGTGTCATATTGTTCATTTTGTGAAGGTAGTTCTTCATCATTTTGCTTTTGGGCCACTAGGTTGCCTTCTAAAATTGTTTATTCATATTCATTATCATCACTACTATATCCCCCCAAAAATGGACTAAGCTTATGAAATGTGATATACTGAGTGTTTATGATCATCTAAACATCAACAACATAGCCTGGTTCATAGAATTCATATGGTGCACTAAGGTATACATCATCATATCTTAGATTATGAATTTACTACTAATTGTCTCTTGTAAAAAATGGTAGTTCATTAGTAATATCACCCAAACATACTAAATCACTAAAATAATATGAAGGAACTTATTGATTATACATATAATTAATTAAGTTACATTCATTAAAAGAGTAAGAAGGGCCCTCATTTATCATACATAGGTTTAGTTGGATGAATTATTGGGGCAATGCTTTGTTATAAAGTGCATATTGATCCATGGGTTGACTTGTAGGCATGTAAATTAAACGATATTATGCGTAAATACCTTGTTATTTTAAAGAATAAGAAGGGTCGCTAGTAAATCCTTGAGACATTTATTGTTTCTCTACATTGGTGGCCTCTTGGTAGACCAATTACAATGATGTAAGGGTAGATGGGTTCATCTTAATGAAAATTTTAATCAAATGATCTAAACAATTGAGGTAAAGTTATATGGTTGCAACCTCTACTTGTAGGAAAGGATCCTTCAACCTAGTGTATAACTAATGGAATCTATATCCCAATGCAATAGCTGGTTCATTAAACTCTTTAAAAGATATGGTAAAATGATAAAAAAAGATAGAAGGGTTAGTGGGTGCACTAAAATGGTTAAGGAACATATTCTCAAAGATGACCCACGTGGTGATGCACCCTTCTAATAGACCAATATACCAAGAATAGGTCATTTGATCAAGCAATAAGGGGAATAGGTGATAAGCCACATCATCATGATAAATCTACCTTTTAGTAATTGCTTTTTATAAATCCTAAATGTGGTCTTCATCAATCTTAACCCAACCATGAATATACTTTACACAAAAATTTTGGGTGTTTTTGGGCAAGTCATGGGAAGGTCCTAGAATATTAATAAGATAACTACATCCTCCAAACCATTAAATGGACATTGAAGGACATAGATAATATATTTTCTAGACTAACAACCTATAAAATAGATAGTTAACTTCTTAAAATTAAATAATGAGTCCAAAATAATCCAGTTTAGGCCCTCCTTCTAGTGCCATAATGTTGATCAGTCCTTTAGTAAGAATGATCAAAAAAATATAGGTAAGTGTTTTTTATTCACTTACCCCACCTATAAAGAGGTAAACCCTAAGATCTCTACTCCCCAAGGTCTCTTTTACCTAGTTTAGGCACATCGATATTCACTCATTATCTCATTGTGAACATTCCATTTCAAGGGGCCTTTGTTGGTTACTGGAATATTTTAGATAACTTATTATGCATGTAAGTAAGAGATAATGATTATAAAATTAGCATAATGATTTAAATATGAATATGAAGTTGATTCAAACATATACATATATTACATAGATTCAATAGTACATAAGAAAAAATAGATAAGAGCATGCAATTGAGATAAACATTAGATTCAGATTATAATGTAGAGTGTAAACTAACCTAATCTAATAGACTGATAAAAAGGAGAAAATAGAATAAAGAGCCTAATTACTAATGTAGACCAACCTGATTCTATTGAGTAGATAAATCCCTAGATAAACCAATTTCTAGTTGAGCCATACATAACACAACTCCAATTAAGGATAGCACAAGAGTTTGTGAGACAAAGTAATAATGCCAATGAAGAAAATAGGGTCACCATATACATACAAAAACTAAATATTTCTATGAAAGGGAACAATTGGGATTCATAAAATACTTATGTGAGTTACAAACATGGCTTCCAAACAGCGTTCTCTCAAAAAGCTAACTAATAAAAAAGGGAAAGTGGATGAAATAAATGACTAGTCTACTTAACTAGGGAGAACCAACCAGTTTGGTTGACTAATATATTATATTCTAAGGGATCCAACCCTTATTACAACATAAGAGTTGATCTTATATAGGCATGCAGGCCTGAAGAGTTATAACTCAAATTAAAGTTTCTTACTAATGGGGTAGTTACAAACAATCATTGTTGATTGAGGGAATGTGGTTGGGACTCTATCATATTGGAGCTGTGCATAGAATTTGTGCAATTAAAACCATGATTTAGTTGAATTTTGGTAGCTAAAAGTAGTTGGGATTGTATTGGCATATCTAGTTACCCACATCCTATGTAGCTAAAATTATGCCTCCCTAAGGCAATCATTTCTATTTTATGCTTTATGCTTGATCCCAATTTACATGCCATATTTTGGTTAATGACTATGCATAGATTCACAATAAATTATATATTCTATGATCAATTTTTGGTGAGGAATTGATTTGCAACTTCATTTAATAAATCAAATTGAGTGCATAGTCAAATCTTAGTTTTTTATGATTTTGACGTCAAAACATGCCATCAAATTTATGTTTGGGACTTGTCTATTATGTTGCCAACATGTATATTTTTGTTTAAATAATCATTCAATGGATTTTATACATGTTGAATAATTATATCATGGTGAATTTATATTTCATCACATGGCATTATCTCACTCACATGGAGCTTTGACATCATTTCTTGGCTACACATATTACCTTAGAGCTAAAGAGTTGTAGGTTTTTTCCATGTGGTTTTATCCCGCTCACCTAATTTCTTGAGGATAATTTCTATGTGTGGGCATATCTAGGATAGAGGGTCACCAAGATGGTTCCATGCAGTGTCATATTTGTTATCTACTTACTTGGAGGCTCTTTTCTTATATGGATCCTTTCAAAGGAGCATGTCATCAAGATCATGGTACATGGTGTAATCTTTCTAACCAATTCCCCTAGAGATCTTGTAATATGGTTTCAACCAATACCAATGGGTCATTGGGATCTGAACACTTGGTATCATACTACTGATTTAATTACCTAAGGTTTTATTGATGTAGAGGTGCACTAGGTAAATCTTTGAAAATCAATTAAGTCACATGGGGTAGTGAAAATATTTCATGTGGCCTCGAGTAAATTTTTCAAAATTGACTAATTTCGGAAATATTTTTGAATAATCCTAGTCCATTGGGAATTGTTAAAAATCACCATGTGGTTTTAGGAAGAGTCTAAGCACCTACATGAAAGAAATAAGGTGCAGTTAACAAAATTTGACTTTGAATAGAAATGTCTAAGTTAATAAAAAATAAAATGGCTAAGAAAACTAAATGAAAATGTTTAAGTTTAAAGCTGAGAAATGATTAAGTATAGAATAAAAACTACATAATGACTTAGTAATTTTTCTTGATTCTAAAGCCAATTCAGCCCATACTTACGAAAAGAGACATATTTAAAAGATAAAACTTTATGAGTATTTAGTCAATTTGGATCAAATACAAACTAAAATAGATGAAAATTCCCAAAAAAAAAAAAAAAATCTAAATAATTAGATAATTTACAAAGAACCAAGGTAAAACAGTCTAAAAGACAAATTTTATGTGTTTTAAAACACAAACATAAAATATACTAAGACTTACTAGTTTATGTAAATTTAGCTATTTTACTTAAGTAAACCTATATGTGAATTTTGTGCCAAGTTTTAATGATGCAATATTTAATAATTCAATCTTGGCTAAGATAATGCAACACATTTATATTTAACCCTTCACATCTATATAAACATCCACTTCTAATAAGACACTTTAAAATAAACAACCACCAATGAACTCCTTAAGGTATAAAATAAAACTCCAAAGAAAAAAGAGGGTCCATAGTTTTAGTTTGAAAATGGGGTATGTTATGCAAGCAACAATAATATATATGGATATCGAGTGCCACAATAACATCTTTATGATTTGTCATGGCATACACCATCACCAATTTAGACACATACTTCAAGTCATTCATATACAAAGGATAAACCTTCTCTATATCCTACATTCTCTCAAAGATCTGAGGATATTAGTCACAATGTGACTGTTGGCCAATTTTGGACCATATATGAAGCTTTTGCATGGTTTGATGAAGTAGTGGATCAAAGGCTTTAAAATAGGTCCAAGATTACAAAATAAAGAACATGTAGGATATTATGTGTTTTAAGCATTTAGAGTGTGGACTAAGTTGCATAAATCTTAATAAATTCATCAAAACCTTGAAAAATGATCAAAGGATGAATTTGGCAAGCTTGGAAGGCCAGACCATCACCAAGACATCATCCAAAAATGAATGGACTAGTTAACTTGTATATTTAATAAATATACCTCAAAAAGTAATGTGAGCCAAAAGATTAAAGTGTCATGGAATTTTTCATGCCAAGATCATCCTTTAAAAGTATTAAGTCAACATGAGCTTTTAGATCAAGCTATGAAGCTTCAAAGTTGAACCAACAAAGTAAAAAGTTTACGCAATCATAAAAATAAAGCTCGAGTAAAACAAACCCTTTTGAGCTTAAATTTGATGGTTATGTGAACATCAATGACAATCATGGGAACATCATTTGATGGGAGTGATGACATTAAATTTGATATTATCAAGTAGCCATTGGATTTAAAATAGTGGGTCCCATTAAATCTAACGGTCTACATTGCATCATATTGTTTCTCTTAATTTTTGCTCATTTCTTAATTTGAAAGCAAGTAAAAAACTATTAAAAGGGGTATGTAAAGGAATACCTGGTAAAAGTGCATGCATGATCTAGATGATGATATGAAATTATCTTTGGCTTGGAAGGAATAACTTGTAGATAATAAAGAAATTATAAAATGGGTTGTTAGCAAAATAGTTGATTGGACTGCCTAGCATGAGATAGGTCTAAAAAGCGTATGTTTGTTAGGAGGTTGTCAATCCACTATTAATAATAATTAAGTTGATGTAGATGAAAATAAAGAATACTTGCATTCAATAACATAAAAGTAGATGCATGTAATAATAATAAATTAAAATTTTTGTTCAAATAAAATGACTAAATGCAACAAAATCACGTCAATACTCATGCTGGGGTTAGGTGTAGAAAATCAAGGAAGGCTCTGTGAACAAGCAGGAACATAGAAAATAAGGTTTGGTTGGGGTCAAGGGGTAGAAAATAAATTATTATTTTCTACCATAGTGATCATTGATGGTTAGGTGAACTATCAGTGGTTGGACTGACTGTCAATGGTTGGATAACCATTGATGGTTGAGGTGACCATTGGTGGTTGGGCTAACCATTGGTGGTTGCCTGTGTGTTTCTTAAAATGATCAAAAATAGAATTATAGATTGGATAAATGGTCAAGTAGGGATTTGAATATGGGTTTGGTTAGAGATGGGAGGCTAGGGATAAGTTTAATTAGGATGAGAGGGTTAGAGATGAAATCAAAATAAAGAAATAAGTACACAGTTACATGTAACTTATTAGATTGATGATGATGAAAGGCTAGAGCAATTTAGATAGAGGGATAATACTTTTGCCTCAAGAGCAACTTGTATATAGGTTCAAATATCTATTTTTATTTCTCAATTACTACAGGAAGGCTGGATACCTATGTGTAAGAAGATTTGATATCTTAGACATGGATCCTTTTCATTTCCTACTCTTCTCTTTTTATATGACAAAGATGCTAATCGAGTAAGAGTAAGTCACTAATTGGATAGGGGGATAAAGTTTTTATTTATGATGCCTTATAATTGGTTGGCATCACATAAGGTGGACATACTAATTTGTGTCATACTTATCTCATACATAGATGGTAATGCTTTTAAAGTAGGTTGAAAACTTGACCATCGTTGCTCAAGCTAACCATTGATGATTAATCTGACCATTGTTGGTCAAGTATCTAAGGTAATTTGGTCAATAAAAGGGTGTTTAAAAGGTTAATTTAAAGATGTTAAGTTAGTGTTTTTATGGGTTTGAATTAGTTAACTAGGTGGTCAACTAGACTCAAGGTCTAATGGGTCAAGGGGGGTTGTAAGGTGTTTCAACATCTAAAACTATCATGTGTAGTTTTTGGGCGTCTACATTTTACCCCTTTTTGTTATGCAACCTTGAATTGATAAGCTATATAACAAAAATACATTTTTGGTCTAGATTTGATTGACATGAGTATGGGAGGAGGTGTTCCTCATCCAACTAGGAGTTGATGAGGTGAAACCAACATTGGGTCAAGGTTTGATAAGTGGTAGATGGTGAGTCATGAGGTGGATGATAAAAAGGGTTCAAAATTTGAAATACAAACATGTACATAAAATGTGACTAAGTGCAATAGTCAAGACCATGCAAAGACTAAAGTTTCTAATGTTGGTAAAAATAAGGTCAGTTCTAGAGGGACATATGATAGGGGTAATCGATCTACAACATTGGTCATAGTTGATCGGGTCATTCCTATGAAGTCCTCTAGATAGGGTCAATGTTTTTATAGTTATCTGAGGCAAGAAGTGCTCCCTTGAAAAAGAAAAATGGTCTAGTCATGCACAAGGTGGTGCAAATTTCAAAATTGTAACATGGCAAGGTTAGTTAGTGTGGTCAAAATGGCCAAATAAGGTCTCTGTAAAACATAAAAATAGTTTGGGTTAAAAACAACCAACATTAAGGTGGAAATGGTCAAAAGGGTGGTTGGAGAAGGGTAATCTCTAAAAGGTCAAGTTTTGGTAGGGTGATATGAGGTAATATTTAAAAATAAACACCTAGGTAGGGTGCTAAAAAGTTTAAAAGTTTGGGGATCCTGACCATAGATGGTCATGGGTTCCCAGAGTTGACTATCGATAGTCACCCTGACCATCGATGGTTAGGCAAGAACTGTAAAAATCTAAATCATAAAAATTGAAAAGGAAAGTCATTTTCACTTTTGACTTTAGCAATTTGCGATCTAGTGTTTTTATGCATTTTGACATTTTTCATTTGAGTTTACTGAGGTGGAATGTTGAGATATTATGAGGTGATAGTGCTACCAAAGTTGCCATTAAAGATGAGATATGGAGAGTAAATGGCTTGCTTGGTAGGTGGTAAATCTATAACTAGCTTGAGATAGTGGGCCTCTATAGTGGCGTAGGTAGGGAGATCAGGGTGACCACCACCAAATGGTAGTGCAAGTGTAGGTGCAGGTGGGGCTAGTGGGAGTGGTGTCTTAAGTGCTTGATATATGAGATTATATGATGTATATGTTTTTGATTTTGATACCAACATGCATGCCAATGATGTGAGATGTATATTTGAGAGATATTTGTAGATGATTACATGTCTTTATTTTTTAGGATTGTATACTCATTGACATGTATTACTTTTGATTATGATGTATATGATGATGATGGATGTTTAGTGATGTTGATAGTCTTCATGGTTATTATGCTTATTTGATGTTTTGAGATATTTATGGATGATGCTTATGAAATTTATGGTTTAATAGTTTAATTATGTGGTAATGTTTATGGATGTTTATGATGTATGTTTTTTTATGAAATGATAATTTTTTCATGCCCCATTATCTATGAGATGATATACAGACTCGTAGATTAGGCATTATGATGACGTGTATGGATGATATGTGTGTGTTCATTGATGGATGTGATGGTGATGATCATGGATGATTGTATTATGTTATATGATGATGTGATGAGGGAATTTGAAACATGATTGTGATGAGACATTTAATTTTGTGATGAATATTTTAATATGTGTATAGTTTAGATGATGATTGGGATTATACATAGTGGATGATGTGTTTGTTTATAGAGATAATTATGGACATGTGATTAATGTTTTTGATTGTGATGTGTGATGGTTGATTAAATGATGATGTGGTTTATAAAGAGGATTTGGATATGTGATAGGTGATTTAGTCATTTTTTTTTAAGATGTGACGTGCTGAGGTTTTGAATTGTTATTATGTTATTGGAAGTAGAGATAGGACATGGCCTATGATGTTTATTGATATGATGTGGTTTTTGTTGTTTATGCTATGATAAATTATTATTGCTATAATAATGATGTTGTGGTGTGATTATTTATGTTTTATGGTTTTGATGTTTTTTTCATGGATAGGATATGGTTTATATGATAAGATATGATATGTGATATGGGGATGTAATGAAACCACATGACGTAGGTTTAGATAATGCACTAAATGTGGAGAAGAGAGAAGATTTGGAAGATATATATTCACATAAACTAATGAATAGAGGGTAAGAAAAAGGCATGATGTGTTCACTGGTAAGATCCTAACAAAATCAAATTTGGATTGACTTAATGAAAATAAGCCCCTCGAATGCTTTTCATGAGCATGCTTTGATTAGTAAAGAAGGTATCTTGATCACTCTGTGTCAAGTAATCTCATAGTCCCTTGATATAAGAGAGGGTATGAAGGGAAATTAGGTGATAGGTTGAAATGGTAAATGGGTGATATGGTAACCTGATATGGGTTAGCTTGCCCCTTTTATAGGTCACTAAAGAATTGTAATAGACAAGTCCATGTCTTAGTATAATGTGTAGAATAATTGATGTGAGAAGTCTACTAATTCCATATGTAAAAGTGGATTGTGGATTCCTTGCTTTGATTTTGACATAGGGTTGTTTGTTGCTTTTGTTGTTTTCAGAGGTTGGTGAATTTAATCTATGCAAGAAGCTTCAAATGGCTATTTTTGACAAACTTAACTTATCTATCCTTCGAGGGAGTCATCTAAAGTTGTATTTCCTTATATCTATGCTTCAAGGGAATGGTCTATCTTTAAGCAATTTATTTATTGGGTAGCTATACTTTAAGGGAGTAGTCTGCAAGGCTAGAGATATGGACCCAAGTGATATTTTGGTATCCCAATTTGATTTTGAATACTAGGTTTAGACATGGACAAGTCTATTTAATCTTTAAGGTCTACTTTTATAGAGGAAAGATTTTTAGCTTAAAAAGGTTAATGATAGATGAGGGAAAGTGGTTTGAGAGACAACTAATCATGGGATTCCATCAGATTAGAGATGAAAAGTATCCATGAGAACCATGATATGGGTAGAACCATAGCATCCATGCTTAGGATTAAGCTATAACTATGATGGATAATCACATGGTCCTATGCTATAATCAAGTGTTCCCAAGAGGAATAGAGTGAATGTGTAAGGAAAGTGAAAATATCATAAACCAAGGGATGAGCTAAAGTTAGACATAAAGGTTAATGTGATCTTGCTTTAACAAAAGAAAGGACAAAGATACAAAGCATTGAGAGTCTCAGGTTCTAGTTTTCCTTTAAGAGAAGACAAATGATAAGCTCCTGATCCATACTTATGGGTTATGATGTAGGGTCCAAACCAATTGAAAGCAAACCTTCCTCTTTTGCTTTTCTCCATATTAGTTACATGTTGTTTTTACTTAAGTATGAGTTCTCTAATATTGAATTCTCACACTTTTAGGTGTTTTTTGTATGCATGCTTGATTCATTATTGATAGACACAAAGATGATTAAGTACTATGAGGTAATCTTCATCAAGTAACTCAAGTCGAATGAGATGTTCCTAATGCTAATCACTCTCAAAAAGGATCTCATGTAAAGATATGTGAAGAAAAGGAATTTGGACTTTGAGAAGCAAGACTACCTCTACTCTAAAGATGAGAGAGAAAGGGGTAACACCCATAGAGGCTTGAATGCTAGTGTGATAGGACCATAAAGTGAAAGGGATATGCAGGTGCCAATCCTAAAGTAAAGTACTTACTACTTTGGTTAGCATTTTGGTGAGGGTTTTATTAGAGGCTTTCACCTACCCATTTTCTTGGGGATGATGGGGTGAGGAAAAGACTAACTTGATGCCAAAATCATCACAAATACCTTGTACTTTCTTGCTTTTAAAATATTTTCCATTATCAGTGATGATCTTATGCAGAACACCAAAATGGCAAATGATATGGTCATTAATTAAGTTGATAATCTTTTTGGCTTTGGTTAAGATAAGAGGAATGGCTCCCACCCACTTGGTGAAATATTTGGTAATAGTAATGATAGTTTTATGTCATTTTGAAGAATGAGGATTGATTTCCCCAATCAGATCGAGACCCCATTGGAAGAAGGGCTAATAGTCTTTAAATACTAGAAGGCCATGGGTAGGTGTGTGATTTAAAGTATCATGTTATTGACATTTGACACACTTTTCTACATAATCAAAATAATCCTAATTAAGGGTAGGCCAATAGTAGCCAAGGCAAAGAATACATTTAGTGACATCTAGGCCACTAAAATGTCCCCCACATATTCCATCATGTGTTTCCTTGATAGTGTGGGAGGGTTTATGACTAAATAGACAATGGAGAAGGAGGCCATCAAATCCATGTTTATAAATGATCCCCCCCTAGTATGGTGTAATAAGAGGTACTATAAATAAAACTTGTTTAGACATTCCTTAAAATGTTTGGAGGAACAATGTTGAGGTTAAGGTAGTTATAATTTTGGCCATACCAAATGTCAAAAGGAGATGTTTCCACACTAAAAATGATAGGAAGGTTAGAAATAATATATAAGGGTGTGATAAAATGATGGATGGTGACAAATAACTAAAATTTGGTAGGTTGAGATGGAATTTGGGAAGCAAGGGAATCCATTGTATCTGTGAACTTGTTGGTAGATCAAAAAACTGACTAGATAAAGTAATGATTGAGTGATTCTAAGAGTAAATCTATGAGTTGTTTTTACTTCAATAGGACATCATTTTTACATTGATAATATCTATTAACCTAGTTAATCACAAGTTGGGAATCATCAAAGATACTGATTATCTTGACCCCTAGGGATAGAGTGGTTTGGAGACCTATGACTAGGGATTCATACTCAGCCACATTGTTGGTACATTTGAAGTCAAGTTTAAAGGAAAGGGGAAGAGGTTCACCATCAAGGGGAATGAGAAAAATTCTATAACCTACACCATTTTCACATTTGGAGCCATAAAAAAACATAATCATTTGGTAGGTGGATTCCTCTTGAGAAATAGTTATGATGGACTCATCTAGAAAGGCAAAAGGAAGCAGTTGATTGTATTGTAGAGGAGATTTAGCCAATTTATTGGAAATGACTTTCCCTTTAATAGAATTTATAGACGGAACTCAAGATCAAACTCAGCTAGGATCATGATCCACTTAACCATACACTAGTTTTGGTATGGTTTAGAGTGCATTTATTTGAGTGGATCAGTGTTAGTAATGACATAGGTTTTATGATTAAAAAGGTAGTGATGGAGTTTAGAGGCCACAAAGACTAAGGCAAGTCAAATTTTCTTGGGATGGGTATACCAAGTCTCATATTCTATAAGTGTGAAACTAATGTAGTTGATGGCTTACTCTTTGTTATGTTTATTACGATGAGTGAGCATTGCCCCTAAGGAATGGTCCATGGTGGATATATAAAGTTAGAAGGGTTGGTGTTCTTTAGTAGGGATGAGGATAGGTAAAGAGAGAAGGTACCCCTATATTGAATCAAACATTTATTGATATTCCTTAGTCCACTTAATAGAGGTGTATTTCTTGAGGAGATGGTAAAAGGGTTGACATTTATCTGATAACTAGGAGATGAAGTGATGAATAGACTGGAGCTTCCCTTATAGGCTACAGATTTGTTTAAGGTTAGTATAAGGATGCATCTCCAAGATTTCTCTAACTTTTGTGGGGTCTATTTCAATTCCTTAAAGAGAGATGATAAAGCCAATAAGCTTTCCTGATAAGAACCTAAAAATATATTTCTTGAGGTTGAGCCTTACATGATAATGGATTAGTCAGTCGATGATTATTTCAAGAATGGCTAGGTAATCCTTGTGGTGTTTGGATTTCCCAAGGAGATCATCCACATAGTCTTCTACAATTTTATACATGAGATCATGAAATATGTAGGTCATGGCAAGCTGATATGTTACTAAAACATTCTTTAGCCCAAAAGGCATGACCTTATTATAGAAGGTTCCCCAAGGGGTGATAAATGAAGTTTTATGCTGATATTTGGGGGTAGTTAATATCTAATTATATACCAAAAAATCATCCATGAGAGATAACATCTCATGGCTAGATGTAAGATCTACCAGTTGGTTGATGTTCGGTAAAGGAAAGTCATCTTTTGGACAAGTGAGGTTGAGGTCATGAAAGTCAATACAGAGGTGAAGTCCCCTTATGGGTTTGTTGATAGGAATGATGTTAGAAACCCATTATGGATAGTAAATTCGCTGAAAGAAGTCAATGGATAATAGACATTAAAGTTATTCTTTGACATGAAGGGCTATGTTAGGATTCATCCTAAAAAGCTTTTACCAAACCAACTTAACCTTAGGATGGGTGACAATGTTGTGAATGGCAATATAAAGGTCAATTTTAGGCATATCTTGATAGGACCAAACAAATGATATGCTATGATCATGAAGGAAAGAAGGGTAATCTACTAATCCATAGAATTTAAAGATTGGTTGATCTTGATGATATGGGGGTTATCCTAAGTACCCAAGTTGACATTGATAGTGGATTCATTTATCATGGTTCGGTTCTCAAGAGGAAGGGATTTATGGATATAAGAATCCCCCACATTGAGGTAGGTGAGATTGTAATGATCATCCTAACATTGGGTGGTGTTGATGATTGGATAATCTCTCTCTAGCATTTCAAGATGGATGAGAGGAAGGGTTCTGGTTCAACCATCTTTTTGATAAGTTAGGGGGGAAATAATAGTATTGATCAAAAATAAAGTTAAGTGGCATGATATCAAAGTCTTCAGACTTTGAGGGAGATGGGGTTGGTGAGGATGGAATATCTTTGTCAATGGTGGAGATGGGTTTTGGTGAGGTGGGTTCTCTAGGTGGTATGAACCCAAGGCCAAATAACTCACAAGGTTTTTGGGTTTTGATTATGGGAAGCACATGATGTACCTGATCATAAAGGTTGAGACCAAACCCCTTATAAGCACACTTGTAAAGGTAAGCTTTGGCAAAGGCTAGTTTGTTGAGATAAGATAAGTTAGACGTGAATGGTTGGATAACCGAGGTAGGTAGAAGTGAGAAGTGGTTGATCAAGTCCCACATAGATGAAATTTTTTTGATGGTAGGGGAGCCTAAAAGGGATGATGGTTCTAATTTTGGGATTGTATGATGGGTCATGTTTAAGGTTCACATACTCTTGTGGAGTAGGGAAAGCATCCAAGTCTAAAAGGTGATATTCCCCAAGGGAGAGACATTAAAACTTGGGTTCCAAGGGGTCCTCTATAAGGATCAGAGAAGAAGGGATAGATGACCTAGTGGAAGCTTCATCAATGGTATGGGAAAGAGTGTTATTGGTTTTGGTTAGTGGTGAGGTAGTATTGTTAGTAGTTGATGGTGAGGTGGATGAGGGAGAAATAAGAACATTGTTAGGTTGATATGTCATATTGCAAGAGGTAAAAGGACAAGGATCAACTTTGATGATAACAACTTGAACTTCATGCTCAATTTTGAATCAATGTAAGGTAGAAGGGACATAATTCATGGCATGGACACAAGGGCATCTTAGTAACACATTTTATTAGAACTCACCCTCTATAACATAAAATAATTTGGGAATGGTATGAGGTATCAAGTGGATATGGAGGACAACTATTCCCAAGGTAGGGTCCATAGAACATTGAAGGAGCAAAAGACCACTATGCTTTTTGACATGATGTTCTTAGGCAACTAAATTTGGTCATAAGCATGGGAGGATATAATATTGATGTTAGCTCCTCCATCAATAATTACCCTTTTTATGTAGGTTTGATTGATGTATGCAGTAATAAAGAGGGGAGGATCAGAATCCTCAAGATGAATAGGAGGTATTTCATAATCCTAAAATGTGATGAAGGCATAAAGTTGGAGGGATCCAACAAAGGGTACAAGAGGTTTAGGGTCATCTGGTTAAATCTCTATAGATTATAGAGCCTCTATCAATACCTAGCAAAGGTGGGGTGAGGTGTTGATCAATTCTAAAAGGCTCATCTTCATCGGTGTCTAGTGAAGTTGTTTCAACATGATAAACTGGATAGATTTAGAAGGGTTAGAGGGAGAGGGTCTTAAAATGGACACTTTGGGTTTTGGTGGTTATGAAGGTGAGGGCAAAGGTGTTTGGTTTTAGTTGATAGGTTGAGAGGTTAAAGGGTATGCCCATAGAATGGAAACTTTAGATCTTCCCTTATCCTTTTGTCGGGCCCAAGATTGGGTAACCATATGAATAGTGTGGATGGGGGGATTTTTTGAGTTTGATGGTTGTTTTAGTTCTTCCTCCTCACTCTTGGGTGAGAGTGGGGGAGTAGGTAAATGTTGGATAGGTTGAGTTGATGGTTGGATTAGTAATGGGGGTAAGAGAGGGTCATCTAATAATAGATCATTCTCATCATATAGGCTATGAACAAGTTCTTGGAGAGATTTGTAGTTCTCTATGTCATGTCTTGATGCCCTATGGTATGTACATATCAAGTTATCATTGAAGTACGAGGGTTTGGTATTAGAAGGGTAGAATGGTTTGATAGGTGGTAAGATAATGGAAGAAGTTTGCAACAACCTTTATAGTATGGTTGAATAAGATTCATTTAAAGGTGTTGGAGGTGTTGGGTTTATATTTTTAGGTATGGGAGCCTTCTTAGAAGCAATTTTCACCTTAGAATTTATAGGTGGGGGAATGGTTTTAGTTGGTGGTTGGGATTGCTTAGTTATGGTTGGTTTTGGGGTAAATGATTTTAAAGTGTAATATTTGAATGACGAAGGGTTAGATATATGTGGGAAAGTATAAGTAGATATTTTAGTTAAAAAAGATGGAGAACTAGATGGTTTGATGGGTGTAGGTGTAGGTAAAGAAAATGGGGATGGCTTACTAGAGGAAGAATAGGTAGTTGGGATGGTAGAAGGATGGGGTTGTAAGATAAAAGGTAGGTGGGAAGGAGGTGGTATGGGTAACTCTACCTTATTAATTGGTTTATTTTTGGGTTTCTTTGGTGGAATAGACAGAGTTAAGTTCAAATTAAAAGAGGGATGAGTATGGCTAGGTGTGGGAAGGATTCTTAGATTCTTGATAGGTTTGGTGAAAGAGGCATAAGGTGATTTGATAATGTTGAATGGGGGTAGTTGGTATGGTTCACCTATGGTTTTGGAAGAAGAGGTGTTTGATGAAGAGGTAATAATAGGTTTAAGGGTGGATGAAAGTGAGGTTTATGATTCATATTTGTTTTGGTAAGGGATCCCAAGGCAATGCAAAAAGGTGGCTCTATCAAAGTTGGGTTGAGAAGTGAATTCTAAACTTTGGACTAGTCTACAAAAGGGCTTGTAGATGGGTTTTGTTCCTTAGTCATTGGTTTCAAAGATTAATCCCATAGGTGGAGAAGAGGGAATGGTTCCTCTATCCTTATTTTTTATGGAAGGTTCCAAAATTGGTGGTTGGGTGGATGAGGTAACCTTCTCTTGTGGGATGGTTATATGATGGGGGAGGTAGGTGTGGTGTCTTTAAGTTAATGAATGGACATGGTTACTTCCTTTGTTTGGGTATCTAAGGCAATGGAAGGTGGTTTTACCACTTCAATGGGTGGAGAGGAGGAAGAATAAATAGTTAAAGAAAATGTTGTTTCCTTTGGTATTTCCATCAAAGGAGAGGTAGATAAAGCTAAGGTCTCATCAAATGAAGAGAGAGGGGTGGTTGATTCCTTTGTTTGGGTATCAAAAGGAATGAAAGGTGAGTCCATTACTTCCATGATTTAAATAAAGGAAGAAGTGGTTGAGGTAATGGTCTCCTCAATAATGGGCTCACTATAATAACATTGATTGTATGTGCCTCATGAGAGTGAGATGATTCTAGTTTGTTGTCATGATGATGGGTAGAAGGAGCATGATTGGGAATTTTTTTGCAAAATATGTCAAGATACTAATTAGGAGGTGCATTAGTATTATCAAATGTAAGTTCTCCACTATTAATTAAGCTTTAGAGAAGACTTTTGAAGGTATTTCACCTACTAACATCATGTCTTATAACTCAGCAAAAGGTACAATGGTCATTCTCATTGTACCAACTAGGAAAGGGGTGAGAAGCATCAAATTATTAGGGTGGTTTTATAGGTGGAAGTTGGATGATGTTATCTTTGACCAAATTTTCAAAAACTAAAGCAAAAGATTCCCCTGTTAGAGTATTTTTTTTGGAGGAGCTTGGTTTTGGTTTTAGTTTTGTGTTTTGGAAAAGTTAAATAGATTGGTTTGATGGGGTTGGTTGACAGTTGGTGGTGGGGTAGTTTTTAAGACCACTAAGTTTGAAGATTCTTTTGTTTTGGTATTAGGATGGTTTGGTTGGTTAGTGGTTTTGGTGGAGGGATGGTCATTGGATTTAAAGCTATAATTATTATTTCATATTTTCAATTTCCCTTCATTAATGGCTCAATTTTCAATTTTATGTGCCATGGTGAATGCCTCATCAAAAGTTATAAAAGTTTGGAATAGAATATTGGAGGTAATATGTGTGGCATAACCCCAAAAGAAAAGTTAAATCAACTCAAGTTGGGTAAGGATAAATAAAGTTGGTTGATGAGACCTCTTCATCTAGTTACAAAATCAGCAATTGATTCATCATCAAATTGACAAATAGAATAGAGGTCAGTAATAGAAACCTATTTAGATATTTTTACTAAGAAATGCTCTAAAAATATTTGGGCTAGTTTGGAGAAGGAAAAGATGGAGTTCTTGGTGAGATCAATATACCAATCAAGGGATGATCTTGATAAAGATATGGGGAAGGTATGAAGGAGGAGAGCATCATCATTTGAAATCAAATAACAATAATGATGAAATGATCTTACATGGTGTTGGGTGTCCTCCTTGCCTCAAAATTTGGAAAACTTGGGTAATTCCCATTGAGGAGGATAAGTATGGATAGGAATGGATGGATGGGTTCATTATAGATTTGATTATAGGATAAAAGGTTATGAGACCTAGAGATAAATGAATTCAAGTTGGTCATTTTGTCCATTAACATCTTGACCAAATATATTTGAGGTTGGGAAGCTGCATAATTAGGTGGTAAGCTTTGTTGAGGTTAGGTAGTAGTAATGTATGGATAAGTGGTAGAGGGTGTTGAACAAGACACATATTAGTAAGTGGTTATAGGAGGTTGGGATGGTGCCACATAAGGGTTTATCAACATAAATGGTTGGGTGTAAGGTGTTATATACCTTTGTGGATTAGAAACATATTAGTAAGATGCCATGGGTGCTTGTTAAGGGGTCAATATGGGTTGATTTAGAGGTATGTTTGGGTTGGTGGATGGTGGCATGGATGTAGATTGGGTTGGTGAGAGGATCTTCCTACAACAAGTCAACAAAAATGCATGAAATAACAAAATTATAAAATGAGCAGAAGTGCTAAATGGATTATATTGATCATAGACCACTTCGAGGGGGTAATCTCCTTTGAAAATACTCAATATAAATAATTCATGGATGCCTTCAATGGCCTCAAAACTTACTTATATATGAATTATAATCTAAGAAACTACTAGTTCCCATGAATGTGGGATAAAACAAAATGCTCACGGGATGAATTACAAAGCATATGCATCCATAGCAACTACTAAATGAATAAAGTAAAGAAAAGAGATATCACAAGTTCATAACATCCCCTCCCTTTTATAAAAGTCTTTATCCTAAAATCTTTAGATATGAGAATTGGTGTTGAATCTAAAATAGTGGTTTCCATGTTGCACCCTCTGGTTGCATTCCATTCCATTGAATAGAAACCTCAGTGATGGAGCAGGAGTGAAGTTAGCATGTGCACGTATCTAGGATTGTCTTTGGCTTAAGAAGAATGGATCTTTCATTATCAAGTTTAGGTAAAATAGACTACACTCTAATGTTTGTGCCAAGAACTTTCTTCAAACAAGAGACATGAAATACTGGGTGAACTCGAGAAGAAGGTGGGTGCTCCAACTTATAAGCAATCAACCCAATATTTTAAAGAACCTTATAGGTACCATATAAATTGGGAGATAGATTATGATTCCCTTTGAGTTTTAGGGAGGATTTTTTGTAGGGTTGTAGGCAAAGAAAAAAAATATCACCTACTTGAAAAGTGCACTCAGAATGGTGTTAATATGCCTATTATTACATTCAATTTTGTGCCATATGAATATTTTATCATAGGGTACTAAGGCTTTGATCCTAGGTTTAGAGAATCATGTCAATTGCTTGGACTAATGAACTATTAAGTTTATACAAAAGGAACACTGGTGGTGCTTGACCATAGACTACTTCATATGGATTCATTTTCACTAAAGTGTGGTAGGAGGTATTTTACTACCATTCTGTGAGAGGGAGCCACTTTGCCCACTGATGTTATTGTTCTGAGGTGAAATAATGGAGGGAAGTTTCCAAAAAAATTGTTGATAATTTTAGTCTGACCATCTATTTGTGGATGATACCCAAAACTCATCTTCAATTGAGTGTCGATATATCAAAATAGTTCTATCCAAAAATGGCTCCTGAAGGTTGCATCATAATCTAGGATAATGGATGAAGGAATGCCATGAAGACAAAAAAATTGGTCTAGGAAAATTTGTGTAAATATGGAGGTAGTATAAGGATGGTTGAGGGCACAAAAATGACTAGAATTGGAGAGGTAATCAACCACAACTCAAATCACCATTTTCCCTCTAGATTTAGGGAGGCCCTCAATTAAATCCATATAAATAGATATCCAAATCCTGATAGGAATGGGTAAGGATTTTAGAAACCCATGGATGATTGTTGTTTCACCCTTGTTGCATTGGTAGGTTTCACATTTAGCCACCATCTGTTGAATTGCCTTTTTCATTCCCTTACAAAATAGGTTACATTGTGCCCACTCATAAATTTTGAGAAACCTTGAGTGCCCTATAGATGGAGAAGCATGGAGTGCATATAATATAGCTTGATGTAGATCTATGCTCTAGGGAAACACCAGATGACCCTTATATTATAGAGAAGCACATTCCCAAAAATATTGTAGTATAGTTGATGGGTTAATGGAAATCTATTGAATGACTTGAGATAATGAGGATTCATTGATATACCCCTACTATACAATTTCCAAATAATTTGGAATAGGCATTTAAATAGATGAAAGGGAAGCTTGATCCACAAATGTGCGAGACAAAGCATCAACCACAATATTCCCTTAACCTTTCTTGTAAGTTATCTCATAGTCATAACTAATGAGTTTGTTTACCCATTTATATTGTGATGGGGCATAGACCTATTATTACAAGAAACATTGTAGACTCTGGTGATCAGTTTTGATGCAAAAAAATTACCCAATAGGTATGCTCACCACTTCTATACTGCATGTAAAATGGCCATCATTTCCTTCTAATAAGTAGACAGCACTAAATTCTTGCTAGAAATGGATTTAATAGTGAATGAAATAGGGCATCCTTCTTGGAGGAGAACAACACCGAGTCCATTGTTGTAAGTATCACTCTCAATAGTGAAAGTCTTGGTAAAATCTAGCATAGCTAGAATAGGTGTAGTACACATAGCTTATTTTAGTGCTTCAAATACACACTAAGTAACTTGTGTCTAAATAAAATCATCCTTTTTCAACATAGTTATCAATGGAGCTAAAATCTTCTCATAATCCTTGGAAAACATGTGATAGTATCCAGTTAGCCCCAAAAAACCATGGAGGCTCTTGAGTTTCTAAAGATGCAGCCAATTTGTTATAACAATCATTTTTTTAGGATCCACCCAAACCCCTTCAATTGAAATAATATGCCCAAGATACTCCACTTCATCTTGGCCAAAATTACACTTGGATTGTTTTACACAAAGATGATGGTTAGAGAGAAGTTGTAATATGAAATCCAAATGTTTGATATGCTCAAACCATGTTTTACTATAGATGAGGATATCATCAAAGAAGACTAGAATGAATTTATGTAGGTAGGGATGGAATATTTTATTCATCAATGCCTAGAATTTTGAAGCAGTATTAATGAGGCCAAAGGTCATGACCAAGAACTCATAATGCCCATCATGTGTGCAAAAATTTGTCTTAGGGATATCATCCTCATGAAGCTAGATTTAGTGATATCCAGATTGGAGATCCAACTTGGAGAAAAAGTGAGTGCCATGAAGCTCATCAAGAACCTCATCAATAACAAGGATCATGAACTTATCCTTGATTATGAGGTAATTAAGTTTATGAAAATAAATGTAGAGGTACCATGACACATTTTTTTTTTGAGAAGGAGAACTGGGGAAGAATATTTGCTGGTACTGGGGTGAATAATACCTTGCTATAGTAAGTCTCGAATGAGAATCTTGATTTTAGTATTTTGATAAAATAGGTAATGATAAGGCCTAATATTGGGAGGAACACTTATTATAAGGATCTAAATATGGTGTTCCTCTAGTAATGAAGGTGGCAATCTCACTGGTTTGGAAAAGACACATGCATACCTCTATAGACTAAATTAGAGTTCAGAAGGAGTAGTGGAGACTATTAAGGGTTTCATTTAAATGGAATGGAGCTAAGAAATGACACTGTGTGAATTATTCTTAAGAATATTTTCCATGTGATGTGAACTTATGATGCTAAGAGATCTAGGTTTTAATCCTTTCAATGTGTATTTTTTCCCATTATCTAAAAATTGCATCCAAAGTTCATCAAAATTCCATAAGATGGGTCCAAGTGTGCATAACCACTAGGCTCCTAAAAAAACATCACATCCACCTAAGGGCAAGGCAAACATGTTGGAGCATAAGGTATAATCTCCAATAGAGATATACATATTGTGACACTTCCCTTTGTAAGGTAATGTGCCCCCATTGGCAATCATGACTTCAAATTTAGAATAAGGATGGATAAAATAATCAACATGTTTGGTGATCCAAGGGTCAATGAAGTTATGAGTGCTACCTAAATTAATGAGTATTATAAGAGGGATATTTTTTAAGTAACCCCTGAGCCACATGGTTTATGGTGTAATGACTCTTGTTAAGGCATAGAGAGAGATCTCTAGTTGGTCTTTTTGAGAATCAAGTTTCATAATCAACTGAGCTTCTTTCAGATCATCTGTTGTATCCTAAACATCTTCCTAATCTTTAGTTTTAGGTGGAGAGTCCACATCCAATAGGTAGAGATTTTCCTCAACACATTGATGTCCCCAAGTAATTTATCATCAAATTTATAACATAGTCCTTTTTCTATATGGGTTTTCATCTCTACTTTAGTCAAACACTTGATATGAGTGGTTCTCGGGGCTGGTGTTGTTTGAGATCATTATGGAGCTATATTTTTGAATGGAATAAAATTAGATTTGAATCACTGCTGAGTTGTGATCTTGTCCTCTACCATCTTAGCCAACCCTAAAGCTTCCATCATCATGTTGGGATAGAACATTTTGACCTTAATTAAATTGCATCCTTCAATACACTAATAAAATAACTCCTAAAGAATTCATCAAACAATCCCTTTGTATGATTGGCTAGTTTTTCAAATTTAGTTTAATATTCTCTCATTGTTCCTATTTGGTGAAGTTTAGTGAGTGCTATAGTGAAGCCATCAAAAGTAGTAGGGCCAAACCATTATTAAATGAGGGTGTAAAAATTGATCCATATGGGTTCATCATGAGCCTTGGTATACCAATGATACCATTGAAGGGATTCAAGTTCCAAATGAAAATATGCAAGCAAAACCTTGTTGGCATCAAAATTATTATGTAGACTAAAATATTATTCTTTTTGATAGATCCATCTAGTTAGATCTACATCGTTGAATCAAATAAAATTAAGCTTTAGCCCACTATAATTGTTGGAAGAGGAAAATGTAGTGTCTAAAGAAGACTTTGGATGTTGTCTATTGTTCATGGTGGTATGTTGAAGACTGAGGCCAAGAATGTTTTCATCAAGATCTTTGATGTGGGTCTTGAGGGTGATAATTTCATCCTCCATGGTTTTTACTCCAGTTTGGGTTACTACCATGACCAAAATAATAGATTGTTTTTTATTTTTTTATTTTTTTGCAATGGATAGGAAAAATAGTGTTAAGACATGTTTAGTAAGGAAGGTTTTGAATTTGGGTGAAAATGGAAGGGGTAAAGGGGCTTTTAATTAAAAAAATTCACAGTGAGAGCATGATTGATGAAGGCAAGCGAAATTTTAGGAGTGAAAATGGAAAAAATGGAAAATTGGTCAAAGAGGGACAAAGGAGAAGAATGAGATGATGAACATAGTGGAAAATTTTCAAGGCAAATGGATAAAAATAAAAGTTATGGAAAAACCAAAAAAAATGGAAATTTGTGATTTATGGGAATTAGGAATAGAATTGAGATATGGGACCTCAAGGAATAAATGTAGGGAATGAAATTTTAGGTGTCTGGGTTAATTTTTTGGATAAATGAGGCTACAGAAGAAGAGATATTGTAAAAAAAATAAAAAAATTCTATTTCAATTTATGTTTCTATTTTTATTTTTATTTTCTATTTATGTTTCTATATTTGTTTCTAGTTACTATGCTTTGTAAAACACCTCTACTAGGAATATGTTGAAATAAGTCTACAGATCTACTATGGCTATTTTTTTATACTCTACTGGTAATATTATGAAACTGATAGAAATGGACACCAAGTTTCAATGGTTGTCTAAGGTTTTAAATATATAACTCTAACCACCAATGCCATTTAAGTGAATATCACTCTCTATAAATTTTGTGTCCATGAATTTATCTCTCAATGACAGTTATTCATTTTCCTCATGGATTAGAATTACTTAATCAGGAAGGGGTCATTTCCTGTTTCACTAGCAGGTCCTCTCAATGGGCCAACTACTTTGGGGATCTTGTGGTACTCCTCATAATGAGTTTTAGGGATTTCACTCAAGCGCTTCCCATAGTTATGCTATCAAGTTTTAACTTAATCCAAAAAATATTATTATGATGCAAAATAGATTTATGCAGTAGAACAAAGTTAGAAATTTTTGAGAAAAATACTATAAAGAAATTATGCAACAAAACAGAGTTTAAACTTTCTAGAAAAAATGGCCCTAGAAATCACTTTGATAATAGATGAGAGGATCCTCCTACAACAAGTCAAAAAAAATGAATAAGATAACAAAATTATAAAATGATTAGAAGCATTGAATGGATTATATTGATTGCAGACCACTTTGAGGGGGCAACCTCCTTTGAGAAAATTCAATACAAATAATTCATGGATGGATTCAATGGCCTCAACACTTACTTATATATGAATTATAATATAAAAAACTACTACTTCCCATGAATATGGGATAAAAAAATGCTTATAACATGACTTACAAAGCATATGTGTCCATAACAACTACTAAACGAATAAAGTAAAGAGAAGAGATATTACATGTTCATAACAATTGGAGGTATGAAAGTGCTAGTTGGTTGTTGGTGGGTGGTAACTCTAGTGCTAATAGGTGGAAGTGTTTGAGGTATGGAAATTACCAAAATATAAAGTGGGATATAAATTGGTGGGTTGGTTAAACTAAGGGGAATGGTAGAATAGGGGTAGAAGATACCCCCACAATATAAGGAGTATAGGTGATGAGGGGTAAAGTTGATCCAATGTTGGAGGTATTAGTTGGGATAATAGGTGTTTGTTTATTGGTTGGGATATTGGATGGAGTTTGGAGAGTGGTAATAGATGGGATATTAGAAGAATAAGAGACTTGGGTGGGCATTGGTTGGGTTGAGGTGGCACTCACTAGAAGATGGAGAGGCATACCATAAGGTAGATCAATAGAAGGAATGGAAGCATGAGGGGTATGGTTAGATAAGGTGTTAAGGTAATGTTCAAGAGCCATAAGGTTGTTATCAAGGAAGGTATTGAAATTCACATCAGCTTTAGAATAATCAAAGTCCTAGTAAGAGGGGGATAAAAGTGAGGAAAACCCTCAACATCAGAAGTATACTCTATGGAGGAAGAGGAAGAAAGTGGTTATTGGCTGGTTTGATTCTTTAGCTATTGTCTAGTATAGACCATGAGAGGAATATAAAAGAAATAATGAAACTCATAACTCAAACACAAAGAAAATAAAAGGAAAATATCTCAAGGAAATCAAACATACACTAAAGTTCATTTAACAACTTAGGATTCTTTTTAAATCATTTTTAGTTTATGCCTTAGAGAGTATGAAGAAGAAATTTGGTTTGTAGATTAGTTACTAAATAAGAAATCTAAGGTTGGTTTTAGGTTGTGTTTAGGTGTTTAAGAGATAAAATCTATGTTTATCTTTAGTTTATGTCTTGATATTGGGGCCTATCCCCTCACTTCACACATCTCAACAATAAGGGTGTCAGGTGCTTAACCAAGATATATTAAATTTCAAAGTTTATACTCAACTAGAGAGTTGAGTTGGTTCTCCCCTTGGAAATCAACTCCAAGTAGGATTACCAGGAAAGGGTAAGGTTTACCGCTAGGTGATGAGATCCTAGTTAGACCTTGTTTCAAGTTTGTTTTGATGTGTTGATTGGTTATTTGGTTTATAAAAGGTGTGTGATAAAAGAGTGAAAGCTAAAATTAATTACTTTGGTTTTAAGCTACTAGATGTAATAAAATAAGCAAATAATCAATGTATGAAAAATGTTTATTTTAAGCCCAAAATAAATTTTAGATTTTGTTGGATGAGCATAGAATAAAGGAACAAAAAGGGATGATGGGTTCCACCCCACCAAGCATGCCACAATGTTTCTTTTAATTTGGAAGCAAGTAAGAAATTAGAAAAAGGGGTGTGTAAAGGAATACCTGGTAAAAATGTATGCATGATCTAGATGATGATGATGGGAACTCCTCTTTGTTTTGGAAGGAATAGCCTACAAATAAAAAAGACACTCAAAAAGTTTTTGTTAGCAAAATAATTGAGTGAATTGCCTAGCGTGAGCTAGATCGAAGAAGTGTATGCTTGCTAGGAGGTTGTTAATCCACTATTAATAATAATTTAGTTGATGTAGATGAAAAGAAATAATAAATTAAATTTAGTAACATGAAATTAAATGCATGCAAGAAGAAGAAATTAAAATGCTTATTTAAATAAAATGACTAAATATAGCAAAAGTGGATCAATACTCATGCTAAGATAGTTGGCGTCAGGTCTAGAAAATCAAGAAAGGCTCTATTAATAGGAATGAACATAAAACACAAGGTTTCGTTGGGGTTAAGGGGTGGAAAATAAATTTATATTATTTTTTACCATAGTGAAAATCAATGATTAGGTGAGCCATCAGTGGTTGGGTGACCATTGATGATTGAGGTGACCATCGGTGGTTGAGCTAACCATCGATAGTTGCTTGTATGTTTTTGGAATTCATCAAAAAGGAAATTATAGATTTAATAAATGGTTAGGTAGGGATTTTAATATGGGTCTATTTAGATATAGGAGGTTGGGGATAAGTTTGATCAAGTCAAGAGTGTTAAAAATGAAATCAAAACAAAGAAATAAGTACAAAGTTACTTGTAACTTGCTAGATTACTGATGATGGAACGTTGAAGCAATTTGGCCAAAGTGATAATACTTTGACGACAAAATCAAATTGAATAGAGGTTCAAATCTCCATTTCTACTTCTTGATTACTGAAGGAAGGATGGATACCTATGTGTAAGAAGATTTGATAGCTTGGACATGGATTCTTTTTATCTCTTACTCTTCTCTTTTTATAAGATGAAGCTACTAATTGAGTAGGAAGAAGTTACTAATTATATAGGGGATAAAGTTGATATTTATGATTCTTTGTAGTTGGTTGGAATTTCATAAGGTGGACATACTAATTTATCCCATGCTTATCTCATACACAAATGATAATGCTTTTAAAGCAAGTTGAAGACCTAACCGTCGATGGTCAGGCTAACCATCAATGGTTAAGCTACTATCAGAGGTAAAGTATATAAGGTAATTTATTAAAGAAAGGGGCATTTTAAATTTTAAGTTAAAGGTGTTAAGTTAGTGGTTTTATGGGTTGAAATTAGTAAACAAGTTTAGTTAACTAGGTGGTCAACTAGACTCAAGGTCTAATGGGTCGAGGGGGTTATAAGGAGTTTTGAAATCTAAAACTATCATGTGTAGTTTTTGAGTGTCTACATATACATCTTCATCTAACAATGCGAGACAAGTATAAAGGTCAAGGAGATCAAGAGGCCACCATGTGGCATAAGTATGTGAGACTATAGAATGATAACAAGATCCTAATATCATGTGTATTGACAAGTGGCACAAGTGTAGAATTTGACAGATTAACAGTGGATCTAAAGTGAAAATATAAGGTTACCAAGTGGCACCAACTTAGATGGAGTTGACAAATCAAATGTAGATCAATGACTCATAATCATTCATAATGAGTGGGATCAATGGTGCAAGATGGGTTAATGGGTAAATAATCTAAGGTATATATCGATAGCCAATAAGCAAAAGGCAAGCCCAGGACATTTTGATGGAAGTTGGCAAAGCAAATTTTGACTCGAGAAAGGAAAATATGAAGGAACCTAGCTCAAGTATAGTCTACGCTAAACTAGATGGACATTACAAGATTTAGCATCACCAATAAAGTTCCATAAGTATAAAATAGGTCTTTCTAACTAAGTATAGATAAAGGGTCGATAGTTTCAATGATGGAATGAGACTAAACATTGCTATCAAATCTCTATGGAGGTAAAATAGGTCTTTCAAACCTAATATAGACCAAGGGGGTGGAATTTTATTGTCAAATAAAGAACATGCACCTAATGAACTTCTTTTATTGATAAAAAATATAAGAAAATGAGTAATTTGGACTGGTTTTAATCTATAGTATACCTATATTCAATTTCCCATGTAAGGGTAGATAAATGAGATATGGTGGGGCTTATCATACTTCAACATAGTCATATCTTGACAAACTACCCCACCATTCATGGCATGGCACTGTCAATTTTAGGATTCAAGGATTTGAGCCTCATGAACATGTCAAATGGACTTAGAATTCCAAGGCAGAAAGTTAGTAATTAGATAAGTAGTTAAGGGCATTGGTTTTGCTAAAATAGATATTGTCATCACACATAATAAAACCCCCTTCTTCTAGTGGGATCTCTTAGCCAATGAGAGGAGATCAAGGACTATTAGGATAAAAGGAGGTATATTTTTTGATCAAGGCACACATATAAAAAGTAATCAAGGAACTAACACCTCACTTCTTAATCATGATGAATCTTCTTCACTCTCTAATGAATTATTCCCATCTCTCTCTCTTTCTATTATATATAGAGGCTTTTGATCCAAAATATGGATCCTCTCAATATCCCTTTACTCCCTCTCCTGGGCATGACTAAACTCTACCAAGATGGATCTTATAACCTCTTGAAATGAATAAAAGACAATAATCAAATTTATTTTTGCTTATCTAGTGTGTTCATGTACATTGATTTGCATATGTGGTATAGTTGTTCTCCCTTGTCAAGTCTTGATCTCACCTACTAAGTAATTATATTTTTATGAAGGTCATGTTCAGTATTCTCCATATTTTGATTGTAGTCCAAAGGTGGATACTATGAATGGTTAGTGTCTTTTATTAGACCTCTCCATCATTTCCCTTAGCTTGTGATCATTTGGTGAACTTATTAATGAAACACTGATGTATGACAGAAATTTGGAATCTTAGATCTAGTCTTTTGCTTGTTTCATTAGTGTTTTAGATTCAAATAGAGTGGATAAACTATAATTTAGGTGCATCACCATATTTATCTTAGGTTTCCCTTTCTTGTTCTCTTTTTCTCCTTTTCCCTAGTCATTAGTAGGTTTTAGTAGTGGAAATGAGCTAAATGATGCATTAGAGGAGCTAGACTCATTAAAAATCCTATAGGTCTAACCTCATTATAGGATACCCACATCCTAGGGTCAATCCCATGGTGAGATAGATTTAGAGGTAGGACCTAAACACTTCTGCTTCCAACTAGGGTGCAATCTAGACTTCCGACAATTCTAGCACACTCTATGGGACCAGGCCCAAAAGAGTGGAAAGATCTTTGTGTGTCTTTCCTCTCATCAAATTTTGGAAGCAATAAAATTAGCACCAATGGTGACTCCAAATCAAACTTCTAGTTATGAACAGGTCAGGTATGTCCCAATGAAGTTTCTAATCATTTTGTTGCATCTCATTTACCTATGAGGTAACTATGAATATCTATGGTAAATATTCTTATTAACCACCTCCTTATCAGTAGTCCTAATATAGTCCTCATGATCCATATGACCCTTATCAATCCTACCAATATCTATATCAACTTTATAATGAGTATGATCAATCACACTATGGTCCTCACTAGTAGTATGATGACCCATATCAATCATACATGTAAGAGTATTTCCCTAATCCTTCCTATGGACAACAAGCCCATCATAATACTAGTCCTCATCAACCCTATCATGAGCCATCCATACCATCACTTAAGTGAAATTTAATAAACCTTAACAAGCATACACTAGAATTGTTCTCACAAAAATGTTATGGCCAAGATATCCATACTCATTTGATTCATCATGTGAGAGTCACTGCATCAAATGAAATAAGAATGGGCACCTATTGAGAGAGAAAATTGGAACAATCTCATAGGTGAGATGATGTATGTAATATTGAGAGCTCAAAGACTTGAACTATGAATTAACTCATGCAAAGCCAAGCACAGACAGTCTACAAGATATTTTAACACAAAATATTATTTGACTCTCTCACAACATAATTAAATAATCAATATGTGATATTACATATATATAGGAACCTTGTTCCTATATTCTCTCCATTAATTTCTCTCACCTAAAAAACCTCCAGACCTATTTACATGAGTCTGGTTTAATAACTAAATATCACATGAATAATATAACAACAAAATACTAATCGTAATATTGTTATATAATAATATTCTAATTTTTTACTAATTACTAACAACCTAATACTTATTTACCTCTCAGTAAATCAACCATAGTAAATACTAATTTACTATATACTTTTTACCTTCCCATAGATATCACATGTAAACATTATCTATAACATTCACCTCCTAATGTTGACATGGTACACCATAACTCCTATTGCAATGTGCTACATAGGCTTACAAGGAGTGTAAAATTCCAACTAGCTGATTGTATTACTACACATGACCACAATTATGCAAAGGAATGCATCTCTTATTTACTCTATGATAAGAATGCATTTGGCATTCCACTGGTGGATCATCTTCATAAATAAGGAAGGCAGTCAGAGCACTGCTACACCAATAAAAGTTTATCTACCTTTTAAATTTATGTTTTTCTAGATCGACCACCAACCCTTTCCAAATATATGAGTGTTACAATAAACTTAGAGACACACTCTACAATTTTCTCTACTAGGAGTTAAAACATCATGATTTTGTTTACATCTTTTGCACACCAAACTAGAACTAAAAGAAAACACACATTGAATGTCACATTTGACCTTGTCAAAAATTAACTTCTTACTTGTAGCCACTATGTATGATTATGCCATTCAATCTCACATAGCAAAGAATACTACCATTGCCACTGGTAGTATTCCTTGACTTTAATCAGTTTGGTTTTGAATGGAAAATAGAAAATTTCTCTATGTTCCCCTACCATAATGTGAACATTGCTCTATGTTTCGCTCCCACAATGTTAACATTTCTAAAAAACAAACACATCACACTAAAGAATTTAATTCCACACCATGATAAAATTAAATACACACCACACACATCACCAAAACATTAATGTGGCCCCATTGTTGGTGACTAACGAGAGGTTGCTAAAACACCTCCTTCCTCCATGTAGCCTTCATCCTCCAGTGGATTGGTGCTTACTCAACTAATGTGTCGATGAAGCTCAATTGCATGATTTTTTTTTAGGAAAATCCCCCTCATAATGTAGACATTGTGTACAAGCAAAATTGCATTTGAAAGGCCAATTTTTTTTATTCTTACAATTTTTGACATTATGACAACTCTTTGATAATAGACCCAATAAAAAAACTTTGACATTTTGATTTTGATAGTAAACCAAAAAATTGACACTTTGAATTTTTTTGACTTAACTCTTTCATAAAAATGACTTTTGATATTTTGACAAAATTAACATTGACCTAATTCACCTAAAATAGACTCAATAAAAAAACTCAACTAAACTATTGACAAAAACATATTGATTTTTGACAATTATAAAAAATCATAAAAATCCAACTATAACTATTAATAGGACCATAAAAATTTTGAACAATTTAATTACAAAATCCTATATTGGATTTAATATTAATAAATTGATTCAAGATAAACTTAAATATACTATGACCAACCCTATTAAAACATGAATAATAAATAACACAACTTTGACACTTTTACTACTATAAACACCCTATAATATTCACCTAATAACAAAAATAAATTCTAAAATAAAAAATAAATGGAATTCTAACCTTAAAAAAACTATCTAAAGACTATAATCAATTTGATACTTTAATAATCTAAAAATACATAACAACATTCATTCAAAACTAAAAGAACTACCTAAATTCTTAATGGGCATATGTATAAAAAAAATGACTCACAATACCATCTAAACAAAACTATGGGATGGATGGAATGACAAATGCTCTCAAGCCAGATATCATGGAATATACAAAACTAAATGGCTAGGACTACTAAAACTACCAATGTCATTGAGCTACTATTCAGGTTTGATATGGATGATGAATTGATACTAAGATAATAGGCATCATCAACGTGTCAACCAAAACTGATTGTGTCACAAACCATGTAAATGAGAGTAAGAACAAGCAAAATGTAGATAACATGAAAGATGTTTGAATTAGAAAGTAGAATAGCTGAAGGAATGTGATGCCTATGTAGATCTATAGTCTTTTTTACAATGTTGAAACATGTAGATTATGTATTTCAAATAGTGATGTTGAAAATAACTCATGCACTGAGAATGATGTGAAGGATGGCTAGCCATGTCAATTAGGGTGGAGAGTACTCTCCTTCAAGTTGATTCACAACTAATGCTAATACAAGACACAATGAAGGTTGAATATCTGAAAGACACACTTGTAGAACAAATATTCTAAAGCCTAAAATAAATCATATGGTGCCTTTTCCTCACTTAATATTTTACACTATTCTAAATTCTTATGAGATGCCTACAAAAAAATTTAATAATTAATCCTCTCCATTAATTAGGACAACACAAAAACATGAGTCTACCCCTGATGATTTTTATGCTTCCATTTTTCATAGACCTTGAACGACCCACTCTGATACCACTGTTGAGAGCTCAAAAAGTTAAACCATGAATTAACTCATGCAAATCTAATTATAGATAGTCTACAAGATATTTTAACATAAAATATTATATGTCTCTCTCACAACATAATTAAATAATCAATATGTGATATTACATATATATAGGAACCTTGTTCCTATATTCTCTCCATTAATTTATCTCACCTAAAAAACCTCCATACCTATTTACGTGGGTTTGGTTTAACAACCAAATCTCACACAAACAATATAATAACAAAATACTAATCATAATATTGTTATATAATAATATTTTGATTACTTACTAATTACTAACAACCTAATAGTTATTTACCTCTTGGTAAATCAACCAAAGTAAATACTAATTTACTATTTACTTTTTACCTTCCCATAAATATCACATCTAAACATTATTCATAACATGTAGGTGGTTACATTCAAAGCATTGAGGACAAGCTAAAAGGCCTTGAGGAACAATAGGTCCAACCTCACCAATCTTATGTGCCTTCATGTACACCACCTTATCCTTCTTATGTAACACCCATTCCTCTTAAAGAGACCATTCCAAGTGACCCTTTGAGCATGCCAAGTTCATCATGTGTTCCTTAGACCTTTCCTTAGAGATATATCCAAGAGAGTTTTCAAAGAAAGAAAGAGATTATTATAGAACAGCCTGCTATTGAGATCCAAGATTCCCTCCTTCCTCAAGAACCCCTTATGAAGTCCTTCAAGGTTCCAAGATAGAATTAAGTGGTAAAGTCATGGGGTGGGAAAAGTAAAGCAAATCTGAATTTGAGATCCAAAGTTAAAGGAGGATTTGAACCTATACAAGTCCCTCTCACCCCCCTTAAGAAACCTCTTATGTTCTTTATCTTCATGAAGCTACTGACTACCTTAAAGAGAAGATATTCCAAGAGAATATAGCAAGGAAAATCAAGGAGTTGGACCTAAAGATAAGGAAAAATGAGGATAACCAAAATTAGAATGATAAATAAAGACCTTTATCTTTTCCATTTTGGAACCAAATCATGCAATCAAGTAAATCTAAGGTTATTCAACCCCCATCCCTCCTTCCTTAAGAATATAGGTCATTTTCATCTTGAAAACCCATCTAGAGTAGCATGCAAAAGGAGGAGGAGGAGATGAATATAAAAGACAAAATATTAAACCAAGGGGGTGCCACATATATCTCATCTCCCTTGGAGTCATCCCAAGAATATCCTATGCCACTCCTTGAAGAGGTAAGTAGTGAACTCTATGTTGAACTCATAACTGATAATGATGGATTGTCAAAATCAGAAGAGGATATCATTATTGGAACACCACTTGGAAAGAAGAAACATGTTTTAGTCTTTTAAAATGTAAAAGAGGATGAGTTGTAGGAACAAGTTCAAGTTAGAGGTGGGATACAATAGGAAAAAGTCTTAGATGTGCATCAAGAGGTTGTTTCTCAAGAACCTATTGATCATATATCAGTTATCCTAAATCAATATTTTTCTCAAGATATTATGGTAGCTAATATAGATCAAGTATGGGCTCATATTTATTTAAAATGTAGCCATGAAGACAACTCACATAGAACCATTACAATGGTAGAGAGCATTCTTGAAGAAGAAGACCATTGGTAGTAGTTATACCATAATTTCATGAGTGAGACTGATGAACTTAAAATTGTAGACTTAGAGGATGAAATAGTATAGTAGATTGAATCTTCACTTGAGGATTCCATTAATGCTTTGGAGCTTGAATAACAGCAACTTTATGACCTCATTTATCAAGAGGAGAAGATTGAAAAAGTAGTGGTTCTAGATGACATGGAGGATAAAGATAATTGGTAGCTACAAATAAAGCTCTTTCAAGAGCTTGAATATCTTTGTCAATTTTAGGATCAAATTCTTGAGAAGGTGGAAAAAGAACTTCCCATGAAGGACAATGACAAAGATTGGGTAGAATATGTAGAGCTCCTTTATGATCCTAAAGAAGTTGCAAACAAGAATAATCCTAGTCTTTCTAAGGACACCATGGAAATCAAATAATTATGTCTTGTTAGACCACCATTGGAGGTCATAATTGAGGAGCGATATGAGAAAGTTGAGACCATCTAGATGCACATAGTTGACCTATTTAGAGATGCTTGGTTCTCATTAAGCATAATGTAAATGAAGCTGGTAGATATAAAAAAGAATAAGGAGGCATCAAAACTAAGGTTCAAAGAGTTGCATGCTTCATTCATTTCCTCATTTCATGATGCAATAAGGTTATCAAACTTTCATTTTGATGCAGGAGGAAAGGTACACATAGTTTTAAGTTGAATATATTAGGATAGTTTTTCTCAATTTTTTCTAAGTATAGTTTCTGGCACATTTTATTTGTTGTCCCTATTTTGTTCTAGGTTAGTTTCCCTTCAATAAGTGCCTTAGGCATTCTATTTTATTTTTCTCCTTTTGGTATTTATATTATTTCAAAAATAGGTTAAAGCAAGATTGGTATCCGGTCTTAGATTCAAGTCGATATGTTGGACCCAAGTAGAGACTCAATGCCCAATGGACTAGATAAGGCAACATAGTCTCAGTTTTCTTACATAGATAGGCATGCAACCCTTGTGAGTTACCAAAGATGTTGGCCAATTTTGGCCCAAATATGAAGCTTTTTCATGGTTTGATGAAGTAGTGGATCAAAGGCTTATAAATAAGTCCAAGATTGAAAAATGAAGAATACCATGTAGGTTATTATGTGTTTTGGTCATTTAGAGAATCAAATAAGTTAAAAAAATCTTAATAAATTCATCAAAAACTTGAAAAATGATCAAAGGATGAATTTGGAAATCTTGGAAGGCTAGACCATCACCAAGACATCATCCAAAAATGAATGGACCAAATTAATTATGCATTTAATAAATTTACCTCAAAAATTAGCATGAGCCAAAAGATTATAATGACATGGATTTTTTCATGCCAAGATCATGTTTTGAAATTTTAAATTATATTTTATCTTTCTATCTTAAGTTATGAAGCTTCAAAGTCAAACCAACAAAGTAAGACATTCATGCAAATGTCAAAATAAAACTACAACAAAATAAACCCTTTTAAGCTTAAATTTTGATGGTTGTGCAAACATCATTTAATGGGAGCATTGAAATCAAATTTGATCTCATGAAGTATCTATTGGATTATAAATAGTGGGTCCTCATAGATCTAATAGTCCATATTGCATCATACATCTTGATTTGATGGTGTGAGATGATTCAAAATGTCAAGGGGCTCGAGAAGCCACCACATGGCATAAGTGCATGAGGCCTTAGACTAATAATAAGATCTTAAAATCAATGTGTGATTGACATGTGTCAAAATTATAAAATTTAATAGATTGATAATGGATCCTAAGTGAAAATGTAGGGCTGCCAAATGACACCATCTCGGATGGAGTTGACAAGTCAAAGGTATATTAATGACTTGTGGTCATTCATATTGAGTGGGATTAATAGTGTGAGATGGGTCAATGAGTCAATAATCTAGGTTATATATTAATATCCAATAATCAAAAGGTGATCCCAAGAAATTTCAATGAAATTTGAAAAAGCATTGTTTGACTCAGGTAAGGAAAATATAAAGAAACCTAGCTCGAGCACAATCTAATCTAAACCAGATGGATATTATAGGATCTAACATTTCAATTAAATATCCATAGAGAAAAAATAGTTGTTTTAAACCTAATATAGATAAAGGTTTGACACTTTGAATGATGAAATGGGACCAAGTATTGCCAATAGAGCTATATGAAGGTAAAATAGGTATATTGGACCCAATATAGACCAAGGGGGTAGAAGCTTATTGTCAAATAAATAACACACACCTAATTAACTTAGTTTTTCCATAATAACTATAGGAAAACCAATAATTTGGATTGTTTTTCATCTATAGTGGACCCAATTTTTGTTTCCCATGAAGGGGTAAACAAATGAGATATGGTAGGGCTTATCATCCTTCAACATAGTCATATATCGATAAACTACCATTCATGGCATGGAAATGTTAGTTTTAGGATTCGAGGAATTGATCCTCATGAACATGTTAAGTGGACTTAGGGTCCCAAGGTGGTGATCTAGTAGTTGTAGAAGTAGTTAAGGGCATTGATTCCACTCAAATAAACTTTATCATCACACATAGTAAAACCTTATCTTTTAGTGGGATCTCTCAAACAATGAGAGGAGCTTGATGACTATTGCGACAAAAAGAGGTCTACTTTTTGATCAAGGCATGCATACAAAAAGCAATCAACAAACTACCACCTCACTTTTGATCATGATGAATTTTCTCCACTCTCCAATTCATTATTCCCATCTCTCTCTCCTTCTGTTATATATAGAGGATTTTGAGCCAAAAATGGATCCTCGCAATAGCCCTCTACTCCCTCTCTTGGGTATGACTGAACTCTACCAAGATGGATCTTATAACCTCTTGAAATCAATATAAGACTATTTTTTAGATTTCAATGTTCTAGTATAGTGTGTACATGTAAATTTATTTGCATATATGGTAGAGCTTTTCTCCATTATCAAGAATTGATTTCACCTAGTTATTAGTTCATCATGTTAAGTAGGTCATGTTTAGTGTTCAACATATTTTGATTGCATCTTGCATGTGGATATTATGACTAGTTAGTGTCTTGCATTATACCTCTCCACTATTTCCCTTACCTTATGATCATTTGGTGAACCTCTTCATGTAATATTGATGTATGACAGATGTTTGGAATCTTAGATCTAGTATTTTTCTTGTTTCATAGTGTTTAAGAGTCAATTAGAGTGTATCAACCATAATTTAGGTGTATCACCATTATTAGCTTAGGTTTCCCTTTCATGTTTTCTCTCTCTCTCCCTTTTCCCTAGTCATTAGTAGGTTTTATTAGTGGGAATGAGCTAAATGATGCATTATAAGAGCTAGCCTGATTAAAAATCCTAGAGCTCTGACCCCATTATAGGAGACTCATAGCCGGGGGTTAGTCACATGTTGAGATAGATTTGGAAGTAGGACCTGAACACTTGTGCTTCTAGTTAGGGTGCTATCTAGACCTCCAACAGTGACATAAGTTGCTCACATCAAGTACCCCTTAAAAGACTTCCCCATGAACATCATTCTTCTTATAACGTACCCATTTTCACTATAGAAAAATTACATTAGGATGTCTTTTCATGACTCTCTATGAACATTGATGAGATTTTGATTAAAGTCAAATTATATTTATACTAGGATGTATCAGATGTTATGGATGATGTCTAGTATGAAATTTATTAGTATTTTTGCACACATCATGGTGTTTTATCACAATATTATTAAATTTTCATATGATTTGGATTTTATTTGTGAATACATATGATCTCTTGTTATATTGATCACTTAAAATTGTTCAGTGGACTAATTTCATGTTTAAAATTTCACCTTTTCCCCCCTTTATCATAGGATGATTTATCTTTGCATGAATGTTATTGTTAGATCATTTATTTGATTCAAATAGTTATTCTTGTGGCATGGTTCATAATCCAGACCCTATACTATCCTATTTTTACCTATGGTGAACTACCAAGCATATTTCTCATTGTATCATTTCATACATAGATAGCTATAATCTCCACTTTATCCTTTTACCTCTCTTCATACTAATTATACATATGGTTAGTCTTGATATCACATATTTACTTGTGGTCAAGCCTAATTATTTCTAAGCTAAAAAAGTATCTAGGTACTTTATATCCCATACCAAAGCCTAAAGCTTATATGCATTTATCACTTCTATAACTCATGTTTGGTTCTTTGGAATTTGTATGGATAAGGAATAGATAAATACATAAAAAAATTAAAATCAAAATCGTTTAAACAAAAGTAAATGAATAAAATTCAACTTTAAAATCAAAATTAAAAATCACACCAATATATGTGATTATTATTTTAGCACATCTCATATTTACAATTGAAGATCAAAATCCAAAGTTGGCCTCAGTATAGAGCTAAGTTCCATTAGGGTACAGTAGGACATTAAACTAGGATAGGAGGTCTTAAAATTCTATATAATTATACCTAATTTCTCATGCAAGTACCCAATATTAACATCATACTGACAACTCTGAGGAATGGGGAACATATCCTAGTAAGGTATGCCAATTTTACTTTTTTTTGTATATATCACCTTCATGAGATGATATAATTACTTCACTTATTCACCAAAATATTTGTGTCTAATCCAAATAAATATCTTATGAATTTATCATTTAACAAATTATTATCACTTACTTATTTTCTTAGTATATATCATGCCTATTAAGGATTGTTATAATGCCTATGTAATGTTTTTTACTTCCTTTTTCCATCATAAATTTTCTAATATTCCTCACTGATGATTATAGCTTTTTAGTTAATCATACCTCTTTGGTTCTCCTTTTGTGAGTTTCAATCTAAGACCTTGTATAAGACCAATCCTTCCTCACAAAAATTCTCTTTTCCTCCATAATCATCTACCATAATTTTCATTCACCTCATTGGTTTACCCTTTGTGAGTTGCAATGTAAGACCTTGGATAGGACTAGAATTTACTAATAAAGTATCATCTCTCTCTTATCAACAAAATACATACCATGTTTCATCACAAGATAAGTATACTCTTCAAACTTATTGACTAACACCAACCATAAATATTGGTTTATCATTACTTTGATATTTCATTTTACATATATTTGTTTATACCTTACATTGATATTTCACTTTATTTAGATACCATTGTGTGTATGTTCTTAACTCAGATTAACATTTTACATCTATTTATTTATCCATGTTTTTTTAAATTTTAATCATCTTAAAATTATTATTTCAATCCTTTTTTGGGTTAGATTTATTTATTCTTTTTAAACATATGTTCCCATGTGACATCTATGTACATTTGATTTTACATTTTATGTTTATATTATTTTATTATTATCATTCTTCTTAAACATGCATTTGTTCACATTATCTAGAAAATAATCAAAATATATCACACATTTTTCCATAGCATATATTAATCATTGACATGTTCTATAAATAAAATACATGCATCCATAACATCCATGAGTCATAAGAATATATATATATATAACTCAAAAGTATAGTCCATTAAAATAATGTTATAATCATAATAAAATCTTATCTCTGTTGATGGTTAAAATTGCACTTATTTCTAACACCAACAATGGGAAGTTTCAAGATGTGGGACTTACGACTTGAAACAACCTCCAGATTTTTAAGAAGCTAGTCTCTTCTTTATATCAAGTGTATACTGGGAAAAGGGATAGGAATTTTAACAGAAACACAAATGCAAGAAAGAAAATCTAACTATGGTGATGTGCCTGAATATAATTTGACCTTAATCCTGAGCATAGTGAGACTAAATGTAATATTCAATTACATTTAAGAGTAAACAAGTGCATGATCAATGTAAAATATGAAAACAATAGAAACAAAGGCTCATAGCTTAGACTACTTTTGCATCAATACAAAAAATATCAACAAAGGCACAGGATTCAATCTTTTTATTTGAATTCTCTAGTCACATAAGAGGCACAGAAACATGCAAAGTTATATAAACCTTCCAAGTCATGAAAATAGAACAAAGGCAAATGATATTACTAATCATAGCTGTAGAAAGTCTAAAACTCTTAACAACACAACATAGACTACTTTTGCAATGACACAAAAAGTATCAACAAAGGCACAAGATTAAATCTTCTTATTAATTCTCTAGTCACATAAGAGGCACAGAAACATGCACAGTTACATAAACTTTCCAACTTAAGAAAATAGAACAAAGGCAAATGATATTCCTAGTCACATCTCTAGAAAGTCTAAACTCTTGACAATAATTCTCTTAGAAAATTCTCTCTGGTATCTGATCATGATCCTGGTGATCTTTGCACCCTTATTTATAGCCTTGGATTCACTCTGGATTATTTGCTTGTTCTCAGTCTAATGGCCCAATTGAAATCTAACTAAACTAGAAGTGTCTAATAGAATATATTTCTCATATTCTGAAAAGCTCTGTCTTCTAGCAATTCATTAGCTGAAATATATCACAGGATGCTTCTTTCTATTCAACGAAAGAGGACACTTAGCCAATTCCTTGAAAACCTTCTTATTACTTTAGGAGACACTAGAGGATGACACTTGGTGGGTTCCACAACCTTACCAAGGACACATGGTGCTCTCCACTTTACCTATACTCTTACTATATCTTTGCTCAGGAATGTTCTGCCTTTGATACCTGTCAAAATCTGCTTCTTTGACACTTTAACAACTTAATAGAAATAAGACCCACAACATTTCTTACCTGAGAAATTTTTAAAAAGACATGGGGACAGGTGGCAATCTCTGCTTGCTTTTAGCTACCTTTTGAGGAACCTACAAAAGGTGACACGTGCTAGTCTCCACTTTACTTTATTTATATTATAGAAATGATCAGGTCTCATTTCATATTCACACAGACAGTGACACTTGGCAGCTTCTACTTATTTTAGAAACAAAACTTGAGACCCACCACAATCTTTGCTATATTGGTGAAGTAAAATGAAGATAATTTAGATCTCGACATGTGGTGACTTCTACTCTCTTCAATTGGGATACATGTCATCTTCTATCACTTTTAGAAAAGAAAATTGACACCTTTCGTGATTTCCACTTGGCACTTTCTACCCAATCCTAATACTTAGCTTGAAACCTTTCACTCAAAAGAGATTTGAAATGTGAAAGTTGAAATGAAACATGGATGCTGACACTTGTCATGTTCCACTAAGTTGTTATGAGATACTTGGCATGTCTCGACCAACTTATAGAAAATATGAAAGGTTCCTCAAATGATGACACTTGGCAACTTCTGCTTGACTTTGACACTTAGACAAAAATGAATCAAAAGAAAAATTAGCACCTATGCTCTGTTTCAAAACTTTGCCATCTCAGACCAAAGTATGTGGGAACAAAATGTTGTAGCACACAACTAAAACTCAGAATGAAATGTAGAGTAATTTTTTACTCTATAGTTATTGGCTACCCTAAGGACTTTTGAGCCTGCCCAAAAAGAAACCACAACTCTTGCTAGATCAAAATTTCAAAATTACAGCTTCAGTAATGCTATTTGGTAATTGGACCACTCATCATCAGATAACCCTTGCTTATTTTATAATTCATTGAAAGCTCAATCAAGGTTAATAATATCTTTATGTGAAAAATTCTATAAAATCTAAACTATAGCCTTCAATTTGAATTTGAGCTGGGAAATAGGAACCAAGACAACTTTTACTTCAGAGATTGATGAATCATCCCTTAGATCTTGGAAAACTATCTGATCATTCTGCTTGGCCAACAACAAAGGTTCAATTTCATCAACCATTAGCACCGTGTTGTCATCAAGAAATAAGAAGGAAGACCTAATTACACTAGATCTTCAATATGCTATTTCATTTCATTGATTCCTTCCTTCATGACATTTAGAAGCTCTCTGCAACTGATGGCTATAAAATTATAACTGAGAAATTCATTTACTCACTTAGCAGTGACCATTTTGTTCTCAATTCCTACTGCTGACAACCTTTCATCCATTACATCATAAAGCTTTTGTAAGAACATTTTAGAGTCCATTACTCTCCCAAAAACTATAGCCAAAGTGTTTACAACTAAACTCTCCACCTTTTCGCACAATTTTTGTGCATTTAGTAGGAAGGTGAGAGAAGGCCTGAGCTAAATAATCTCTAAAGAGATTCTCTTCCACATGGATTTATAGAGCTTTTTCACTAGACTTAACACTCTGACACTCTTTGGCCTATTGGCCAGCTCCAGTGTCAATTATGTTGCTCTTTGTTGCTCTGCTTGAAATTGGGCTTGTATAGCCACAGTAGTATTCTATTCACTTAGTAGTTTTTGTTGCAATTGGGTAACCTACAGTAGGTGTTCCTCACATTTTTCTTGCAATGCTACTTTTTCCCACCTTAGGGTTGTCACCGCATCCTTTACCTGTGTTAGCCCTACCTTTAAGAAATAATTTTGGGCTTGGACTACCTGGTGAGTCTAAAGAGAAATAGTATCTTGCAGCTGTTTATTTAGATTCTCTATTTCATTGTTTTTTCTATTGATCTATGTGGTCAAACTATTATAGTTTGCCTTCTCTTTGGCTAAATCAGCCTCCATCTTCTATAGCCTCCTTGATGTCTTCAAGTAGTCTTTAGTAATTGTAGAAGTGGATTTGGTTAGCATCTGAATTTTATCTTGTGCCCTAAAGAGAGACATGTCGATGGCTGCTACATTCATTATGTAGTCCTCTGACTGCATCTACTCAGTTGGCTTGATTATATTTGGTGACAAGTGAGTCACCATCAATTGCTGCTAAATGGGGTCAAATTGTGATCACAGATGAGGAGTATCTAAGGCTTTATTTTCCTTGATATTCTTTTTCTCTCTTCGAGCTTCCCTTGCCTTCTTAGCAGCATCCACTTGGGTCTGGAAGGTAGAAGGAGAGGCAATGTGCCCACCCACAAAAGCATGTCCCTGTGGTAAACCATATTGAATAGCCAATTGTTGGCTATGGGCAATCTAAGGGGGAAGTTTCTTGGGAATAGAGGGGGAGAAATGAGGTAATGTTAAAGCTTGAGGTGGCACAGATGGGGTGAAGTGAGAAATGGGAATGGCAAAAGTGGCAGGGGATGTCATCTAGCTAGATGAAATCATCATGTTAATAAGAGAAGAAATAGACTGAGAAGGAGAAGGAGGAATAATACTTACCTGAGGAGCAATTACAGTACTCTATAATTGGCATTGTGGGGTGTCCATCTCCTCTTCTAACTCAAACTAAAACTACACCCTCTTTCGCTTCTTAGGTGTCTCTTCTTCTGGCTACATTTCTTTTCCTTTCAATGATGCTCATGGAGAACTGGGAATATCTATAACTGACGCTGATGGGGAAGCTTGTGGTGGTGAAGGCACCACACTCTTTTGCTTTTCCATGACACTAAGAGATTAAGGCAAAACTGATATAGTTACTATAGCTATAGTTTGCCCTAAGGCCTATGGTTCTTGGCTTGGTCCCACTCTAGCTTCCTACTCTACACCCAGTGTCAGCAACTTACTTGTCTCTAGGCTAGATATAGGGGAGAGATGGCACTCATCCCATAGTTCTTCCCATCTCTCATCTATGTCTACATTCCCAAAAGAATGGGTTGTTTGACAAATTTTTTGCCTATATTTCCAATAGGCTTCTATTTTCTCAGCATCCCAATCTTTATTCTTTAGTGTCCTTCTTAAGCTAAAAGTCATTCTGACTTTAGGATCATAATCCCTCTACTTAACATAGAATGTTTTCTAGGGTCTGTTTTGTGGAAGGGGCAAGTTTGTTAACTCAACATAAAATTCAGGAGCATCTTCTCTAGGATTTTTCTTTGTTTCCCAAAAAGGGCAGACCTCATGTGCAATTCTGGTTACAACCCTGTTAGTCCTTATCTAGGAAGCTATGAAACCATTTGGGTCATAAACCCATTTGTCTTCTATTAGAAGGAAACCCAGAAAGGCTAGCTTTCTGAGTAACACAACTTCAACGTCTTTGGTTTCTAAAACCATGCTGGTTGTCATCCATGGGAGGTCATACATTTTCCTCTTCCTCTTCCCAGAGCCATATTCATTGTCGACTATGGATACTTGCCTGGTGACCTCTAGGAATGCTAACCTAAGAGTCAAAATCTTAGGTAGCAATATTGGTTCCCCACAAAAACCATGGACTCTTATAATTGTATGGTGGGATCCAAAATAGAAATCACAAGGAATTGGGCAATTGGTTAGAAGGTTTGAAACACTTGAGAATAATCTATTCATAACTAGTTCAGGGCTGAGGTGACAAAAAGCAGGGGTAACAAATAATTCCCAAAATTCATATGGGTCACTAGTCTTTGACAAAATATGTGTCCATGAAAACACAAGAATGGCCCTTTGGAGATCAAAACTTGGGTCATACATATCAAGATACATATGTTAGGAAAAGAGGTCAGAGTTATGAAATAACATGAGCTGAAACAAATAAGAAGAGTACCTGAAAACTCCTTTTGATTTAAAATGGGCTAGTTGTTCCATCATTAAGAAAGCAATTTGTTCAGAAAAGTCAAGCCTATACTCTTGAGTTTTATCAATGGTCTTCAGCCTAAAGAGGATAGCCATTTATTTTGCATAAACTACCATATCATCTTTCATGCCAAAGATGAAAGCCATCATAGACAATGCATCTTGGCTAGCTTGTGTGAATTGGGCTCTTGTTTTATGGAGTTTAGATACCATAGTGTCATCATCACCCATTTGTAATTTGGATATCAAGAACCTCGACTGAGTATTGATGTTTGCCCACGTTCTTTGCATTTTAGCAATAGTGGGAAATGTAGTTGTACTATCATGATACAGGGCTAACATATCCCTGATAGCCTACAGTGTGATTTGTACTATAAATGGACCCTATTACATGGTTCATGAGGGTGCATGGAACAAATCTGTGCATAATTAGATCAAGTCAGGACATGGATGTACAGTTGGGACAATGAATTGTGCCAGTTGTGAGGTTCATATCCTCATGGCAAATGTTTCATATTGCCCTACTCTGGACCTCTATAGACACCTTTGATGTGCCCCTTATCTAAGAGTTTTGCTTCTTTCTCTTTGAATAATTGGGTCCATTACTCCATCTACATAATCTTTTATTTTCATTGGGTCACTTGCTTGACCAATTTCAAGAATTCTAGTCCTTGGATAGGTCTTCAATGGTTACACGGGAGCTGAAGCATATGACTTACTCATAAGAAACTTATCAAGGGATTCATACATCCCAGCTCCTTTTTGTGAAGACTGTGCTCCCTCCATCTCTATATCTTTTCTGTGATAACTGGTATGAACTTTTGCAAAATAGAAACACTTTCGCTAAAGCAAGTTTACTAGGCACTAAAAATGCAAGTAGCAGGATATTTTTCATAGATGCAAGAATGTTTGAGAATTTGTAAGCTTTAACTCTTGCTAAGAGGTATTTATTGACCTATTGAATCTCAAAATGGCATTAAACTTGGATAATTGTTAGCAAATCTTATTCAATCTTTATGGGACAACGAGGCAAACACGTTATGCAAGTGGCAGCACAAGGTACCTTGGGGATTTCTAAAGATTTGGGAGACATTCAATGTATTAGAGAATTTTGAAAATTTTGAAAAATTTTGAGCTGTCGACTACATGTTCAAAGAACACTTATTTAAAAGAAAAGCGGGAAAACAAAAATGGGAAAATAAAGCAATACAGAAAGGGAAACTACCTAACTATAATGCATTAACCTAGTATCTTTATCTCCCTCCTGAATCAAAAGAAGAATTTCTAAAGTCTCCTTCATGACAAGCCAGCTTATATTACTAGACAAGTGTTTGAATTGGATATAGCTCTGATGACTTGCTTTCTTTGTATGCCATGGTGTCTGGCCTGTATTTGAGTGAGTCTAAGTCAAACTTGCTTCCAACATATATAGACTTTTCTTGTTCTTGGAAGCTCATTGAATGCCAGCTCTTGATATTGGTATTCTTATCAAGAAATTAATGACTATTTGCTCATCAATAGAAGCCCTTTGACATATATCATTTATTGACTTAACTCCTTCTACCTCAAACTCAGGTTCCATTGCATGATCATCCTCTTTAATGACTTCAAAATTACCAACCTCTTGAAAGGATAATTTTGAAAGTTTGCAATAATTTTGCATATGTAATTGAGTCTCAATGTTATCTTGTTCATCTGCAACCAGCTCACAACTTCCTTGAAAATAGTATAACCTGATCCAATGATTTCAAACAAATCATTCAAATCATGATCAAGGAAATATCCATGCTCCTCCACATCATCTTGCAAAGTAAGAAGAAAGTCAAAAATTATTTCTTCATCAAAGATTAAGGCATGCACTTGTGACTTCTCACTCAGAATCTAGAATTCATGTTGAGAGACCTGAGGATTAATAGAAGAGGTATCTTTTGACTTTTCTTCCTCTAAAACATTTGGGATTTTATGATCTTCATCAAGTATAACGTAAGTGCCTAGACCAATAGAGTCATAATTTCCATATGGGTCACTTTTCATCATAGCTAATAAATGATCATTTTCCTCTTCTTGATCATGTCCAGTCCATTCACCTAACTCCTCAACAAAAACCCTTTCTTATTTATTCATCATAACATAAGTTGCCTCTAACTTTGCAATTGGTTCATTGGTGATGTGATCCTTATATAATGGCTCATATAATATCTTCATCTTTGAACCATACTTGGTTCTTAGGATGAGGTGAGACCAATCAAGGGACATATATCCTCCTATCTTGGCTGTAAAGTCTCTTGATAAACATAAGCCAAAAATAGGAGGTATATCTATCACTACTACGTCTTGATTTACAATTATATTGGGACAAGCATATAATTTTAATTAGAGTCATTTAATTCTGCCTATTATTTGTATTCCTTTGCCATCTAGTTACATGAATCCTTTAGTGAGTGGTTCATACTTAATTTCTAAAGCATCAGCTATCTACTTGGGCATTACTATAGTACTAGCCACTAAATCAATCATTACATTATGCAGTAGTTTCTTGCCAACTATTAAAGTTAAATAAAAGGATCTGGTTTGGATTTTCTTAACTCTGTTGCATTATTCACTAGGGTTATCATCTATAGATGAACTGTGTCTTTGAGCTTTTCTTTTTTAGTAGGTCCTTCTTTGATAACATTACCTTTGGGCACTGCTTGGCCTTGTAGAGCTTCTTGTAGTAGTGTCTTCTATTTAGGAATGGCCAATATATCCCATATTGATACTTGTGCCAGAGTCTTCTTTAATTGATCCACCACATTTATTGGTCCTAGAGTCTGAGTTCTTTGAGAATAAGGATATCTTATTTTTTCTTAAATTTGTGTAGGAATCACTTAATTATGCACTAGCTGAGGCACTTCTTATCTGACAGCTATGTTTCTTTGTCCTTAAAATGGAGGATTCTCCATGACTTGACTATTTATAACCTCAGGTTATTCCACCATCCTTCTCTTTGATTTAGTATAATAATCAGATTGCACCACTAGTTTCTTGGAAGTGGAAGCTTCATTTAAGAAAATTGATTCTTCATCTTCAACCCATGAGAACAAATCATGTTCTGGGGCTATTTCTTCCTCTTGTTGCAAAGACACCCCTTGAAACTGAGCCATTAAGATTGAATTTTGCATACTAAAAGACTGATAGGCTTGATTGTCACTGGAACTTGCAAACTATCTGTCCATTCTTCTTTACTCTACCACCTTTTATTATACATTACCCATAGGACAATCTCTATGTGTATGAGCATTATTGCAAGGAAAACACCAGGCATTAGTGTTATCTACATAGTTATTTTGCCCTGGAACAATCTCCCTATTTGAATTGGGAGGAATAGTCTGTGAGGGTATGGGGACTACAACAAATTGGTTTGTTGGCTGAGGGGTATTTTGCCTTAGAGGACCCTAGTATTGGTTTGGCTGAGATGAAAATTTATTTCCTTGATAGCCTTGATATGGAGGCCTAGGGAAAGTATTCTGCTATCTTTTTATATTAATCAGCTCATTAGAAAATGTCCTCAAGATATTCTTGATATCATCCAGCTCAGATTACTAAGCAGGAACAATTTATTTAGCAGGTGGTTGAGGATATGTGTACATAGACATAGGGGAGGTTGTAGATTTAGGGGCTTCTTGAGGTAATGGTAAGGAAATTTTTGGGAACATGGGCATGGGAGGCCTTGGGGGTAACTTTCCAGCATCTATTAAATTATTCTCAGCTCTGACCGCATAGTCATAAGCCTTTGGCAAAGTGTGTCCTCCAAGTGACTAAATCATAATAGATATATCTAAATTCAAAGCCTTAAGATAAAACACTAGCCATACCTGGTAATGGTCTAGCTATAGTAGGGATTCTTTCCCAAGTCTTTTGAAATCTAGAATTGAAGTCAATCATTGCTTCTTGTGGTACCCTTTGGATGGTAATCAATTGTTGTAACAAAGAAGACTTATCACCCTTCTCTTCAAATCTTTCAAAGAAAAGATCTCCAAGCTGATCCCATGTAGAGATGGTATTTGGAGTTAGGGACTAGTACCATTCTAAAGCTTTTCCTTTAAAAGAAGTTGCTAAGAATCTTACAGCCACATTTTGCTACATGACAACATGTATAACACAGATATCTAATACATCCTGTAGATGTTCTTCAAGTGTTTTAAAGTCTTGCCCACTGAATTTGGGTAGTGATTTCAAGGCATTCACTGGGATAGGGTCCCAAGTGGCTGGTGGTATTGAGAGAATCAATGGACTACTAGTGTTCAAACTTGCATAATTTCTTGGGGGTATAGGGGTTCCCATATTTGCTCTTGGTATTGGTATAAACTAGCTAACTCTTCTTCTTGGACTAGTTACTAAAGGTGGCAAAAGAATACCTAGATTTATAGCAAATTGTGATCTAGTTACTGGTCCACAGCTATGACTCCTCATATCTATCTAGTTCATACGATCTTGAAAGAAACTTTAAGATTCATCCCATCAGGCATGCCAAAAACTGTTGATGGTTAAAATTACACTTGTTTCTAACACCAACAATGGGAAGTTTCAAGATGTGGGACTTGCAACTTAAAACAACCTCTAGATTTTTAAGAAGCTACTCTCTCTTCTTTATATCAAGTGTATACTGGGAAAAGGGATATGAATTTTAACAGAAACACAAATGCAAGAAATAAAATATAACTATGGTGATGTGCCTGAATGTAATTCGACCTTAATCTTGAGCACAGTGAGACTCTATGTAAGATTCAATTACATTTAAGAGCAAACAAGTGCATGATCAATGTAAAAGATGAAAACAATAGAAACAAAGGCTCATAGCTTAGACTACGTTTGCAGCAATAAAAAAAATATCATTAAAGGCACAGGATTTAATCTTCTTATTTGAATTCTTCAATCACATAAGAGGCACAAAAACATGCAAAGTTATATAAACCTTCCAACTCAAGAAAATAGAACAAAGGCAAATGATATTACTAATCACATCTCTAGAAAGTCTAAAACTCTTGACAACATAGCCTAGACTACTTTTGTAATGACACAAAAAGTATCAACAAAGGCATAGGATTTAATATTCTTATTAATTCTCCAGTCACATAAGAGGCATAGAAACATGCACAGTTACATAAACTTTCCAACTTAATAAAATAGAACAAAGGCAAATGATATTCCTAGTCATAGCTCTAAAAAGTCTAAACTCTTGACAATAATTCTCTCAGAAAATTCTCTCTGGTATCTAATCATGATCCTGGTGATCTCTGCACCCTAATTTATAGCCTTAGATTCACTCTGAATTTTCTATTTGTTCTTAATCTAATGGCCCAACTGAAATCTAATTGAATTGGAAGTGTTTAACAGAAGATATTACTTAGATTTTGAAATGCTCTATCTTCTGGCAGTTCATTAGCTAAAATAGATCACAGGATGCTTCCTTCTATTTAACTAAAGAGGACACTTAGCCAATTCTTTAAAAACCTTCTTATTACTTTAGGAGACATCAGAGGATGAAACTTGGTGGGTTCTACAACCTTACCAAGGACACATGGCGCTCTCTGCTTTACCTATACTCTTACTATATCTTTGCTCAAGAATGTTCCACCTTTGACACTTATTGCAATCCACTTCTTTGACACTTTAACAAATTAACAAAAATAAGACCCATAACATTTCTTTCCTGAGTAATTTTTAAAAAGACATGGGGATAGGTGGCAATCTCTACTTACTTTTAGCTACCTTTTGAGGAACCTGTGAAAGGTGACACGTGCTAGTCTCCACTTTACTCTATTTATATTATAGAAACAATCAGGTCTCATTTCATATTACCACAGATAGTGACACTTGGCATCTTTAGCTTATTTTAGAAATAAAACCTAAGATCCACCACAGTCTTTGCTATATTGGTGAATCAACATGAAGATAATTAAGATCTCGACAAGTGGTGACTTCTGCTCTCTTTAGCTAAGATACGTGGCATCTTTCGTCACTTTTAGAAAAGCAAATTGAAGCCTTATACAATTTCCACTTGGCACTTTCTACCTGATCTTGATACTTATCTTGAAACCTTTTGCTTAAAAGAGATTTGAAATGTGAATGCCAAAATGAAACATGGATGCCGACACTTGTCGCATTCTACTGAGTTGCTATGAGATACGTGGCACATCCTGACCAACTTATAGAAAATATGAAAGGTGCCTTGAATGATGACACTTGGTAACTTCTGCTTGAATTCGACACTTAAGACAAAAATGAATCAAAAGGAAAATTAGTGCCTATGCTCTGTTTCAAAACTTTTCCATCTCAGACCAAAGTATGCGAGAATAAAATTTTGCAGTGCGTAACTAAAAATTAGAATGAAATGTAGAGTAATTTTTTACTCTACAATATCTATGGATGTGATCTACATTATCCATATAGTGGAAGATGAGCTATGATATTTATAAAAGCTTATGACTGCCCTCTCTAAATAAATCACTACAAGGAATCTATCTATGTACAGAGTCCATCAACCTCTCCTTGTAAATGTGATACCTAGACCTATACACATGCTAACTTTATAGATGTAGACAAATTAGTATCCCACTCCTTACCTAGTGCTTGCCATGATCATGACTCCCCATCACCCACTCCTAGTGGTAATCCCAACTATGTTTCATCTCCCCATTTCTACAAATCTCATGTGGCCTCACCTATTAAGCATGAAATATATTGAGAGGGGGGAGGGGGGTGAATCAATATATTATATATCTTTTTACTTAATCTAATTTCATTTTTTAACCACTTAATCACACATTCAAGATATGCAATAAAATTGAAACAATAATTTACATGACACGAGAGAGAGAGAGAGAGAGAGAGAGAGAGAGAGAGAGAGAGAGAGAGAGAGAGAGAGAGAGAGAGAGAGAGAGCAAATTTTTACTTGGAAACCCAAAGTGGGAAAAACCATGGGGAAAAATTTCAAGTATATGAATTAGCACCAACTCAAAATACAAAGTTTGAAAGCACCAACTTGAAAGAGCACCAACCCCTTTGCTAAGCACCAACACATCAACTATTTTTGAGCACTAACCCATAGGAAAATTAACCCCTTGCAAAGATTTGTGAGCACCAACCCCTCTTGTGTATAAAATGCAACTATCTCTTAATGTTTCTTACTCAACAAATGATATAACTCTATAATATCTCTTGATTTTCTCTCTTTAAAAACAAATACAAACCATGCACTCTCTTACATATTACAAATGGATTCTCAAGCCTTTATTTATAGCTTTTCAAAAGACCTTTGGCATTCACCCTTTGTGACTCTTCAATCCTCATGGAAAATGGTGCCAAACTTGCATGACCCTTGGTATCCTTGCATTTGAAAAGTCATATGGTGACCCTTCATAAGAAAAAGCATCCTTTCCTCCTTTGTCTTTATCTTGGTGACTTTTCATATTCCTTGAAGTGTCCCTTCATGGAAAAATGGTGCCAAACTTGCATGACCCTTGGTATCCTTGCATTTGAAAAGTCATATGGTGACCCTTCATAACCAAAAGCATCCTTTCCTCCTTTGTCTTTATCTTGGTGACTTTTCATATTCCTTAAAGTGTCCCTTCATGGAAAAATGTGCCATACCTCTTTTATCTTCACATAGTGACTCTTAGAATTCCTCAAGATGACTCTTCATGAGAAAATACGTCCCATTCCTCTTTTGTCTTTTACCCCGTGACTCTTTAAATTCTCCATGGGTCCTCTTTTGACTTATATGCAACCAAAAATATATTCATTAATATTAAATAAATATTAACACACATTAGCTAAGATATGAATATTAAAACAACATTAAATGTAATGGGGCCTTTATAACCAATAATGCTAGAACTTTGACATCAATGCCAATATTTCCAACAATATCCCCCTTTGTCATTGATGGCAACCTCAAATTGAAACTACCACATTCTAAAACCTGCACATACTACCATCTAAAAAACATACAGTAACTCCCCCTTACTATAACAACTTGTACCTATTCCTTGTACCTATTTTTGCACTTATACATGTATCTATTATTCTCCCCCATTGAAATCAATGGCAAAGGGCCTACTTGGAGCTAACACTTAGTTTCCCCTCAACTAATGTTGAACCTCAATGACATGAAGTAAAAGTAATTACTCCCAACTTCTCTTATAGATACTCAAATGTGTCTTTTAGTAGTGCCTTTGTGAAAATATCTACAATCTGATCTATAGTATTGATATATTCCATCTTAACTTGTTGATCAACAACCTACTCTCTCAAAAAGTGATATCTAGTGGGAATATATTTTGTTCTTGAATACATTACTAGATTCTTCAAAATATTAATAGCACTTATGTTGTCACAAAAAATAGATATAATTTCATCATATTTTACCTTGATATCTTCCAAAGTTTGTTTTATCCAAAGCACTTGAGTACAACATAAAACTGCTACAATATATTTTGATTTAGCTATAAAAAGTGATACTAAATTCTACTTTTTTCTTAGCCATGATACTAAGCTATCACCAAGAAATAAATCTCCTCCACTTGTACACTTTTTATCATCCAAGCACCCTATCCAATCTAAATCTATATAAGTAACCAAAGTGAAATCCCTACTTGTGGGATACCATTATTTGTAATCTAATGTCCCCTTGATATATCTGAATATTCTCTTCACCAACTAAACATGACTATCTTTTAAAGATGACTGATATCTTGCAACCATATCTACTACATGCATGATGTCTAGCCTCGATGTTATCAAATATAAAAGACTAGAAATCATAGATCTATATAAGGATTAATCTGTAATAGTTGAATCTTCATCCTTACTCACCCTATTTCTTATACACATTAGTGTGCCAACTAGTGCACAATCTTCAAAACTAAATTTATTCAACATTTCCTTGGCATATTTACTTTGAGATATGAAAATTCCTTTATCTAACTAAAATATTTGCAATCCTAAGAAAAATGACAATTATCCAAGCATAGACATCTGAAATTCATTTTGCATATTATCAGAAAATTATCATGTCATCTTTTCAATATTTCCTCCAAAAAAGATGTCATAAACATATAACACAACAATCAATTAATTCTCACCTTTTGTTTTGATGTAAATATTACTATCATAAAATCCTCTCTTAAAACCTTGATCCTACAGGTACTTATCAAGTCCTACATACCAAGCTTTGGAAGCTTGTTTCAATCCATACAATGCTTTCTTCAATCTGCATATATGGCTACTAATATTTGAGAGAATAAATCTCTCAGGTTGCTCTATGTAGACCTCTTCTTATAGATTCCCATTTAGGAAGGCATATTTGACATCTATCTGAAACACTTTGAAAATTTTAAACACTGCATATGCAAGAAACATTCTAATAGCCTCTAACCTTTCCACTGGTGTAAAAGTTTATTCAAAATATATTCCCTCAATCTGAGCATATCCTTTACATACTAATCTTGTTTTATTTCTAGTCACTTCTCCATTTTCATTCAACTTATTTCTATAAACCCATTTTGTTCCTATGACATTATGATATTTTGGTGCAGGCACTAATTCCCAAGTATCATTCTTTTCTATCTAATTTAATTCTTCATCCATATCCTTAACCCAATGCTTATCATGTCTAGCTTCTGAAAAAGTAATAGGCTAAATTTTGGATAACATAGAGAAATTAACTTAATCAAATTCACTTACCATCATTCTTCTATTATGAATTCCTTCATTTATGTCCTTGATGATGTCACTTTCATTATGATTTCTCTAAACATATTTGGATGGATTTTTGATGTCCTTTTTCTCCTTCTCATCTTCATCTGAATCTTCAAAATCTTCCTCTTTAATGATTTCAAGAATGTCTATTGGATCACTAATTCTTTGTGTTCCATCTTCTTCTATCCAGACACTTACACTTTCAACAATTTTCTTAATTATTTTGTTATAACATTTATAATCTTTACTTTTTCAAGAATAAAAAATAAATATACCTTCATCTACTCTCAATTCAAATTTACCAAGTTTTTCATTGGTTCTCTTTATCAAGCATCTTCTACCAAAAACTATGAAATAATCAATTGTTTCTAGTTTGTCTTTCCATAGCTCATAAGGAGTCTTGTCACTATTGACTCTCAATAATGCTATATTCTAAATATGCACTACTATAGCAACTACCTATCTCCAATATTTATCTACTATCTTAGTTCACTAAGCATTGTCCTCACCATCTCCTGAACTATTCTATTTTTCTATTTAACTACTCCATTTTGATGTGGAGTTTTGGTGCTGAATAATGTTTCTTTATTCCATGGTCTTCATAAAACTCAATAAATTTATCTGACATGAATTCTCCTCTTCGATATGATCTTAGACATTTAATATTCAAATTGGTTTCATTCTCAACTAATGCTTTGAAAGCTTTGAAATGTTTGAAATCTTTTTATTTTTTATTTAAAAACATTACCCAAGTCATATGTAAAAAATCATCAATAAGCAACATGAAATATTTCTCACCTTGAGTAATTTGAGTTCTCATAATTCCACACATATTAGTGTGAACAAGCTCTAGCATCTGAGTGGTTGAGTACTCTTTTATTTTGAACCACCTTCTAGCCTACTTCCCATGCTGACAAGGTTCACAAAGTGTGTCAGATGGCTTTGTAATCTTTGGAAGATTTATGACTACTTACTTCTTATCGATGTTGAAAAAATTGTCAAAATTTATGTGCTCCATTCTCCTGTGCCATAGCCAAATTTATTCAATTTGACTCAAACAACATCTTTGACCTTTGATGTCTGATAACATATACAAATTATTACTAGTTCTTTGAGCATCTGCAACCAACACATTTGAATCTTTTCTTTTAATTTCACAACCTTCTGTATAAAAATTTAGTGTGTGACCCTAATCACACATTTGACTTACACTCAAAATATTATGCTTAGGAACTTCTACATACAAAACATTTTTAGTTTTAGTTCTACCATTATCCAAACTTAGTGTACCTTTTCTAACAATTTTGATAGTAGTATTATCTCTGAATTTCACTATGCCACCATTGATCTTCTTCAAGGTTATGAACTTGCTCTTGTCTCTTGTCATGTGCCTCAAAAATCCACTGTCAATGAACCATGGCTTTTTTTCATTTATTGCATGCAAATCTATTTATACCAACATAGATTTTTTGGGTTGTTTCTTTTTCCATGAACTTGTCTAAACTTTCTTCTTGATGAATGGAGCCTTAAAACTCTGGTCCTTCTTGACTAACTCAAACACACTTATACAATACTAAGCTATGTGTCCAAAGTTGTTAAACTTGTAACATATTATGGAATCTTCATTAAATATTGATAGAGGAGAAAAAGAGTTGTGGCTTCTGCTTGACTCTATATGAATTTCCTCCTTATTTCTAAAATTGTAAGCCCTTTTTTGACATTCTATTTTCTTATGACCATATCCATTACAATAAAAATAGTAACCATAAAAATAGGACTTATTTGTGTATCTCTAACTTAATTGCCTTTTATATCTTTTCTCCCTCTAGCCTTCTTTGTTTGAGATGTCCTCTATATTCTTAACTTCTTCCCTTTTTATTTCTTCTTTTGTAAGAGCTTCAGCATAGCTCTTTCCTTTTTCCTTGTCTATGAAAGTAGTGACCTCCTCTTTCTCTTTTTCAAATCCAATACATGTCTCATCTGACATTGATCTTTTATTTTCTAATATCTTATTCAACATATGAGTGATATTCTTAAATTTTGAATCAGTGGTTGTTGTATCATTGATTACTTTATTTGTTTTCTCAAGATCTACTTTTAAAGAAGCAATTTCAATAACATACCTTTCACATTATTTACTTACTATTTTAAATTGTGCCGTTAGATATTCTTCATTACTTTTAGCTTCTTAAAAGTGTGCTTGTATATCTTCAATTATTTCCTTTGACTCTTTTTCATTTTTATCGATCTAGAACTTTAATCTTCAGTTTTTATTTTCAAGAGCTTTTAACTCTTCTAAGGTACAAATGAGTTCTCCTTCCAGATTCACTTCAGCTTCATCCTATTCTTCTTGATCATCTATACTTTTGATTATATAGGCATCTTCATGTATGGCCATGAATAGAATCTCTTATTCTTCTGAATCATTGACTCCACTATCTTCGGCTGAGCTAGGATCTTTAGAATACAAACTCTTCTTCTCAAATCCCTTCTTCAATTTACCTTTGAAATTCTTCTTGTATGTAGACTTTCCTTATTTATTATCATAATTACCCTTATTTGGGAATTTAGCTACAAAATGTCCAATATTTCTACAATTAAAACATTTAAAAGGTAATTTTCCTTGATATTTACCTATGCCCTTTTTTAGCTTGCGAATGAAAAGAGCTTCATTGTCATCTTCATCATCACTAGAACTATCACTTGATTCTTGAATCTTAGCCTTCTCTTTATTTTATGTCTTGAAATCAACTTCTCTTTTTTAGGGTTTATCTTGTTCAGTCCATATCTCATATGATATAAGAATACCATGAAGCTCATCCATCTTTAACTTGGCTAAATTCTTCATCTCTTCAATTTCCAAAACTTTTGCATCATATCTCGATGGTAAAGATCTCAATTTTTTTTAACCACAGTTGATTCTTCTAAATTTTTTCTAAGACCTTGAATCTAATTAACTATTTGATCAACCCACAAAAGATAACTTGTTATATTTTCTTCTACTTCCATCTTCAAACTCTCAAACTATCTTCTAAAAGTCTAAAGCTTAGCTTGCTAAACCTTTCCATCACCTTTATAAATATTCTCAAGTTTTACCCAAGTTTCATGAGTAGATTTATATTACATAACATTAAAAAAATTTGATTCACATAAACCACATAAGATAGCATTTAAAGCTTTAGCATTATTTTCACTTGTCTTCTTTTATATCAAAGTAGTTACAAGTGTTTGTGGCTCTTCATATTCCTCCACCACTACTTGCCATATGTCAAATCCAAGGCCATCAAATAAGTCCTCATCCTTATGCTCTAAAAAACATAATTCTTTCCATCAAATAAAGGTGCATTATTTTTATAAAATCCTTCATGTGATCCAACCATCATGCTTTCTCGATCTACCTTCAAGTTGTAAAACTTTTTCAAAAGGAACTGGCTCTAATACTAATTATTAAGCATGAAATATACTAAGAGGGGGGGGGGGTGAATTAGTATATTATATATCTTTTTAATTAATCTAATTTATTTTATTTAACCACTTAATCACACATTAAAGATATGAAATAAAATTGAAACAATAATATGCACCACAGAGAGAGAGAGAGAGAGAGAGAGAGAGAGAGAGAGAGAGAGAGAGCATATTTTTACATGGAAACCCAAAGTGGGAAAAATCATTGAGAATAATTTTAAGTATATGAATTATCACCAACTCAAAATATAAAGTTTGAAAGCACCAACTTACAGGATCACCAACCCCTTTGCCAAGCACTAACACATCAACTATCTATGAGCACCAACCCCTCTTGTGTAGAAAACACAACTATCTCTCAATGCTACTTACTCAACAAATGATATAAATCTACAATATCTCCTAATTTTATCTCTTTGAAAACAAATACAAACCATGCACTCTCTTGTATATTACAAATGGCTTCTCAAGCCTTTATTTATAGCTTTCCAAAAGACCTTTGGCATTAACCCTTTATGACTCTTCAATCCTCATGGAAAATGGCACCAAACTTGTATGACCCTTCGTATCCTTGCATTTGAAAAGTCATATGGTGACCCTTCATAATCAAAAGTGTCCTTTCCTCTTTTGTCTTTATCTTGGTGATTTTTTGTATTCCTTAAAGTGTATCTTCATGGAAAAATGTGCCATACCTCTTTTATCTTCACATGGTGACTCTTTGAATTCCTTAAGATGACTCTTCATGAGAAAATACATCCATCTTGTTTCATCTTTTACCCCATGACTCTTTGATTTCTCTATGGGCCCTCTTTTGACTTATATGTAACCAAAAATATATTCATTAATATTAACACACATTAGCCAAGATATGAATATTAAAAACACCATTAAATGTAATGGGGCCTTTATCACCAATAATGCTAGACCTTTGACATCAATGACAATATTTCCAACATCACCAACCAATATAGACTAACTTGCATGATTAGGTGTAGAATGCATAAAAAGATCAATCATATACATCATGTCACAAAATCATAACACATCATCTAATATATTATGATGTGTTTCTTTTACAATAGATGATCATATAGGCTCCTTTATCATAGGATATACAAAATTCAAACCAAATGTACATCAAATCTCACACATATATCTATAAAAATCATCTGTCTAGAATATATATATATATATATATATATATATATATATATATATATATATATATATATATATATATATATATATTCAAAAAATAGTAAACATCAATTACATAATAAAACATAGTTTACTCACTAATAATCTATCTATCTCCCTCCCCCCTTGAGCACCTCATGTAAAGTATGGATCCATGGTATGGAAAAACTAGGCTAGATAACATTAGAATGATGTGGCCCACTATGAATCTATCACAATTTCAACCAAATAATTTTAGGATACACTAAAGTATCTCCCTTTGGTAGTGTCTAAGGAGGTGACTGTACATGTGGTTGTGGTTATACTTGCACCTACCTCTATCTAGGTCATCATGGTGGTTTTTGTGGTAGTGGATGCAAACCCTATTATAATGAAATAATAACTACATCCACCTCTCCTCCCATTATTATAACCTATCTCTACTATATCAACAACATCATACCTAAGGTCTCTGTTGGCATGGTCATATCATAGGCACATCTACTAGTACTCCTACCATGTCCAAAATATTAGAAATACTATATTTATCACTAAGTGAAATAATCCAAAATATGCTAGTAAATAATCCATAAGATGTGGCTCCACCCACCACATGTAATGAATGACCCTATCCTTAAGAAGTGCTTGGCCATAAAGGCCAAGTATATATAATACCTAGGTGTGAATTCTAAATCATTTGTCCCATAGTGATTTCCAACAACACTAGGACATGTATTACAACTTGTAATACATGGTCTTGTCTCCATCTCAACACATGAGGTAAAGTAACATCTATCACATGTGTCAATATCATAGGCTATCTAATTTCTCAATAAAATAATCGATTCCAAATCATACATCATGCCTTATTCCAACATAGATTGGCAAAAGGCAACCAAATATAGTGGGACCTTCTCATCCAAATTGTGACAAATCACATGAGTTGATAAAAGGACAATAATGGAATTTTAGATATCTAAAATGGATGACACATAGACATCAAATAAGTGAATGGGAAACACACCAAAATATCTCCTAGATCTAGTCATCCATAAATATAAGGCTTGTATCTCTACATCTATCTTAGGAGTATAAAAAATCATAGGTGTCCCTAAAATTGGAAGTCTTAATATTGCATGGAAATCCTCTAGGGTGATACCCACCTCAATGGTATCCCCATCCACCTCCCACCTAAAAGTGTTGGTTAGTCACTCCCATACTCCTAAGAAGAAGTGATTAACTTAACACTCAATATAATAAGATGCATCTACATGATACCACCAAATCCCAACATTGTTGGTTTTTAAGTAACCAAACTACATCCACTAATTGCTAGATTCTCTACAACATATGAAAAATATCAAACAACAAAGCATGTATTAGCTCTCTATATCAAATAATCATCAATTACACTACTAAATTCAATAAATGCAAGAATTTGAATCTAATTTAACTACATCAACCTATTTTTTTCTCTTTTTCATCATTTTATAGTAAGTTAGCCACATACTGAACAATATTATCCATGGCTATTGTTTCTACTGTCATCCATATACCTAAGTATGTCAACCAATATTAACTTATAATCGAGTCAACCAGGCACTATGTAGTTAGTGAGTTTACCTAACGTGGTTGGACATATTCCTTACTAAGTATCCACCTACAAGACTTACTAAATTGGTTAAGTTATATTTATTCAATCACCTTTATTCTTTTACACTAGATCGAGCCTACTTAATGCAGTCAACCACTTACAACATAACTAGATTAGCCTATTAATACATAGTTAACCACTAAAAACAACCCACCTATTTAAACTGTCATTTTTGTTGATCCCATTTCTTTTCTGTATTAATTTTTAACTAAATCATCATTAATACCCTAGACATAAGTTTTTCATTTTGGTTCCCTACACATTTTTCATCATAATTTCTACTCTATTCCAAAAATTTTGGGGGAATTTTTTTCTCCTCATATTTTCCCTAGCATATAATTTTCAAAACCTAATTCATTTAAAACTAAAAATGATAAAAATTTGTATTCAATACACCCCATACCTAGATTAATATAGTATCAACTAGAATATGTCCTCTTCATTACATTCCTTACATTTGTTCCATCATCTCTCTTGTCATTAATGCTCATCACATTGAGCTCTATTTCTCAAATAATTAAATATTCAAATGGATAGTTAAATTTATATTGTATATTCAAAATTTAAACTCTTGTATCTCACAATTATTTACTAAAAAATTACATCTTTTGCTCATAAATTCACTTTTACAATATCTATTCACAAGCCACAATAAGTTACACAATCCTAACAATGTAGAGATTTTTTCTGTATTTATCATGTATTTTTGTAAATAATTCAAATTTTATCTTATTTTTTAGGTTCATCTCTTGCTCTGTACATCATATGCCTCATTCATCTACTTTACATGTAGATCCTATTCAATAACATAAAGTTAAGTATTTACAAATTATTTACTTTCATTTATTTTTTGTTTTCTACTGTAATTTAGTATCTTTTTGTTTTCTATTGTAGTTTAGTATCTCAATTCTTGTGCATTTCTATGTTATTTCTTAAAGTACCATTCCATGTAACACCCTCATGACACATAATGATCTTTGAGTGGGTCATATGTATACACATAATATTTTTAAGATTTATCATTTATTGATGATTTTTCTCTTACATGAACCTATTCAGTTTTAATCTCTCTGAGTGCACACCTTAAAGGGTGCACTAGGAAAGGGGAGGGTATACCTTTAATGATTCACAAGATCAAATATCCTATATCATTACCGAACCCACTATAAGTCAGTTTTGGCCAAATCCCTAAGTAATTAAAATTTCATCTATCCACTTCCATAAGAAATTATTATTTCAAATAATCCCTAACTTAGAAAACACCACATTTTCCTACTAAGTCAGTTAGGTCAATCTTGTTATATAGGATTCAAATGCGTGTTATGGAATTAATTCATTCCAACTAACCTAGTTCTAGATCTAAAAGATACATTTCATGCTTAAAAATATTAAGATGAACAATCTTGTCGACTAAACTTTTAGAATGGTTTAGGGTCAATAATTGGTTATAAATACCACCTTCACTTCAATAGAATATAGATGAACATTCATTTTTTCATTATTACAACTTGTAACTCTATAAATTATACACTTGAAGAGTCATTCCTTAGGGTTTTTTCCTTGAAGGAAATAAGCTTGTCTTGTGGGAAATTATTGGATATAAAGTAGGAGTATTTTATCCTAGATATTATTTCTATAGTGTGATCCTTACAAAGAAAAGAAAAAACCCCTTACAAATCACCATTAGATAAACAAGAGATTGAGGAATGAAAAATTCATTCAAAGTAAGTATTCATAACTCGTATTATTTTATTTTGTTAGATAGATATTGCAAAAAGTAATAGGTTATTATTCACCTCAAAAGGTATCTCATCCATGAGAAACTAGAGTTATTCTTCCCCTAATATAGAGTAGTAGATCCATAGTCCACTAACTACCACTATCAATGGAACTCAGAGTGTCCATTTGAAACCATTACGCTATAGTGTTTCTCATTCACCTTTCTCTCTTAACATAGTTAGGATTTGAAAGTAAATAGTTATGTTGAGTGAGAGATAAAATATATTTAGAACCAAATTGCTCCTCATCATTAATATAAAATTAAGCATCATCTGTATCTTTACCTCTTTCTTGTAAGGAGCCTTCTCCCTTAGAAATTAAACCAACCTAGCTTATAAAATTTATTTATCCTCTTTTGCACACTGATGCCACCCTATTCAAGGGGATAATACTCTCTAAATTATGAGTGTCCACAACCCCTTTCTTATTGATAGTAGTAATTATGTTTTTAATTGGTTGAAGTTAAATATTACATTATTAAGGGGTAGATATGAAAAAAAAAAAAAAAAAAAAAATTGGCATTAATCTTCATCTTCATTAAAATAAAAAAAATTCAAATATGTTTTCTCCAAAGTGTTTCCAATTTAGTCCAATGTCAAAATTAAATTAAGAGGATATCTCAATATTTATCTTAACAATATTATTAATTTTTTTCAAGCTCACAATGTTAGAAAAAGTAGTCTTGGCAGTCAAACTAGTTTTGATATATTCTTTATAATATTCCATTTTCCTTTTATTTATAATTTTTTTATCATTTTATATATTTATTTAGACATTATAGAGATGCAAGCCTTACTATTATTGAAAATTTTAATAATATTTTGGCCTTCAATATTTGATTATTTAAGACGTTCTCTTTTTAGCCTATGATTACTACTACTCATATAGCAAAATATAAACATAAGTCTATTAATAATTTAATTGAGTTACTTGTGCTTATATTATATGTGTATAATTAATCTCTAAAGTTATAAGTATAAATGAATAAATATAATTAACATAATTACAAACTACTATTCTAATTGGATATACTTCAAATGATAGTTATTTGAATGTTTTAAACTTTAGAGTCAATGTAATGAGTTTATATAAATATTAAAATAGTACTTACAAAAAAAATTTATAAATGTCCAAAATAAATGCACTTGTCTAAAATATTTCAACATGGAAATCCAAATTTAGGGAAAACCATATGGAACAAGAAATAACTCAGCTTCCTTGATTTTGTTTTATAAAAATATAGTTTAAAATGACTAATATAGATAAATTAAAGAAAAAACTATTTTTTTCTCATTCTTCTCACTTTATAAATTTTTCTCCTTATAGAACCAAACAAAAACCAACTTTGAATTTCTCACACTCATACATGTAATTAGATTTATACCTCCTATTTAAAATTATCTAGGAGTGATCTTTCATGCAAAAAAATGACTCAAAATTGAATAGAATCCAATAACCTAGTAGTATTTTTCATGTACAATTTTTTTAGGAAAGCCCATTTCATAGTATAGGTAATATTTCTCTCTTGGAAAACTATAGTCATAAAAATGTCCCTTCGGGAATTATCACTTAGCAATGACCCTTATAAGAAATGGTGGTTATGCATATACCTAGCAAATGAATTGAACTAAAAATTTTAACCAAATTTTCAACACATAAACATAAAAATTAGAGGAGTTAAATGGTGAATAATTTGGAATTAGACATTGAAAATATTATATAAAATCTCAACAATTGATTAGACATCAAAATTTTAACATGCAAATGTATGTCAAAATTTCCATGTACATACATTTAAATTTTGAATATGTTGATTTATCTCTCATGGGTCATTTCCATGTTGTTTCATTAATTTAAACATTAAAACTTTGATGCAGGAGCATCCTAAGATAATCAATTATACTACATCACCAATTCTTGAAGTGCACACATAGATCAAAATTGGATGTCAAAAGACAGTTAAAAATAACTTATAGATTATTAAAGATTTTATGTTTCCATAGTCCATAAAATAATAAGTAATATCTACTAGAAGAAAATTTGTCTGATTTTGAATATCGATGCATTTTGGATCCACTACTGTGATCCTTCATTAGGAAATAACTTTTATGTGATAATAACAATACCTTACATTTTAAAAACTAAAGGGAAATATTTGTTGTAAAAAAGTTTCCAAAAGAGAAAAAGATAGCCATTAAAATAAGTTACTAAAAAAATCATAGAGATAATAAATTATAATTAATTTCATGAATATAAATGTAATAATAATAAATTAATTAAAAATCTTATTAAAATTTTAATTTGAGGCCTATTTGGTTTTATATTGTCTTCGAGCACATTAAAAAGAAAAATGTAACCTATTATTATTTTATTTTATAAATTAATGAGTATAGAATAATTAAAATAAAATAATCAATCTAAATTAAGAATAACAAAGATAAACTAAGCCTAAAAAATTAAATAAAACTACCCTCTTACAATAAAGGAGAGAAAAAACACTAATTTTTATAAACTGCCAACTTCCAAGCATGACTAATCTCTAGCCCTTCATCTCTATTCAAATTATTAGGGTGTTTCAAAATTTATATGGCTTATCTTATTTTCCTCTTATGGTAATGATCTTCAATTAATAAAATTCTAGCATCCTCAATATTGATTGCATATTTTAACTTGAATAAGTGTTCAACAAGGGTCGATTTTTCTTTTCTCTCAAGACAAATTTTCATTGATTATTCTTTAATTCTAGTTTAAACTAACCTACCCATTTCTCCTATGTTCGGAATACCAAATGAACAATCAACCTTGTAGATACCACTCTTAAGGTTTGGGTCCACATTGGCTTTGGTAGAACCTAACATCATGCATAACTTATTGACAAGAAGGAAAGTGGAGTGAATATCTTGTGATTTAGAATTTTGGCTAGTTTATTAGAAATGCCTTCAACATAAGGTAGATAATCAATATGTCCTTTTACCAAATACATCATATCTTTAGTTTTATTAATATTTTCTTTAACTTTATTGATAGCCTTAGCCATTTATTTACTTGAGTATCTATTCAACATAAAAACTTTGTTAAGATGTTTGATTTCAATATATATGTTCTCATCACAAATTTTAAAATCCCTAGTGCTTAAAGTTTTTATTACCCCTACTTTATGAGAAGGATGATGATGACAGGAGGTATTGCATGTGTTCTTTTTCTATGGACCTTCCTAGCTAATGAACCACCCTCCTTCTTGATCGAGTGGACACCAAAAAAGGGTAGTTGGTGTTCTATATCAATTTATTTAGTGAATTTTATGATAGGAAACATATTGTTGTGGTGGGAATGGAAATATTTCAATTTATCTAATCCATGTTTACAGCATAAGCTAGTGTCATCCACATATCTTTTACATCATTTAGATTTCAATGGAAAGGAATGAATATCATAATTTTCAAATTTTTCCATACAAAGGTTATAAAACATAGGAGAAAGAGGAGATCCCATGGCCATGCCTTCACATTGTTCATAAATAATATCCTTAAAGGAGGAAAATGTAGAGTTTAGACATAAAGCAAGAAGATCATCCATTTTCATATTTGTGAGATTACAAACTAATTCTACCACATCATAGATGGGAACCTTGGTAAAGAGAGACACCACATCAAATATTACTAACAACTCATTAATTTCAACCTTTTTATCCTTGATAAATTCCATGAAGTCACCTGAGTCTTGAACAAAAGAGGAGGTTTTCCCTACAAGGTCTATAAGTTTTTTAACTAAGAACATTGCAATATTATAATTTAGAGAGTCCATTATGTCTATACTAAGAAGTTTATATATACCTATTCTAATCAATAGGAAAGTTTAAAACCTTAATAAAATCTTGGAACAAGCAAACATTGACTCTCGAGTAACATAAAAGGAACACCCACTTTATGAATTTTTGAAGCGCCATATATCTAGGGGTAAATTCCTTATTAGGAATTGTTGATGGTTAAAATTGTGCTTTGCTTATAACACCAACAATGGGAATTTTCAAGAATGTGGGACTTGCAAATTGAAATGACCTCCATATTTTTAAGACGCTAGTCTCTTCTTTATCTTGAGTGTTGGGAGGAAAGGGATAGAAAATTAAATAGAAACACAAATGCAAAGAAATAAAATCTAACTATGGCGATGCACCTGAATGTAATTCAACCCTTAATTCTAAGCATAATGAAACTATATGTAAGATTCAATTACATTAAAGAGTGAACAAGGCATGGTCAATGTAAAAGATAAAGACAATAGAAACAGAGGCTCACAACTTAGACTACTTTTCCAATGACACAAAAAACACCATCAAAGGCATAGAACTCAATCTTCTTATTAACTCTCAAGTTACATAAAAGACACAATTACATAAACTTTCTAATTCAAGAAAATAGAATAAAGGCAAATGATATTCCTGATCACAGCTCTAAAAGTCTAAAACTCTTGACAATAGTCTCTTGCAAAAATTTCTCTTCAAACTTCTGATGATCCTTTTTGGTGATATCTGCACCCCTCTTTATAGCATTAAATTCACTCTAGATTGTCTGTGTTCCCAATCTAATGGCCCAATTGAAACTCTAACCAAACTAGAAGTGTCTAACAGAAAATATCTCTTAGATTCTGAAATGCTCTATCTTTCGATAGTTCATTAGCTGAAATAGATACATGGGACACTCCCTTCTATTAAAAAGAAAAGGACACTTGGCCAATTTCTTGAAAATCTTCTTATTATTTAGGAGGCACTGAAACATGCCACTTGGTTGCTTTTGCAACACTTACTAAAGACATGTGGCACGTTTCGTGTAACCTATAATCTTACTATGTCTTCACTTAGAGGTGTTTGGTCCTTGACATCTATTGCCATCTAATTCTCCCAAAACTTAAACAACTTCTATAGGAAATGGGACCCAAAGCAATTCTCGCCTAAACAACTTCAAAAAGAGGACAAGGACATGTGGCACTTTCCACTTATTCTTGATGAAGGACACATGGTGATCTCCGTTGCCTTTAGCTATCCTTTAAGAAACTTGTGGAAGGTGGCACATGTCCATCTCCGCATTGCTCTAATCTATATTATAGAAACTAGGGCTCATTTCATATTTACATGGACAATGACACTTGGTGGCTTCCACTTGCTTCAAAACAAAAACCTAGGACCCACCACAGTCTGTACTTGTCAATGAAACAAAATGAAGATAATTTAGAGGTTGACACTTGGTGGCGTCCACTTTCTTTAGCTAGGGATATTTGGCATCTTCTATTGCTTTTAGGAAAGCACTTTGAAACCTTTTGATGTTGCCACCTGGCACCTTTCACTTGATCCTGATACTTAGCTTATTGAAACCTTCCACTCAAAAGAGATTTGAAACATAGATGTTGATATGAAATATAGATGCTGACACTTGTCACATTCTATTGAATTACTATGAGACACGTGGCACATCCTAAAAAACTTATAGAAATTATGAAAGGTGCCTCGGCTGATGACACTTGGTAGCTTTTGCTTGATTTTGACACTTAGACAAAAAAGAGGCAAAAAGAAATTTGAGCCTGTGCTCTGAGTCACAAACTCCATCTTCTCAAACCAAAGTGTACAGGGACAAAATTTGGATCACACGACTATGAATCAAAATGAAACATAGAGTATTTTTTACTCTATAGTTATTAGTGACCCCAAAGACTTTTGAGCCTGCTCAAAAAGAAAATGCAACTCCTACTTGATCAAAAATGACAAAAAATCATAGCTTTAACAATGTTTTTTTATAGGCAGACCACTCATCGTCAGATAACCCCTACTTATTCTGCAATTCATTGAAGGCTAAATCAAGGTTGATAATATCCTTGTGTGAAATTTTTTGCAAAATCTGAACCATAGCCTTCAATTTGAATTCGAGCTGGGAAATAAGAATCAAAATAGCTTCTACTTTAGCTACTGATGAATCATCCCTTAAATATTGAAAAAATGTTTGATAATTCTACTTGGCCAATAGCAAAGGTTCAATTGCATCAACCATGAGCATATTATTATCATCAAGAAATGGATAAGGAAGACCTAATTGCACTAGGTCTTCAATGTGTTGTTTCATTTCATTGATTCTTTCTTTCATTACTTCGAGAAGCTCTTTGTAATTGATGGCTGTAGAATTGCAACTGAGAACCTCATTCACTCACTTAGCAGTGATCATTTTGTTATCAATTCCTATTGCTAACAACATTCCATTTGTTGCATCATAAATCTTTTGCAGTAATGTTTTAGAGTCCAATACTCTCCCAGAAACTATAGCCAGATTATTTACAACTGAATTCTCCACCTTTTCACACAATTTTTGTGCATTTAGCAAGAAGGTGAGATAAGGCCTAAGCTGAATAATCTCCAAAGAGATTCTCTTCCACATTGATTCATACAGCTCCTTCACCAGATTTAACACTCTGACATTCCTTGGCCTATTGGCAAACTCCAGTGTCAATTGTTCTACTCTTTATTGTGCAGCTTGAAATTGGGCTTGTATAGTTGTGGTATTATTATGTTCATCCAACAGCTTCTATTGCAATTGAGTAACCTGTAATAGGCTTTCCTCACATTTTCCTTGTAATGCTACTTTTTCTTGCTTTAGGGTCATAACTGCATCTTTTACCTACATTAGCCCTACTTTTAAGAAATCATTTTGGGCCTGGATCGCCTAGTGAGTCTAAAGGGAAATAGTATCTTGCAACTGTTTATTTAGACTCTCTATTTCATTGTCTTTTTTATCAATTTATAAGGTCAAACTGCTACAATTTTCCTTTTCCTTGGCTAGATCAGTCTCCATCTTCTTTAGCTTCCTTGATGTTTTCAAGTAGTCCTTAGCAACTGTAGAAGTGGATTTGGTTAGAAGCTCAATTGTCTTATGGCCTGAATAGGGACATGTCGATGGCTACTGCATTCATTGTGTAGTCTTCCAGCTACATTTACTCACTTGGCTTGATTACATTTGGTGAAAAATGAGTCACCATTAGTTGCTGCTGAATTGGGTCAAATTGTGACCATAGATGTGGTGTAGCCAAGACTTTATTTTCCTTGATCCTCTTTTTCTCTCTTTGGGCTTCCCTCACCTTCCTAGTAGTGTCTGCTTGAGTTTGGAATGTAGAAGGAGAGGTAATGTGCCCACCCACAAAAGGATGTCCTTGTGGCAAACCATATGGAATAGCCAATTGTTGGCTATGGGCAATATAAGGAGGTAGATTCTTGGGAATAGAGGGAGCAAAGTGAGGCAATGTTAAAGCTTGAGTAGGGATAGATGGGGTAAAGTGAGAAATGGGCATGGTAGAGGTGGCAGGGAATGTCATCTAGCTAGATGAAAGCATCATGCCGACAGGAGAAGGAAAAGATTGAGAAGGAGGAGGAATGATACTTACCTGAGGAACAACTATAGTTCTCTATAATTTGCATTGTGAGGGTTCTGCCCTCTCCTCAAACTCAATTTGAAATCTCAACCTTTTCTATTTCCTTGGTGTTTCTTCTTCAAACTATGTTTCTTTTTCTCTAACATCTACCATTGTTATTAGTGGTGCTTGTGGGGAACTGGGAAATTCAATAGATGCTACCAATGGGGAAACTTTTGGTGGTGAAGGCACCACACTCTTTTGTCTTTCCATGATGCTAAGAGATTATGGCTAAATTGTTACAGTGACTGTGGCTATGGTTTGTTATGGGGCATATGACTCTTGGCTTGATCTTACTCTAGCTTTTGGCTCTACACCTTGTGATGGCAAATTTCTTCTGTCAGGGCTAGATACAGGGGATGAATGACACTCATCCCATAGTTCTTCCCATCTCTCATCTAAGTCAATGCTCCTAAAAGAATGAGTTGTCTAACAAATTTCTTCTCTATATTTCCAATAGGCTTCTATTTTCTCAACATCCCAATCTTTATTCTTTAGTGCCCTTCTTAAGCTAGAAGTCATTCTGACTTTACGATCAAAATCCCTCTACTCAACATAGAAAATTTCCCATGGTTTATTTTGTGGAAGGGGCAAATCTGTTAACTCAACATAAAATCTAAACGTATCTTCCCTAGGATTTTTTCTATGTTCCCAAAAGGAACGGCCCTCATGTGTAATTCTGGTAGCAACCCTATTAGTCCTTATCTAGGAAGCTATGAAACCATTTGGGTCATATATATCAAGATTCATATGTTGGGAAAAGATATCAGAGTTTTGATATAGCATGAGGTTAAACAAATAAGAAGAGTACTTGAAAAATCCTTTTGATTTGAATTGGGCAAGTTATTCCACTATGGAGTACGCAATCTACTTAGAAAAATCAAGATGATACTCCTACGTCTTGTCGATGGTTTTCAACTTGAAGAGGATGGCCATTTATTCTCCATAGATTATCATATCATCTTTCATTCTAAAGATGAAAGTCATTATAGACAGTGCATCTTGGCTAGCTTGTGTGAATTGGGCTCTTGCTGCAGGGAGTGTAGGCACAGTAGTATTATCATCACCCATTTGAAATTTGAATCTTAAGAACCTCAACTGAGTATTGATGTTTGCCCACATTCTTTGCATTTTAGAAATAGTGGGAAATATGGCTGTCTTATCCTGATACAAGGCTAACATGTCTCTGATAGCTTGCAGTGTGATTTTCACCATGAATGGACCCTGTTGCATGGTGTTTGAGGGTGCATGGAACAAGTTTGCACATAGTTCGACCAAGTCAGGGCACAGATGCACACCTGAGACAATGAATTTTTCCAGTTGTGAAGTCCATATCCTCATTACAAATGTCTCATATTGTCCTACCTTGGCCCTCTGAAGACACCTTTGATGTGCCCCTTCTCTGAGAGTTTTGCTACTAGCTCTTTATAGAATTGGGTCCATGACTCCATCTGCATAATCTCTTATCTTTGCTGGGTCATTTTCTTGACCAACTTTAGGGATTCTGGTATGTGGGTAGGTCTTCAATGGTTGCATGGGAGCTGAAGCATATGACTTGCTCATAAGAAACTTATCAAGGGATTCATACATCACAGATCCTTGTTGTGAAGATTGTGCTCCCTCCATCTCTATATCTATTTTGTGATAACTAGTATGAACTTTTGCAAAATAGAAAGCTCTTTCACTTAAGCAGGTTTACAAGGAAAAAAATGCAAGTAGCAGGATATTTTCTCATAGATGAAGGAATGTTTGAGAAACTGTAAGCTTTAACTCTTGCTAAGAGGTATTTATTGACCCATCAAGTCTCAAAATGGCATTAAACTTGGATAACCATTAGCAAATCTTACTCAATCTTCATGAGACAGCGAGATAGACACGTTATGCAAGTGGCAGTGCAAGGTACTTTAGGGATTGAGTAAGATTTCAGAGATATTCAATGTATTGATAATTTTGAAAATTTTGAAAAACTCTGAGTTGTGCCTACATGTTCAAATAGCACTTATTTAAAAGAAAGCAAGAAATCAAAATGGGAAAACAAAGCAACTAAGAAAGGGGAAACTATCTAACTATAATACATTAGAGACCCAAGTTAACTGAAATGCTTTAAGTAGATTCCATTCACAAGAATCTCTTTAGGTTCTCCTTCCATCATTTTTATCTCAAATGAACTCCTCTATTTACATGCATGAATTCTATATGGGCTAGTCCATAATGCTTCAAATTTAGTATGTTGACCTGGCTTGGTGGCTCTTGCATCCCATTTCAAAACAATTGAGACTACTTCAAAATGAGGATTTGAAGTCCTTTTATCAAAGTAGTCCTTAATTATTTTATAATTCTTAATTAATGAATCATGAGCTGCATTCCTCTTTTCTTAAACTTCCAAAAGTTCTATAATTCTGACCTGCATGGGGCCCTTTTCTTCAATTTCAATCTGTTTGATCAGCTAGAGAGCAGGAATCTCCAAGCTTAGGGGTATTACAATAGATTTTCCATATACCAATTCATACAGGGACATTTTGATCACCTATTTAGGTATGATTATATCAGCCCATAGTGCTAAATTAAGTACTTTATGCCATTCTTTGTGATGGCCAGCCCCTATCTTTTGATAAGTCTAATCAGGTTCTTGTTAGTTGATTCTACCAAACCATTACCTTGAGGGTAATAATTGGAGGAAGTTTTTAGATATATTTCATGCTTTAATTCAAAGTCAGATACTTTAGACCCTAAAAATGCTTTAGCATTATCTGAAATTATGGTGTGAGGAGCCCCAAAGCGAGTAGTGATACTCCTTAGAAAATCTAGGATCACATTTTCTGTTGCTTCTTTAAGTGGCACAGCCTTGATCCATTTGGTGAAATAATATGTGGCAATTAATATCCATTTATGACCCATACTAGACACTGGATTTATCATTCTAATGAAGTCAAGACCCATTTGAGCAAAAGGTTCATCCACAATTATAGGATTAAGGGGCATTGCTGCATTCCTTCTCATCCCCACATAATATTGACAGGATTGACATTTTTTAACCAGCTGATAACAATCTACAAATAAAGTAGGCTAGAAATAACCTACCTCACTTATCTTTATATTTGTGTTCTTTTCATAAAAATGTCCACCTGATACTCCATGATGCATTTCATGTAGTATTTTCTTAGCCTCAACCTTTTCTACACATCTTAACAATTTTCCATCAAAATTTCTTTCGAAAAAAACTTGTTTAATCAAAACAAAATGGATTCCTTACATCCTGTAGTATCTCTTCTTATTTTGAGGGAGTTCTCATGGGTAAATCCGATTTTTCATAAAATGAATCCTATTTGTGACCCAGGAGTCCCGATCGACCTCTTGTATCCTTAATATAATTTCCTTTTCTATTTCTGAATTTGTTCTCATAGGTATCATCTTTTCAAGTTCTTGAGTCATATATTAGTATAATCCCCTACCTCTTACTAACTTAGTAGGTTTGACCTCCACATCATATTCAAGAATCTTGGTTATCTAGTTAGCTCTTTTTTTAGTAATTTCTACTTCCATGATGTAATCTCTAACACTTAGGTGAGCTACAAGTATCAGAATCTTACTACCTGATACTATATACCTAAATTTCTTGAGGGATTTTACCATAGCATATGCTTTCTTTTCAACAAATTTGTATTTAGTTTCATATTCCCTAAGAGTCCTTGAGAAAAAGGCTATTGGATGCTCGCCCTCTTGTCTATCATCCTTCTATGTTAGAACAACAGCAATACTAAGCTCACCTCCATAGACATACATCACAAAAGGCTTAGAAAAGTCTAGGTTTCTAAGTACCGGGGATGAGGAGATAGCTTTATTGACCTCTTCAAAGGCTTGTCTTCCTTCCATAGTCCACTTAAAAATTAGGTCCTTTTTCAACAAGAGTGTCACTAGTCTTGCCAAACCTGTAAAGTCAGAAATGAACCGACTGAAAAAATTAATCTTCCCCAAGAAAGATTGAATTGCTTTCTTATTTATTGGAAGAGGTAAGTTCATTATAGCTGCCACTCTTTTTGGGTCTATGGAGACTCCTTTAGATACTATATGTCCCAACAATTTGCCTTGAGGGACAGTAAAGATACAGTTTTTAGGATTCAAGGATATTCCAAATTCTTGACATTTTTTAAACACAGATTGTAAATGATCAATAGCATTTCTTGAAAAAATAGTAAGATCATCAAGATAAATCAAGATGATTTTATTTATAAGTTCACCAAATGCAACATCCATAGCTCTTTGAAAAGTAGCTCTAGCATTTGATAGGCCAAATGGCATCTTAGCATATGCAAATGTTCCCCATTTGGTAGTAAAAGCAGCCTTGTATTGGTCTTCATCAGCCAACCAAATCTGATTGTACCCAGAGAAACCATCTAGCAAGGAAAATCTCTCTAATCCAACCATAGTCTATAAAATTTGTTCCATAGATGGCAAGGGATAGTGATCTTTTAGAGATGTTATATTCAAGTCTCTGAAATCAATATAGAGTCTTATGTCACCATTCTTTTTCCTGACTGGTACTAGATTTGATACCCAGGTGGAGTGTTTGATTGGAAAAATTATTTTGGAATCTAAAAGTTTCTACAACTCATCTACCATTAGAGATTCAATCCTTGGATTGACTGGCCTCTACTTTTGTCTGACTGGCTTAGATCCTTCAATCAATTTTATTGTGTGCTGAATGATATCTCTATTATATCCATGCAGATCTTCATAACTCTAGGCTATGACTCTATCATATTTTTTGCACAGGTCAATTATTCTTTCTCTTTCTTTTTGTGTTGCAAAATTTCTAATTTTTAATTTTTTCCCTTCACTCACCTCTATTTCAGAATAATCTACTTTGTTTACCTGGAACCTTTTCTTTTCTAGGCCTACATCTTCTAGATCAAATAGTTTTGCTAAAGTGATTAAGCCTTTGGGAAGCTTATTATTCTTTAATTAAATAATTTGATCCCCATATGCCTCTTCAATCTTTGGTTGTAATTGATCAGCAAATTCCCCTGATTATTGCAAGAATGAGAGTACCCGAGAATCATTCTCAAATACTTGCCAATTTTCATCATTATCTAGGATAGTTGGTCTTACAATAACTTTTACTGAATCATTATTAACTAATAAGCCAGTTACTGGATCAAACTATGAGCCAATCTATGCCATCCTATCAGCTTCAAAATTTTGGGTTCTTGGAACTACTTCACTATTGAAATATTCAAAATCTTCTATTAGGTCCCAAATTCTGTGTCTATATGACCTCATCCTTATATTTTTGGCTATTGCCTTTTCCCTAATTTGCTTTACCACTAATTTTAAATCCCCTTTTACTATTAAATTATTTATTCCCTTTTTCTTGGCTAAAATGAGCCCATGAACTAAGGATTCATATTCAACATCATTATTGGTACAAGCAAATTGAAAACGAATAGCTCTCAAAAAAATTTCACCATTTGGAGCAGTAAGGCGAATTCTTGCTCCATCACCATTTTTACATCTAGCACCATCAAAATTTAAGGTCAAGATTTTTGAATCTTTTTGAGATTCTTGAGTAGTTGGTGTCTCTTCCCTTAAAACATTAGGCATTTCATGGTCCTCATCAAAAATGACATAAGTGCCCAGACCAATAGAGTCATAATTCCCATATGGGTCACTATGCATCATAGCTAACAACTGGTTATTTTCTTCTTCTTGATCATGCTCAGTCTAGTCGCCTAACTCTTCAATAAAAGCCCTTTCTTCCTTATTTAACATAGCATGATTTGCCTCTAAGTTTGATGTTGGTTCATTGGTGATATAGTCCTTTGATAATGGTTCTGATAGAATTTTCATCTTTGAACCATATTTGGTTCTCAAGATGAGGTGAGACCAATCAAGAGACATATATCCTCCTATTTTGGCTGTAAAGTCTCTGGATAAACATAAACTGAAGACAAGAGGTATATCTATGACTACTACATCTTGATTGACTATTATATAATTGCAATGGGAGTTGTTTAATTCTCCCTACTGTTTGTACTATTTTTCCATCTAGCTACATAACTCCTTTTGTAAGAGGTTCATACTTTATTTTTAAATCATCAACTATTTGCTTAGGCATTACTGTAGTACTAGATCTTGAATCTATTAATGTATTATGCAAGAGTTTCTTTCCAACTATTAGAGTTAAATAGAAAGGCTTTGTTCATACTTTATTTTTAAAGCATCAACTATTTGCTTAGGCATTACTGTAGTACTAGATCTTGAATCTATTAATGTATTATGCAAGAGTTTCTTTCCAACTATTAGAGTTAAATAGAAAGGCTTTGGTTTGTATTTACTTACCTCTGCCACATTGCTCACAAAGGTTGTTGTCTTCTGAAGAACTATGTCCTTGAGTTTCTCTTTATCAGTAAGTCCTTCTTTGGTGCCATTATGCTTAGGCATTGCTTGGCCTTGTAGAGCCTCTTGTAATAGCTTCTTTTGTTCAAGAATAGCTAGTATATCCTAGATTAATACTTGAGCTGGAGTCCTCTTTAATTGATCTACCACATTCATTGGTCCAAGAGTTTGGGTTATTGGAAAGTAAGGATACCTTGATTTTTCTTGAACTTGTCCTAGAACTACCTGATTCAGCACTGGTTGTGGCATTTCTTGTCTAAAAACTATATTTCTTTGACTTTGGAATGGAGGATTCTCCATGACTTGACTATTTGCAACTTTAGGTTGCTCCACCATTCTTCTCTTTGATCTAATATAATAATCTGATTGCACCACTAGTTTCTTGGTAGTTGAAGCTTCATTCAAGAATAATGATTCTTCATCTTTAACCCATGATAACAAAGCATGTTTTGGGGCTATTTCTTCCTCTTGTTGCAAAGACATCCCTTGCATCTAAGCCATTAGGACTAAATTTTGCATACCAGGAGATTGGTAGACTTGATTGTCATTAGTACTTACAAATTGCCCATTCATTCTTCTTTGCTCTGCTACCTTTTATTATAAATTACCCATGGGACAATCCCTAGGAGTATGAGCATTATTACAAGGGAAACACTAGGCATTGGTGTTATTTACGTAATTATTTTGACCTGGAACAATCTCCCTATTCAAATTAGGGGAAACAGTTTGTGAGGGTGTAGGGACTATAACTAATTGGTTTTCTAGCTGAGGGTTGTTTTGCCTTTGAGGAACCTAGTATTGGTTTGGCTATGATGAAAATCTATTTCCTTGATAACCTTGATATGGAGGCCTAGGGTAAGGATTTTGTTGTCTCTTTATGTTAAATAACTCATTAGAAAATGACCTTAAGATATTATTGATATCATCCATCTTAGATGACTAAGCAGGGACAAGTTCTTTAGTAGGTGGTTGAGGATATTGATACATAGACACAAGTGGGGCTATGGATTTAGGGGATTCTTGAGGTAATGGCAAGGTAATTTCTGGAAACATGGGCATGGGAGGCCTTGGGGGCAACTTTCTAGCATCTATCAAATTATTTTTAGCTCTGATTGCATAGTCATAAGCCTCTGGCAGAGTCTGACCTCCAAGTGATTGAATTATAATAGATATATCTAAATTTAAATCCTTAAGATAAAACACTATATCCATACCTAGTAATGATCTAGTGGTAGTAGGAATCCTTTCCCAAGTCTTTTGAAATCTAGAATTGAAGTCAGTCATTGCTTCTTGTGGTGCCCTTTAGATGGTAATTAATTGTCGTAACAAGGAAGAATTATCACCCTTTTCCTCAAATCTTTCAAAGAAAAGATCTCTGAGCTGATCCCATGTAGATATGGTATTCGGGGTCAAGGACTAGTACCATTCCAAAGCCTTCCCTTTAAAAGAAGCTGCTAATAACCTTATAGCCACATTCTGTTGTGTGACAACATGTATAACACAAACATCTGATACATCTTGAAGATGTTCTTCAGGTGTTTTAAAATCTTGCCCACTAAATTTGGGTAGAGCTTTCAAGGCATTTATTGGGATAGGATCCCAAGTGGCTAGTGGTATTGGGAGAATCAAAGGACTACCAGTGTTCCAACTTGCATAATTCCTTAGGGGTATAGGGGCTCCCATATTGACTCTTGGTATTGGTATGGACTGATTGACTCTTATTCTTGGAATAGTTACCAAAGGTGGTAAAAGAATACCTAGATTTATAGTAGATTGAGATCTGGTTACTGGTCCATAGCTCTGAGTCCTTGTAGCTCTCTAGTTCATACAGTCTTGAAAAAGACTCTAAGACTAGTCCCATCAGGCATGCCAAAAAATTGTTGATGGTTAAAATTGTGCTTTGCTTCTAACACCAACAATGGGAAGTTTCAAGAATGTGGGACTTGTAACTTGAAATGACCTCTAGATTTTTAAGAAGCTGGTCTCTTCTTTATCTTGAGTGTTGGGAGGAAAGGGATAGAAAATTAAATAGAAACACAAATGTAAAGAAAGAAAATATAACTATGGTGATGTGCTTGAATGTAATTCAACCCTTAATTCTGAGCACAATGAAACTATATGTAAGATTTAATTACATTAAAGAGCGAACAAGGCATGATCAATGTAATAGATAGAAACAATAGAAATAGAGGCTCATAACATAGACTACTTTTGCAATGACACAGAAAATACCAACAAAGGCACATAACTCAGTCTTCTTATTAACTCTCAAGTTACATAAAAGGCACAGAAACATGCATAGTTACATAAACTTTCCAATTTAAGAAAATAGAATAAAGGTAAATGATATTCCTAATCACAGCTCTAAAAGTCTAAAACTCTTGACAATATTCTCTCATAAAAATTTCTCTCCAAACTTCTGATGATCCTTTTTGGTGATCTTTGCACCCCTCTTTATAGTATTGGATTCACTCCAGATTGTCTGCGTGTTCCCAATCTAATGGCCCAACTAAAACTCTAGCCAAACTGGAAGTGTCAAATAGAAAATATTTCTTAGATTCTGAAATGCTCTATCTTTTGACAGTTCATTGGCTGAAATAGATACACAGGATGTTCCCTTCTATTAAACAAAAAGGACACTTGGACAATTTCTTGAAAATCTTCTTATTCTTTAGGAGGCACCGGAACATGCCACTTGGTTACTTCCATAGCATTTACTGAAGACACGTGGCACGTTCCATGTAACCTATAATCTTACTATGTCTTCGCTTAGAGGTGTTTGGTCCTTGACATATGTCGCCATCTACTTATCCCAAAACTCAAACAACTTCTATAGGAAATGGGACCCAAAGCAATTCTCACCTGAACAACCTCAAAAAGAGGACAAGGACATGTGGTGCTTTCTTCTTATTCTTGATGAAGGACACATGGTGAGCTCCGCTGCCTTTAGCTATCCTTTGAGAAACCTATGGAAGGTGGCATGTGTCTATTTTTGCATTGATCTGATTTATATTATAGAAACAATTGGGCCTCATTTCATATTTACATGGACAGTGACACTTGGTAGCTTTCACTTGCTTTAGATAAAAAAATTGGGACCCACCACAATCTGTACTTGTCAATGAAACAAAATGAAGATAATTCAGAGGTTGACACATGGTGGCCTCCACTTTCTTCAGCTGGGGATATGTGGCATCTTCCATTGCTTTTGGGAAAGCACTTTGAAACCTTCTATTGTTGCCACCTAATTCCTTCCACTTGATCCTGATACTTAGCTTGTTGAAACCTTCCACTCAAAAGAGATTTGAAATGCAGATGCTGATATGAAACGTAGATGCTGACACTTGTCGCATTCCATTGAATTATTATGAGACATGTGGCACGTCCCAACCAACTTATAGAAATTATGAAAGGTGCCTCGATCGATGACACTTGGCAGCTTCTGCTCGATTTTGACACTTAGATGAAAAGGAGGTAAAAATAAATTTGAGCTTGCGCTCTAAGTCACAAACTCAATCTTCTCAAACCAAAGTGTATAGGGACAAAATTTGGATCAAACGACTGTGAATAAAAATGAAATGTAGATTATTTTTTACTCTACAGGAATCAAATCATTTTTAATAGAATCATCAAAAGAAGAAGATATGATAACTTTAGTAACATTTTTAATGATGTTGTAAATCTGGTTATGATCAAGCTTTCTATAACTACCAATACTAGAAAGATGATCTAACATTTATATATCATAGTCATAATGGTTAAGGATAACAACAACATTTCCTTTATCAAATTTGAGGATCACAATATCGTTGTTACTTTTTAGGGACTTAAGAGCTCCCTGTTCTTCCTTGGAAATGTTACAAGAAGGTGGTCTATCTATGAACAAATACACCATACAATCTTGTCTTAATTCTTCTGCTAAATTAAAAAGAAGGTGTTTAAGATCGCTATCTACTCCTATAATGAAATATTCTTTAGGTATGTTCCTAGGGGTAATAGAAAAACCTAATACCATTTTTAATAATTTAAAACAAGGCTTATCCAAAAAATAGCTTGAAAGATTAACCGCTAATTTGTTTTCTTAGTCAAAAATCATGTTGTTGTAATTTTGAGTCTTAGCAAAAAAAATCTTTTTATTATTGAATAAAGGTTGATTACTAGTGCTAAAGCTATTGTTCGACCCATAATTATTTATATTATTAATATCCATATCATAATTATTGTTATGTTTATCAATAGTGTCAAAAAAATTATTATTATCAATAACCATATTATTATTATTGTGTTTAATAATAGTTTTATAAATATTAATATTATTATTATTGATAACAATATTATCAATATTGTTATAATTATTAATATTATCACTATTGTTTTTAATATTAATGCATTTGTCATTATTAAAGTACTTATGACTATCATAAGTATTAATCATATTAATATTATTATAATTCTTATTGTTAACATAAGTATAATCTTGAATATCGGCATTAATATAATTATTATAAGTATCATTTGTTTTTTCTTTATCAATATTATTAATGCCAAAAATAAAATTCATATTGCTATAATTATTAATGTTATTAAAATTATTAATATCGATATCATTTATCCTATTAAGTACATTACAATTATTAACTTGCTTGAAGAGAAAGTTTCTAATTTTTTGAATATTTTTAATCTGAGTCTGGAATCATGTTTAGAGTCTCATGTCAATAGTTCTACACCGTGTAGAAAATTAGGGTTTGTTTTTAATGCACTTAATAAGATAGATGATATCGATATTAAAAATTTGAATAACATTAATAATTATAGTGATATGAATTTTATTTCTAACAATATTTAATATTACTGTTAATAATATTGATGAAGACATCACAAACAATACTTATAACAATTATATTAATGTCGATATTCAAGTGTATACTTATGTTAATAAAAAGAATTATAATAATATTTATATGATTAATACTTCTATTAATCATAAGTACTTTAATAATGACAAATGTGCTAATATTAAAAACAATTATGATAATATTAATAATTTTAATATTAGTGATAATATTGTTAACAACAACAACAACAATAATAATAATATGGTTATTAATAATAATAAAATTATTTAAACTAATGTTAAACACAACAATGATTATAATATGGACATTATTAATATAAATAATTATGGGTTGAACAACAGCTTGAGCACTAGTAATCAACCTTTATTCAATAATAAAATGATTTTTTTCTCTAAGACTCAAAATTACAACATTATTCTCGGCTGGGAAAACAAACTAGTGGTTAATCTTTCAAGCTATTTTTTGGATAAGCCCTCTATTAACTTATTAAAAAGGGGACTAGGTTTCTTTATTACCCCTAGGAACATACCTAAAGCATATTTCATTATAGGAATAGACATTTCTCTTAAACACCTTCCTTTTAACTTAGCAAAAGAATTAAGACAAGATTGTGTGGTGGCTTTACACAAAGATAGACCACTTTTTTGTAACATTTCCAAGGAAGAATGGGGATCTCCTAAGTCCCTAAAAATAAAAAAGATATTTTGATCCTAAAATATGATAAAGGAAATGCTACTCTTATCCTTAACTATTGTGATTATGATACAAAAATGTTAGATCATCTTTCTCAATAGTGGAAGTTATAGAAATCTTGATCATAACCCAATTTACAACATCATTAAAAATGTCACTAAAGTTATCAAATCTTATTCTTTTGATGATTATATTAAAAATAATTTGATTCCCAATATGGATGTTACCCCCTAGATATATGGTGATCCAAAAACTCATAAAGTGGATGTTCCTTTGAGACCTAGCATAGATAGAGTGGACTCTTCAATATACAAACTTGTAGAGTTCTTAGCTAAAATATTACAGACCTTGTAGATAAAAACTCCTCTTTTATTTGGGACTCAAGTGACTTTATGAAATTTAAAAGAGTTGTATCCAGGATCACCAAATTAATGAATGCATATGATAAATTGATCTCATGAGTCAAGCAAGTGCAAATCAAAATGAAGCCACTATTAAATGAAATCATGCATAGAACAATATTGTAAAGGAATGAGAGCAAATAATGAAATACTCTAAATCATCCTAAATTAATGAATGGAGATAACTTAATTATATAAAGACTCAAATTTTATAGCTCTCATATCTCTCAAATATATCACATCTCACAACTAAGTAGTTAAAATAATCCATAATATGTTCTATTAATTGGATGCTTAATACAAAGGGAGAGAGGTGCATATATAGGTTAGAGAGAGAAAGATATCACATATTCTAGTGAATGTGGGACTAATATTCCTAAGTAACCCAAATGACCTATAGAGCCCTAAGCAAGCTAAAATAATCATGTAGGCAAAACCCAATAGGAAAAATGCCTACACCAATACCCCCCATAAGCACAGCTTAGGTGTGTGATGATACAACAAATAGGTCTCAGCAACAAGGCCTAAAGAGTTACCCATGTACAATAAAATTCTCCCAAAAAAGAGAAGTATCCCCCTGCAAAAAAGAGAGTATGCCCCCCCAGAATAGAGAGAATAAAATAAAGAGCTAATACCCCCCTAAAAATATTAAATCCTCATACAAGTATAGTAGATGTCTGACACTGAATATTGAAGATGATCCAATTACATCAAACAACATTCCTTCCCTTAAGAAGAAATAAAACTATAGATGAGTAAATAATCTCCCCATTCTAAAAAGGAATATGAGGGATGAAATATCATCAAATGTGCCTCTAAAAACTTCTCAAGTGTCACCATGTCCATAGGTGAATATGCCACAATCCAAACAGTTACATACCTAGTCAAAGAATTAGGTGACAAACTAGGACCATGCAGAAATATTGATGAACAAGATCTAGAGATGATGATGATGATGATGATGATGATGATGATGATGATGATGATGATGATGATGATGAGACAATAGCTGTGATGAGGTTACCATCAAACAAGAAAGATAAACCCTTAAATTTATCCTCCACATCTACAATATGATTCTCCACAAACAAGTTTTAAACACCTGTCAAGAGATCATCACTTAATGTTGAAACTAAAAAAATTTGTATGTCTTGTTGCAAAGAATCACTAAAAGATCTTGATGAAATAACTCTAACCTCTGAAGTAGAAAAAATATGAAAGAGGATGCAAAGTGTCCTCAATAATAGATGGGTTATTAATGTATGTCAACTATATAAACTGATCATCCAATGAGGATGTGCCCACACAAGAAGAGGCATCAAGAATCTTAGTAGTTGCTTAGTCCAATCTAATGAAGCATCACTTTTAGATGAAGATCTAATGTCTATATATAACTATTATATGATGTTCCATGTAGTGAAAGGGCACTCAGTATGCTTAATATGGTGCATAATATCCTTATATATAGTTAGACATATTAGGCCGTATACCATGTCATTATTATTAAACCATGCATTTTTTTTTCATAAATAGTTGGTTCAAGAACAAGTCCTAGGAGATAAGGTAGTATATATTTCTCTAAGCAATGATTATTTATCCCTTACTTCTAAGACATATAGTTATCTAAAGCTATCCTTATAATAGATTTATGGAATTCATTACTAATATCCATGATGAAACCCCAAAATTAGAACTTTGTCTCAGTTCATGATTATAATTAACCCCATTAAATGTGTTAACCATGATAAAAAAAAGCATGCATGAAAAGAGAATATGTGTGGATAAGAACCAACATAATGACAACCCCCCTTTTCACTATGTCAAGTAGCCCCCTCCCCCACAAAAAAAATTAGCACTTTATAAAGTAGTGTGTTTTAGAAGGAAAATTAGCCCAATGCATGGGAAATAAAACAATAAAAACTTTTTCAAAAGATGGTACTCAATTTTGAGTTACTGTTTGTAAAATATCAACAAAATAATTTCCCATAAATACACATATGACTAAAAACTTGCACTTGAAACTTTAAAAAAAAGTATCCTTGGGTGAGGTAAAATATTGCTTCCAACCACTTATTGGAACCTAAACAAAACCATGGTCTTCCTCAAGCCAACTAAAGTCAAAAAAATACCTACCCAATCACCCTTACATGTACTTTTCTAAAAAAGCCTCTTACAAGGTATTTTAATTTAAAAATATGCAAAGCTATTTTAAATAAAAATAAAACATGATTTTCTTTTAAATTGTTTTAGGGCATATTTTAGGTTTTGACTTTAACAAGGATGAGACATGATTTGTGCAACATTGCTAATGGGAGGAGAAATCTACTAAAATTAGGAAAACAAAATGATGTAGGTTCTTTCACAACAACTAATCCTCTACACACCTCAAAAACATGTTTTAGGTAAAAAGAATAATACCTTGCAATGCTTTCATGCTTAGTGCATTCTCCATGCCAGTGGAGATCACACTTATATAGTAGATCTTAAATCTAAAACTACTACAAAAATTTCAACGATTTGTCTTCTATGCCATCATCCAATTCCAACCACCATATCTTGTTGTAGGTCATAAAAGCTAGAAAACTAGATATGGGGGTTGAGCAGTGTCATGGAAAGAAGAACCCAGGTCATGTAACCTTGTTACAAGAAAAAATTGAATACAACCATGCATTTCAATAAAACCCTCTCCTATCTCCTTCTAGCTATGGATCAATACCATTAATAGTGATAATAATCAATTTAAGAACAAACTACACTCATAGTTAATTAAATGACGTAGAGCATACCTTGAATTGCATAAATGGGATTAAGGCATAGGGGGTGGTATGCACAATGAGATATAGTTTTTTATTATTATTTGATAGAAATAAATAGCTTCAAAAAAGACTTCAATGTTGAAAGGAACAATCTCTACATGCAAGTATACATTAAAACATTGCCCAATAGTTTCAACTCTACTAGTTAGTAATCAACTACATGCCACAAAACCCAAAAAAAACAAGAAAATGTATGAAAATCTTGTATATGGGTGTTAGAGGAAAAAAAAACTATAGATAAAATAACCAACACAATCTTCTTAGTTATGACACCAAAGGCAGATGTAGAGTTCCAATGCCTAGATCTAGGATTTCAACATTGCCTCTATTTTTATTCATATTATGCCATAGTTTGAAATGCCAATGTTAGAAAGAAATGAGTAAAAAAGGGATGTCAATCCTTTTATTTTATCAAAATTTAACACAACTAGAAAAGATGATGATGCCAAGGTTTAATGACTCCACATAAAATATCTCAGTGAATACTCATATCCAACACAACAAACAAGATCCACTGGTCTACCACAACCAATATCAATCCTCCTTTACTAATCATATTTTCAAAAATATAATATTCCTAGCTCAAATTGAGATTCTAAAACTAGAAATATTTATCAAATCTTAAAACAAACAAATCTAAGTAAAAAACATGCCTCTTTTTATTAGCTTTAGGAGATTTAAAAAACAACAAAATAATGCTTAGATCAAAAGTATTATTCTTTTCCTTTAGCACCAAGATTAGCATCTCCAATGCATTTTCTCCAAAGTGTATATCTCAAACTTATAACCCACCAAAGACAAGAAATCTAATAGATCTAAATATTTCTCTCAATAATTCCTATGATAAGACAATATCAAATCTCAGGGTTTCATAAAAAAATAGAAAATAACCAACCAACTAGACAATTGTGAACATGGATTAGAACTCTGATAACATAAAAGAGTTATAGCCAAGATCACTATATCGATGAATGTATATGATATAGTGATCTCATGAGTCAAGCAAGGGCACATCATAATGAAGCTACTAGTAAATGAAATCATGCATAGAAAAATATTGTAAAAGAATGAGAGTAAATAATGAAATACTCTATATGCTCCTAAATTAATGAATGGAGATCAATTTATTATATAAAGGCTAAAATTTGAAAGCTTTCATAGCTCTCAAATATATCATAGCTAACAACTAAGTAGCTCAAACAATCCACAATATCCTTCATTAACTAGATGCTTAATACAAAGGGAGAGAGGTGCATATATAGGTTAGAGAGAGAAAGATACCACACATTCTAGTGAACATGGGGATAATATTTCTAAGTAACCCAAAGGATCTATAGATCCCTAATCAAACTAATACAATTGTGTAGGCAAAACCTAGTTAAAAAAAGGCCTACACAAATAGAATTTATCAAGGATAAAAAGGTTGAAATTAATGAGTTATTAGTAAGCTTTGATGTGTTGTCTATCTTTACCAAGGTTCCCATCTATGAAGTGGTATAAGTAGTTCATATTCTCATGAAAATTAAAATGGATGATCATATTGTTTTATGTTTTAACTCTATTTTTTTCCTTTAACGATATCATTTATAAACAATGTGAAGGCATGGCTATGGGTTCTCCTCTTTCTCCTATGGTTACCAACTTATTTATGGAAAAATTTGAAGATTCTACTCTTCATTCCTTTCCATTGAAACCTAAATGGTGGAAAATATATTTGGATGACACTATATCATATGGAAAACATGGATTATATAAATTGGAATATTTCCATTCCCACCTCAACAATCTAATTCCTAGCATAAAATTCACTAAATAAATTGAGATAGAACACCAACTACCTTTTTTAGATGTACTCTTGATCAAGAAGGAGGATGTTTCATTAGCTAGGAAGGTCTATAGAAAAGGAACACATGCATACCTTTACCTTCATGCCTCCTCCCATTATCATCTTATTCATAAAGCAGAGGTAATGGAAACTTTAATCACTAGGGCTTTTAAAATTTGTGATGAGGAGAACATATATCTTGAAATCAAACATCTTATCAATGTTTTTAAGTTGAATGGATACTTAGATAATCAAATAGCTAAGGCTATCAATAAATTTAAATAAAATATTAATAGAACCAAAGATAATATGTCTTTGGTAGAAGTACCTATGGATTATATGCCTTATGTTGAAGTCATTTCTAATAAACTAGCCAAAACTCTAAATCACCATTATATTCACTCCACTTTCCTTCCTATCAGTAAGCTACACATGATGTTAGGTTCTTCTAAAGATAAGTTGGAACAAAAATTTAGGAGTGGTGTCTATAATGTTGATTGTTCATCTGGTATTCTATACATAGGGTAAATGAGTATGTCATTTAAAACTATAATTAAAGAACATTTAGTATACATTCATCTTGAGAGAAAATAAAAATCAGCCCTTGCCGAACACCCGTTCAAGTTAAAACATGAGATCAATATTGAGGATGCTAGGAGTTTAGTAGTTGAATATCATTACAATAAGACGAAGATAAGAGAAGTTGTAAATTTTTTTAAAAACCCTTATAATTTGAATAGAGATGAAGGGCTAGAGATTAGTCATGTTTGGAATTTGATAGTTTATAAAAATTAATGTTTTTTGCTCTCCTTTTTTGTAAGAGGGTAGTTTTATTTTAATTTGTTATGCTTAGTTTATATTTGTTATTCCTAATTTATATTGTTTGTTTTATTTTAATTATTCTATACTCATTAATTTATAAAATAAATTAATAATAGGATACTATTTTCCTTTTAATGCATTCTAAGATAATATAAAACCAAATAGGCCTCAAGTTAAAATTTTAACTAATTTATTATTATTACATTTATATTTATGATATTATTTACAATTTATTATCTCTATGATTTTTTTTTTTTAATAATTTACTGTAATAGCTATCTTGTTCTTTTTTGGAAACTTTCTACAAGAGTTATTTTCCTTTAGTTTTTAAGATGCAAGGTATTGTTCTCACATAATTTTTTTTTCCTGATGAAGGATCATAGTAGTGTATCCAAATCATGTTGATCTTCAAAACTAGACATAGTTTCTTCCATAAAATATTACTTGTTAACTTACATATAGACACACAAAGAAACTAAGGTGCACATAGATGGCACACAGAATAGAATCAAGATAGTACAATGTTCCAAGGATCTATGTAAATCAAGTAGTGTGCAAAATAAGGAAATACCTACAAAAGGTTAACATGGAATAAAGACACAAGGACATAGACAAAAATCCTAAGATAATAAATTACCAATGGTTAATTAAAATCAAGGTCAATTATCTAGTTGTAAGGATGACATATAGTAGAGTTGGAACTAAAGTGATGGAAAGAGACAACAAGGTCTACAAGCCATATATGAAATAATTACTATTATAATTAAAAGCATTTAGATTTATTTTATCCTAGGATAACCCTAGATTAGACCTACCATTGGCACTATGGTTACATGGAAATAGTTGTGTGTTTTAACTAGGATAAGTAGTGACCTAATCATAAAAACTATAAACAAAAGTGTCAAGCCAACCAAAATAAGTTGTTAAACATTGAGAGTTTTTATTGGTAGGTTTTATCACTACTAGAAGCTATTGAATGTCAATATTGGTAAATATTTCTTATGTATAAATGAGGCATAAGGATCAAGACTATCAAAATGTTAAGTGAGAGAGAGGAAGCTAAGTAATCTCAATAGACCAATATCCTAACTGTCTAGGGATAGATTATGGACTAAGGTCTAGAGCCTTAAAGAGACTCTGTGTGTGTGTGTGTGTGTGTGTGTGTGTGTGTGTGTGTGTGTGTGTGTGTGTGTGTGTGTGTGTGTGTGTGTGTGTGTGTGTGTGTGTGTGTGTCTGTGTGTGTGTGTGTAAAATACATGAAATCTAAAAATTTTTAAGTAAATGGAATATGAATTCTATGTAAATATATGAATATCATAATATCATTTAAATAAATTATGATAATATGTTGAGCACTCTAAGGGTTGTGTGGTGAGGCATCACTTCACTGGGAACCATCATCAATTCTACATCATGTGGTATTAGAGAAAGTTAATAACCTTTAAAATATATAGGAGGATAAGAGATTACAAGAATAAAATAAAATATCAATATAAATGAGAAGGCTAGTAGAATTTCCTATCATGAGGCAACTAGTTAGGAGAATGATATTGGGTGCAGAATAGTAAACCATAGACCCATGAGGTAGCTAGTGTAATTTATTAAAAACAAGAGTTGGTCAATCATCAAACTATAATAAAATAAAAAAAGAGTGAATGGGTTATGTAGGATCACAATAAATATTTGTAATAGTAATTCAAAGAGTCCTATAGAACCTACATAGGATTGAACATATGAAGCACAACAGTGCATAGCCCAAGAGATTGAGTACTGAATTATTACTGATCATGAAGTAGTCAAGCACAAATGTAAATAAAATATAATATTATGGTATAATCACTATTTATATTTATCCAACACATAATTAATTTTATAATGAGATATCAACCAAATCCATATTCATGTAAATAGAAAATTGTAATCTTGAACAATCACTGTTGATTTTTTTACACTATCAAATGTTAAGTTGCATGAAAGTAAGCCAAAGTATAGTAATAAAAATGTACCAATTCATTCAAGTTAATTCATATATAATCTACCTGACTAACAAGATGTCAACTCATAAAATCACAATCAAAAATACAACTATATATCAATTGACTTTCATAATTTTGAGAAGAGATCGTTGTTGTACTAATAATTGTAATAAATCTTATTTGAGATAGTTTGAATGTTATGATTATCTAAATCAATCAACATCACATTACATCAAAAAAATATACATGAAATAATCATTAAATAAACATAGATAAGTTGGCCCCCACTAGTAGTTTTAGGCTTTATGACAAATGTCATCATATGCAATATTAAGAGTGATTTCAAGTTTAAAAAGGGGGTATTTAAAAAATTATAACACTGGAGACCTTGCTCTCTAGTTTCATTTGTGATATTGGGTTTTAAATCATAATTTTTAATTATAAATACTTAGAAGTGTTATCAAGATAAATCATTTCCTAATCAGCTATGCATAAACCCCTTCAATATTTTATAATCAAGGGATGAATGTTCATCTTGTGTGGCATGAATAATATGAAAGATAAAATAGATAAATTTATGTTTGATGAAAATTAATTAATTATCTTAGAATACTAATTTTTAAAACAAATTAATGTTCATAATAATATAATATTTGGTACTTATTATTTATAAAAAATAATCAAAGGTAATTGAGTATTCATATATTGATCAAGAGATACTTACAATGATATGGAATATAATTATATATTTCTTTAATAATGATGAAAATCCTATAAATCTCAATAAGAGAGCTAAACTCACACTAGAACAAAACAAGGAAATAAAAATTAAATTAAATTAACAAAAGAGGAAAAGAAAAAAACAAAAAGAAGAAAAAGAAAATGTAGTTAATTGAAGAAAAGCTTATGATGATGAATATTAACAAAATAACATAGCCAATTTCTATCAATATATTGTAAGTGAAAGGCATTTTTACCAATAACAACATTGATTTTATATGTACCAATCCCAAGTGAATCAAAAATTTGACGTTTGTTGGGATATTCATGAGCCTTGCCCCAATATAACACTAAATCACCAACTTTAAAAGTCTTTTTTGAAATTTATTGTCAAACAATTTCTTAGGTTTATCTTTAGCCTTTTATTATTTATGCAATGTAATGGCTTTAGTTTCTTAAAGGGATATTAGATCATTAGGTATGTATTCTACAATACTTGTATCTTCTCTAAAATATTGAAGAGGAGTTATAGCATAAGTAATTTGAAGCTATATAGGTAAAGTAACTTTGAATCCATAAGCCAATATAAATGTAGAATAAAATGTTGTAGCATTCATGATAGTGCATTCAACCCATAATGTTTCAAATATTTTGATGTGTCAATTATGTTTGTTTCACAAACTAGATTTTTTATGATTGATATTAGGTTTTTATTATTATATTTAGCTTGCCCATTCTCTTGAGGAGAATACTTTGAGGAATGATTATAAATAATTAAATAATGTCCCAAAAACTCTAAGTAATTTTTAGAAATTAACTAAGTGTAGATACTACAATCTGATTTATATACCATCTTAGTCCTGTATCATTGAAAAATACCTATCAAGGCTCTATCCTTCATTTTTATACCTCCATGCTACCAAAAGGCTCACATTAACCATCTCATTATACCTAACTATTTTATCTTATGGTTTTACCAAATCATGTATGATGATCTAGAACTCTTGAACTATATATAACACTTAAAACTTGATATATCCTTCACTATCCATTTCAAATCTTCAACACCTTCCTAGCCTATTAGACAATTATCTCCCACATAGGGACAATTTCATCGACACAAGTTTATAGATTATTATTAATCATCCAATCTTCAAAATTCAAGTAATTCTCAAACATTTCAAATCCTATGGGTTGTCCCATGTGTATTATTGAGCCCTACCATGAGATATCATCAAAAGGTGTGGTATAAATACAAATCTTATCCTATTCATTATTAATCTAGAAATATAAATCAACCACTTATTCAATCTCAATCAATCAATTGCACACTTGACCTCTACTACCTTATTCTTCAATATTTTCATATCAATCATAGGAGTAGTCATATTATAGGTCTAACACACTATAACTACATCCCATGAGCATTATTAATCAAGTTACAATCTAGATCATTACATGCCTTTGCATATAACATAATTTTGTAGGTTATTTGGGGTTTTTACACAAAACACATTAAGCAAAAAAAATTATTTGAATGTAATATCATAATATTTATAATTCAATATTATATTAAAAATTATGATAATTTACCTATTTACGCATGCAATAAATATTGTAGGACATTAGGTAATCAAGGGATAACATAAGTGTATCTTATTTCATGTTTTGTTTTAGACTATGATATGACTTGGAATCATCCCATGATAGTGAACAAGTTTTATTCACTCTATGCTTTGACTATTTTTTCAACCTAGACACTTGCATTAGGTGTTTGACACTAGTGTCAATACAAATGTCTATGTTCATCACAAGTGTCCAATCCATAATATATATACTAATAGGTCCAAATATTTACTAATATGTGCTATCATCTATATATCTGATTGATCATTCATAATGTGTCACGCAATTTGATAATTTTGGGATATAATTAAAACCTTTGATCCCTTTCCATAGGCCTCCTGAGACTTTAGTAAAAATGTGTTAGCATTTGCTTTGAGCTAACCCTAACAACCCTAGTTACTGCTAAGTGTTTCTTACATAGACATATACTCTAAAGAGGGACTTAGACTCACATGTATTTCTCCCTCATAGGTATGTGTGTGGAATGGTTATTGTGTGAATATATGTTCTTTCTCCTATTGTAACCCTTAGTATAAGAAATTCAAGTGTAGATTGACATTTTGAATGATTCAAGCTTTTAACTCTAGTAATATGATGCACTTTGATAGCTTGGAATGTAAAGTATTGTATAATTTATAAAATTTCTTGGTAATGCTTGATGACATGACCTATACCATAGCTTGGCATATATAGGGATCTCTTGATTTTGAATTAGGACATATTGGTGCGTGAAAATATGATAATATAAAAAACATATAGGGATAAAAAAATGATCATAATGTAAAAAGTATGAAAGACACTTAAAATATAAGTATGGACACTTGCATATAACTTTTTAACCTATGTTGATGTAGGAGTATAGCCTAAATGTGTGTGTCCAGAGGGTAAAACCATAGAGATAACAAAAAAACATATAGGGATCCCTAATATACATTGAAAAAAAGGTAATTTGACAACATATAGGCCAAAAGAGGTATATAAATCAAGTGAAACAATATGGAACCAAAGAGGTTCATATGAAATCATGCCATTGTATATTTAACTTTATAACAAGACACCTAAACATTATCTAATGTGAAAACATATTATGAAATTATACTTATACCAAGTACGGGTATCTACATTTCCCCCTATCCTCCCTCCCCCCACCCTTTAATATAGTAATGCATGAAACTGAAATTAATAGTTTAAAAGAAAATAAAATGTATTACCTTTGGTGTGTAAAACACACCTTGTCTTTGATTGATCTCTCTTTGAACCTTTTCTTGGATTTTTTACCTAAAACCAAAACCATATCACAAAGTAATCGATGTATATAATCTATAGATGACCAATAATAAAAATAAAAATAAATAAAAGAGCATGTATATAATACACCTATGTATGTGTCACACAATGATGACTTTGGAATGTTATCTCCACCATGGAGACCGAAGAAGTGGAAGGCAACTTGAGGCCTCACCCATATTTTGGTTAGGAAGATCAATGAGTTGATAAGTAGTCAACTGGGTTACACCTTGGTGGTGTTGTATTTATAGTGGGGATAGTTGGGAGGTGATCATGTCCCCAACCTTATATAGGAAGAGTGGTGCTTCAAACATCAAGAGTATCACATATAAACTATCACAACTCGAGTGAAAACATATATGAAGGTAGCTTGGTGTAAGATGAGTAACTTAATCAATCTCATCATATAAATATGGTGAGATTAAATGATTTAATTACTCTAATATATAAAAATAACCAACTACAATAGATAAATAAGGCTTAGTAATAGTCCAAAAAAATTCATCTTGGGTATGATAACAGTCCATACTAATCTACTGAATATATAATATAAATCAATGTCTGGGTACATAAAAGGAATGAACTCCTGGTCATGCCCCTACCATATCTAGTGTGAATAAAATTATCCTCCATAGGTCAGTATATTTTCATTATCACAAGCACAACCATTGTATAATATATGTGTAGTGATAGTACCAATGTATATAATGACAACCTAAATATATATATGAACCCTATAATCTTAAGGAAATATGGAGAGTTTGAAGCTAGTATAATTTTTGAGTGTAGATGATATTTATGGTGTACATAAAACCTCAGTCTTGTAAACTTGGAAAACTTAGACATTAGTTGTTCATCTCATTTATTAACCTTTCCCACTTTTGTAAGTACTGCATCTACTCTATCTTGTGCCCCTTGGTCTATCTCTTGGCCTAACTAGCCTTATGTTGATGACCCAAACTTTATATCTTTCCCTAAATGCTTAAAATATACTTATCCTATGTCCCTCTACTTTCTTATTCCCTAGACACTAGCATCCTAGATAGACACATAGGTCAATGAAGGTGTCCTACTCCAACACAAGTGTTAAGTGCCCTAAATTCGTCTAATATTAAAATGAAATTTATCCTAATGTTCAGAATAAGTGCTTTAATGTGAGATATTTATTGATAGGAGTGGTATATATTCACAATCACTCTTCATTCATTCATCACCTAACATTCATACCAAAAATCATTCAAAATATCACCCAATTGAGTAAATATTCCCTATTTATTTTTATTCCCATATTAGTCATATGGACTACACACCTATAGGTATGAAGTAATTAAGAGAATCCTAAGATCCTGATTTGCCAAGTTATAAGCTAGGTCATTAGTGTACTTACTTTTCAAATATTGTATCTTTTAGATTCAAGCCAACACATAGGGATAATTGCATCATTCTGAGGCCCTCTTCATATTATTCACTATGTAGGAAACTCTCATTGACAGAGAGGTCTTTAGAATTAGCTCAACATTGTGTGCCCACTAAATTTTTTTCCCAAGGTCACTATGAAGATGAAGAACTAGGGTTTTGTAATTTCATGAGTGAAGGTTCATGACCCAAATATAAATTCACTAGAGAAAAGGCAAATGCAAATATAAAAGAATCTAGGTGGTCTCATCCTTTTCCAATAAGTATTCTACATAGGACACATATGTTTGGTTTAGACAATAGTGTTGATGTAACCATTCAAGGCTAACACTTGTGTTCATAGTTCTATAGGCATTAAATCTAGAATTGGGTGACTATTCCATAATCTTCTTCCAATATGATTATTATCTATTCTAAATCTAGAACTATTATATCATTAGAACCAACTAAGTACATTATGTCTTTGTCATTTCCATATCTAGCATAGTTGTACTTACTATTCTTATCCTATGTTAGTTTAATGAATTTATTATATGTTATTTTTGAGTTTAGCATCCAATTATCTTTCTATAGATATAGTTTATCACCCTTTTACCCTAAGCTACCTCTATACCATTTAACCCTAGATTCCCTAATGTATATTTTCAAGGTTAAATATCTGGTTAACCTAATTTATAAGAATGCAAACATTTTTTATTCATAAGGTTTCAATCAATTAGGGTTTCAAATTATTATATTTTTTTCATTTCTCAGTTATATTATTTTTCATACATCCTAGGCATATCCCTAGATTGGGAGGTGTACCTATTGAACATATTGATCTTCCCCTCCCACCACCTAATATGTCTCAAACCAATGAGGGACATAATCTTATGGATCATGATGATACTAATTTTGAGAATGAAAAACATATTAATGAGGTTATCATAGAAGAATATTCTAATAATTAAAACCATGAGTCTAATGAAACCAATGAACATGAACAAATAAATAATGATCAAGTGCAAAAAATTACATTTTTTCATGTGCGTATTCATCAAAACCTTAAATATCTTGATGAAATCCTAAAAACCATTTTAGAAACTATGAATACAATAAACATAAATGACCAAACAAGTCCACCTATTGATCTTGATATTATAACCATGGGTCATACCCATATATGAACAACCCTCCCCCTAAACACATTAAAACATAATACTTCTAATGGGGCCATGAGATATGTATTTCAACCTTTGTTTAAAGAAACTACTATTGTTACATATACCATGGTGCTAACAAATGCTTCAACTCAAATACTGATTTTTATGCTTATTCAAACCATGATTACATCCCCTTTGGTGATTACTCAACTTTATAATCTAAATCTAAATGGTTCCATAATTCAAACACTCCTTTAAGTTATAAATACATTGGAGGATAAATTTATAAACATTGAATAAAATGCTTTAAATTATCATCATGCTATTTATTCTCAATATGTGTTACATTATCCACTTGCACTTTAAACCTTTTACCAATTGGTTTTGCTTCACCTAATTTCAAATTTTATGATGGAAAGGGTGGTCTTAAACATCTTTGATTCTATTATGCAGTATGCCTTGACTATACCTCTAATGAAAAAATTGACAATATTATTCCCAAGAAGCCTCAATGACTATGCTTTGAGGTGGTTCTATGATTTACCTCTCCAATCTGGTGAAAGCATTCAAACCTATTATAGATCAATTTTTGGTACACTTTTCCATTTATATTTTTGAAAAGGATTCCTATGCTCAAATTACCAAAATCAAACTAGGAACAAATGAACGTAGAAATGAATATGTCTTGATGTATAAGACAATTTTGGCTAAAATGACTAATCCTATATTAGATAAGGATTTAAAAGACATATTAAAGCAAATTTTACTTTCTCCTTTACTTTTGTCCATTATTTTCAAGAATTTTAAATCTTTGATGACTTATTCCATGTTATATAGGATCATGAAATGAAGCTTATTTCATTGAAAAAGCTCAAGTATGTAGCAATTTTATGCAATAGGAATCCAAGGGAAAAAATGTATTAGTCACTTGTTAGTAGAATCAAACATCTAAAACAAACTTAAGACAAAGTATTCCCAAGACTAGATACTAAGGGGAGCTTATATAAGAATAAGAAAAAAACAAAACACAACTAGAAGAACAAGAGAGAAACCCCTTTCACCTTCTTTGTAGATTTGAATTGCTTGTTGAGATGGTAGTTGGCTTGCTTGGCTTATATCAAAATTGGGGTCTTCATCGATGATCTTGTTTTATGGGAATCACATCCCCTTTGTCCACTATGGTTTTGGTCTTGGCATGCATTGCTCTATAAAACTTCTCTTATAAATTTTGCACAATAAATTTAGATAAAAGAGCTTGTTAGAAGTGAGTATGAGACCTTGTATTTATAGGTTTCAAAGTAACTTCAACCCAAGTGTTATTAGGTTTAGACTAACCTTGAGAGTACAAATGTAATAAATAATGTCCTTAATTATGTATTTATGGAGGCATGTCTCAACATTTCTAATTTTCAAGGCATTTATGTTGATATTTTGTAATTATTGACTTTGAAGATGATGATGTCATCATGACCTCATTTCACTTTGACATTTGTTGAATTTTAATTTTTGGAAATTATATTTTCACTAATTCAACATGGATTATTTAACTAAGCACTTAATTTAATTTACTTGGTTAATTATTTTTTCTTGGTCTTTCAATCATTTCAATAACTTGGATTAAGTTCCATAATTAATTGGTCAAAAATGTCAATTTACTAGGTCACAACCTGACTAGGAAAAAATTTGTGAGAGGTTATCATCACATATAGGGTAATACCATAAATAGAGATGCTTTCACATAATTATAAGCACTTGTGTCCAATGTTTGGATGAATTTGGGGTGTTTAGAGATTTCTAAGCTTAATTTACATATTTTGGTAGAAACTACTCTGAAGTCCACCTAGATATGAAGGTGTCTGAAAAGGAGTGTCTACATTTTTACCCTCTTTGAGTAGGTTTTGATGACACATGCATAATAACACATTCTAAAAGAATGAAAAATTTGATATGCTTTGGTTAATGCCTTATAGGTTATTTGATGAGACTTGGATGCCCCCTTGAGGGATTGGGAAATAAATAGTGTCATCAAATAGGCCCTCAAAAAGAGGAAATGACAAGGTCTAGTGGTAACAGGGGTGGAAATATTGATTTTCCCAAAGGTAGTTATAATTAGTGGCACATAGATTTTCCCTGTAGGGTAGATTTTCGCAAAAATAGTTATAATCATTAGTAGAGAGAAGGTACCCCAATAGGGAGGATGTAATAATAATATAATTCTATTTTTCTCACTAGGGTAGATATGATCAGTGAAGGTCTAAATAATTTATCCCATTATGTAAAATCAATAAAGGGAGTTCATGTAATGAACTTGTAATCATATATCAATTTTGAGCAGGCACAAACAACAAGTATGAATTTGGGCTACCTGACAATACAGAGATCCATGTCATAACTAGAAGGGATTTCTATTCATTTATGGTTTAATTACTATGTGTTTAGGTGGTGTTTGGTATAATAACCAACAATTTTTTTATAACACTGAGATATCAAAAATAGTGTAAGGAAATAATCGGAGTTAAGCATAAAAAATGTAATGAGATCTATAACTATGTCATAACCAATAAAAGATGTAGACAAAGTACATAACTTATACATAATTTCATTAGGAAGCATTTTAACCACATAGTATTTGTCTAGAAGTGAGTCAATAAAAATACACTTATGCATGCCTATTTGTGTATTATAGGTGTGGCCTTCCTAGAAAAAATATAATTAGCTTACATACTTACTTGAGTACCTGCACAAGTTATAGAACCACCTATACCTCATAGGGTAATCAAAGAAATTTAGCAAATAATTAAAGGAAATAAAATAGATTCCATAGAATAATAATCATACTAAGCTTGCATAAATAAGATCTAACAATTTCATAGACAAAAAGAGATGATCAAGAGAATAAGACTATTTATAAAAATAACACAAAGTCATAGAATACATTACAAAGTTCACAAACAAGAGAGATCTAATATTGGCATCATCTTGTTAAGTAGCTTCGGAAAATTAAATACAAATTAAAGTGAACTAGGTAAACCTCTTGATATGTTTCAACAACCATGCTTAGGTTTTATTTTATAACATCTTATCCATTTCACATGGTAGTTTTGGCCAAGTCAAGATATGTGTAAATTAATTAAATTTATTAGTTTAGATAAACCTTATACTAAGTTATGCATACTCAACTTTCAAAACATTGTTTTTTTTAATTTCTTTATGAGTTACAAAGAACTCTATGTTCTTACATTAGGTTTACTAATCAACCTTGGTCACTTAAGTGAATTAAATAACATCTTATATCCATATATTTTAGACAAATATTTTTAGAATGTTTACTCCTTGAAATATTAAGTTATTTCTCTTTCTTAACCCCCAAGATATTTATGAAATCCAACTTAATGTTTAAAATTTAAATCATTTTATTTCTATGTTTTCATGCCATTATTTTGAAGTAGAAAAACTTGGATTATTATTCTATAACTCAATTCCAAATAAGGAGTAGATGATCCTCACTCACATATTACTTACATTGAAATAACTATTGGAATTTTCAAACCCTAACTCACTTACCTATTTACATACTTGCTTCCAATTTAGCTTCGTTAACTTTAACACTTGTATAATATTTGAATAAGATTATTTGCATCTTAATTTCAAAGTGATTATATAAGGCTGTCCAAAATAGTCCTATCATTTCAAACCATGATTAAATGGTTTCCATTTAAAATGATTTCCTTTTTAATATAGTCTCAATAGGATAATAAATTTAAACAATTTTTAATTTCTTTAATCGAATCCATAACACAGAGATGAAATTAATATTGCATCCCTTAATCGATTAAGGAAATGTTTATGTTCTTATTGTTGTCCAATTAGTATATTGTCTTATCATTACAAAAAATTACATTTTTAATAAACCTTAAAAGTTTATTGGACTTGAATGTCTTATTTGAAAGTCCTTAAAATAACCTTATTAATTTGTCTATCTTCTCAATGAAGATTTGGATTGTTTAAGGTAATACTTAATTCTTTATATAGACTTAAAGTTAACATGCCACAACATAATGATATATAGTAATAATTAACATAATTGGTCTTGATTGAGTATCATAATTGTTCTACTTAAAGACATGTATATAACTACATGCATTCATATTGTTCTTCAAATGAATCTTAAACTACTTAAATGTAAAAACAACCAAATATCTATTTCAATGTCTTACCAACTCATTACCATATTAATGAGAATATCGTATGAACTTTTCAAGCTTTATGAAAACATGATCACAATATAAGATAACTAAATAAACTTGTTCATGCATACAAAGAAATGTATGTTCCTTCTAAAATTTAGGCATAAAACTTAAGAGATTTTATGTGATATAATGAAACAAATTCCCACCTCTTCAATCCCAATGATGCCAACCATAAGTTTCCCTAGACCACCCCATCCATTAGTTGGATGTGATACTGGCCAAATGGGAGAAGTAAGGAAGGTGCAGTGATTATTGAGTTTTATTTAATATAATCAAATTATGAAGACATCCAAAGAACACTTTTTACATTCTTGGCTAAAAACACTAACACCTTCATAGTTATTCCAAAAATAGAGGCTCATTTTAGAGCTTTCTAATATTGAATATTGTGAGTTAAATCCATGGCATTGCACCTACAAGACCCAATCCATCGGTAAGATACAAAAACCAAAATAAATGCAATTGTATTACTACAAGTAACCTTGAACATAAATAATATTACTAAAATATTTCCATATAAGTAAAATGACTTACATGAGTCAAATTATTTTTTAGGAAATGAACTAAACTGAATACTCAAACAACCTTATAAAAGCTCCATGAAAAATTTATCAACTTACATCCATCCAGAAAGACATGAAAACTCAATTTAAGTAATCCATATTGCATAACATAAAACCATAGGTCAAGTTGACCAAAAATAGATCATATTAATAATGAGTGAATAATAAAACATATTTATCTATTATCATAATATAATCAATCAAAATAAAACATAATGATATAAGAAGTCAACTATCAAAACTTCTCAACCTCTAAGTCAACTAAATAATGACTAGAAATGAAATCAAATAACCAAATTAGGTTACCTCAATAAGTTAAAACCTTAAATGATAACTATCATAGCCTTAAGTACAACATTCACCCCATGCAAAATAAAACAATAATAAAATATGATTTTACTCAAACCTCATTACCATTCTGAATAATAATGAAAACTTGAAAATGTCATGGTTTCCATTCATGGCCATGGTTAAACAATTCATAGCTAAGATTATAAAACAAAACAACTAAATAAATACCTGAATATATATATGGCTAGGGTTTTAAGATATTAACAGGGTTTTAAATCAAATTGAACCCTTCAAAATATGCACAACCATAGTCTATAAACAACTTTAGTAAATACAAAATTAACATCCAAAAATAAAAATGGACAAATACATAACATATACAAATAGATCACATACAGAGTGTTGTGGATGAGCCATCAATGGCCTTTATTTACTTTTACATTCAATAGAAAATATAACCCAAAAATAAACTTGAATCCTACTAGGTTTATAATCACGTAAAAAAGCCATTCAACAACTTTTATTTCAAGATATAAGAAAGGTAAATGACTATGTAGAATTTACAAAAAAACTTAGTCTAAAACTTGTAAGAATGAATCTTGAAAACATAACACAAAAATTTAAATGCATTACTTACTTGAGTGATAATAAAAACAATGAAAATGTGGTGCATATAAGAATGATTTCTTACCTTCACAAATAATTTCCAACTTCCTCCTTTGTTTACCCTCACAAATGCAAAATACCAATTGACCCTTAAAGCTAATTCGAACCACCAAAAATTCCATAAAAACTCTTGCATGGTAGATGAAACAAATAAATCATTTTAGTTTGAACTCTAATAAAAACTCTTGCAACTAAATGCATTATTATTTCACTTAATTACCATGCCCAAATTCTATTAGAGTTTATCCAAGTGCATATCTTCCAACATGCATGCAAAAATTACCAAAAAGAACCCTAATAGGGTTGAGAAGAGTCTCAATGCATTTTCCCTTCAATGGTGAGCTAGTGCCATCAAACTAATGTCATAAACAAAACAACCACTCTGAATAATGCCAACCCCATGGTGGGACTTGGCCCCCTAATCAAACACTTAAGTAGATCCAAGCCAAGACTTGGTCATAATAAACATTGAATGAAAAAAGAGTCTTAACAAACAATGAAGACCTCCAATTAGATTAAAATAAGAGCTAATGACCTATTCAATGTTAAGCATGTCTTTGAACATAATATAAGATTAATGACTTCAAATCAAATTCGAATAGGACTGTCACAATAACTAAATGTCACTAAAGAGTCTAAACATAGAATAAGACTCCAACTATGATTAAGATAGAATACAAAGACCGACAAAATGTTACAATCTGACAAGTTATTTAAGTCAAATGAAAACACAAGATCAAGAATATATTAAGCATATATTTAAAATATTGATAAGTGTAAACTAAAATAAGGAGTAAAAACCAACTGATAAAGTATTGATTGATCAAGAAGTTAAAACTAACTAATGATCAATACAATAATAAAATTGAACTCATAAATGATAAAAATAAACACTTTAGAATATGCATATAGAAATGGCATAAAGCATTCATAATATTCAAAGTTTAGTATTGCAATTTTAACTTTAGTGTTTCTTTTCATTCACTTTCTCGACCTCACTTGACTACTCAGAGTCACATCCAACTTAGATCATATCTGGTACATACTATCATAATAGACCATTAGTAGTGTACATATTATATAAGAGTAATAAATTCAATAATAACATTTTATAAATCTCACAATTTATCAATCTAACATTGTAATGATCCAATATTTTCCTTGGATCCAAATGCATCTTTTCCTCTTCTAGAACCAAAATATGAGTCCAATCCAAAGCATTAAAAGATCAGGCATATATTTTCTCAATAATGTAATATGAAAAACCTCATGAATATGGGATAAATAAGGTGGAAGGGCTAGTTGATAGGAAACAAGACTAATTTTCTCCAAAATTATAAAGGGTCCTACAAGCTGATGAGATAATTTGGATGCCTTTCCAAACTTAATTATACTTTTATATGGTCTAACATGTCAAAAAAAATTATCACCAACTTCAAATTCACATGGTGACCTCTTTAAATCAACATAGCTCTTTTTTCTATTAGAGGCAACATTTAAATATTGCCTTGTGATTTATATTTCCCTATCATACTCCTATATAACATCAAGATCAAAAATAGTTATATTTTCCCAATTTTCCCAACCAAGTGGAGTTCTACACATGTATCCATACAAATATTCAAAAGGAGACATTTTAATAAAACAATTTTACGTGTTATTGTAAAAAAATTGAACTAAGTGTAAATAATCTTCCCATTTACCTTGTTGATCCATCACATACATTCTTAACATGTCTTCCACAACTTGATTTAGTCTTTTTATCTTTTAATCCATTTTTAAGTTATAAGATGAACTAAAATTCAATCTTGTACCAAAGGTAGTAGTCAAAGTTTCCCAAAATCTTGAAGTAAATTTTTTATCTCTATAAAAAATAATAATTTCAAGCATGCCATGCAGTCATACTATTTATTTCACAAACTATTTAGAAAATATAAATCCATCATCAGTTAAATTTATAGCAATGAAATGACCAAATTTAGTAAATTCATCTATTACAATTAGAATAGTAACATGTTTTATTTAAGATTTTGGAAATCCAGCTATGAAATCTAAAGAAATCATAGCCCACTTACCTTGTGGAATATCATGAGGGTATAACAGTCTTCCTAGATGGAAATGTTCAAATCTTACACATTGACATTCCAAACATTTTATCACAAAATCAACAACCTCATGTTTCGAACCAAGCCAATAATACAACATTTTCAATTCATTTGTCATCTTTCTAACACCATGATGAATAAAGTGAGGTGTTTTATGCACTTATTTTAGAAAAATTCTCCTTAAGTCACTAGATTCAGGTACATAAATTCTATTTTTATGTCTGATTAAACCATCAAAATCAATAGAAAAGTTATAAAAATTATTTTCCATGGGCTCATCAACCAAATTTGTACTTAAATCTTAGTAAAACTTATCAAAACACTATTTTTCCAAAATTTTAGTTTTAAATTTGTTATGTATAAAAAATGAGGTAGCGAGATATGTGTGTTGGCTAAGTGAATTAGTAACATGATTCTCCTTACCTTTCACATATGAAATATTCATATCAAAACTACTCAAAAATTTTAACCACCTATGCTGGAATGCATTCATATCATCTTGAGAAAACAAATATTCCAAGCTATAATGAACATATTTTACTTTAAAATGCTTACCAGGGAAAAAATGTTTCCATTACATCAAAGCATGCATAATGGCAACAATTTCTAGATCATGAGTTGTGTAGTTTTTCTTATGGTCTTTATGTTTTCATGACTCATAAGCCACAACTAAACCATCTTGACTTAACACACCAACCAAGCCTTCTTTGGACACATTATCCCATATTTTGAAATTATTGTTAGGAATTGGTACAAAAAGTATAGGTGTTTTAGTTAATAACTCTTAAATTTTCTAAAAATCTTCTTTATGCTCATAAATCCAAATAAATGTCTTTCACTTATGATGCAAGGAAGTTATAGGGTTAGCCAACTTAGAAAAAAAATTATCAAATCTTATATAATAACTAGCTAGTCTTATAAAACTACGTACTTCAGGAACATTTTTAGGAGTAGGCCATTCTTGGATAGCTTTAATATTTTTTGGATCAACAAAAATGCTAGACTTAGATATGATGTGACCTAAATAGTGGATCTTATTTTAAAATAAAACACATTTAGATAGCTTACTGAAACACCATGCTACCTTAGCCTTTGAATCACTAAACATAAATATTGTTCATGTTCAAATGTATTTATATAATAGATCAATTTATTATCAATAAAAACTAGAACAAACTTATCCAAAAAATCCCAAAATACACTATTCATTAAGTTCATAAATAAAGTAGGTTATTTATTCAAATCAAAGGACATTACCATAAACTCATAGTGTCCATACCAAGTTTTGAAACTAGTCTTATAAATGTCTTCTTCCTTGATTCTTAGCTAGTGATAACTTGATCTCAAGTCTATCTTAGAAAAGACAATTGAATCATTTATTTGATCATATAGATCATCTTTCCTCAATAAAGGATAATGATTATTGATATAACCTTGTTAATTATGTGATAGTCAATACATAATTACAAGTTTCCATCTTAATTTTTCATAAAGACCACATGTGCACCCTAAGGGAACACACTTGGCCTAATGTTACCATTTTATAGAAGCTCTTGTAGTTGAGATTTCAAGTCCTACAAATCTTTTGCATTCATATGATAAGGTTCTTTAGATGTAAGGGCTACCCCTAGCATTACATCAATATAAAATCAAACTCCCTCTTAAGAGGAAAATCAAGTAGGTTTTCCAAAACTAAATTCAAGAATTCTTGTAGAAATTAATATTATTAGAATGTTTTTCTTCTACAAGTGTTGTTTCTTGCCTTTATACAACATATAATTTTCAGCCTTCATGAACTATTCTCTTCAAATATAAATTTGATAGCAACTTGCGTACCTTAGACTTTAATAACCATGAATTATTACTAATTTTCCCATGTCATCTTAATATTTAATCATTTTATTATAATAATATAGATTGTCTTTATGTTGGTGTAACCAATCCATGCCTAGAATAATGTCAAAATAACTAATAATAACTAAAAATAGGTTAACTTGGGACATAAAATATCCTAAGTCTAAGCTTACTTGTTTAAGACATTTAGAAATGGGTACTCATTTGATTGAGCCAAACTTAACCTACCAACCATCATTCAATGGCATAGGATTCAATTTACTATTATTCATTACTTTTGGATTAAGAAAACTATCAGTTTATCCTGAATCAAAAAAAATAGATACAAAAATATCACTTAATTAATCCTTAAATTTGATAGAGGTTGATTGAAAATCTATGTTTCTATTATCCATAATTGTATACACTCTATGGTTAGTTGATTGACCTGATTTTAGTTTGGGACAATATTCACCATATTCCTAATATACTACAGTTCTTTGAGGTGACATAAGAATGGTATTTTCCTCAGTGGCAATTATGTTTTGGCTACCTTTGTTCTAATTTTTCTTAAAAATTTTAGACTTAGAATAATTTTGAATCTTAAACATTTTATTTTTCCCTTGAAATTTATTAAAACCACTAGTACTCTTGGTAAATCTTTGGTTTTGATTATATTTCTTGAAATTATTTTGTGAAGGGAACAAATTTGTTTTCTTAGAGTGTTGTTTATTCTATTTAAAATCTTTCCTTACCTTTTGATGAGCTTTCTCTTTTTCTTATGCCCTATGAGTAGATTTGATAATAGTATTTAGAGTCTTAGGGTTGGTCGTATTGACATCATGCATCAATATCTCCTTCAATCCTATATTGAACTTGGTTACTTTAGTTTCTTCATTATGCATATAGTTAAAATGACACAGTAAATTTAAAAACTTGTTTTTATACACATTTATAGTTTTATTCTCTTTCTTTAACAACTAAAAATTAGTTATTTTCTATTACTTAAAGTTAGAATTGAGATACCTCTTCTTGAACTATCTTTCAAAAGTAGGCTAGGTAAGAGTTATTAGATGTAACTCTTTAAATCACAAAGATGGTCACACCAAATAGTTATAGTTCCTAATAATTGATAAGCAACCACTATTACTTTCACATTAGAGGAAATATTATGAAGATTAAAAGTAACTTTATAGGTGAACCAACCATCCATCAACTACATCATCATATTATTCACCTAAAAAGGTTGGTGGGGGCAACTTTTTTAGTTTCTTAATGATAGGATTAACCATATTAACATGGTTATCTTAAAGTTCTTGCTCACGAAATTGACCCTCATCTCTAAGTGGAATTTATTTAGGTAGTACACCTACTAAGTTATTCAACCTTCATTCTTAGGTGTCTAGTTTGCTTTGAGGTAAATTTAATGTAGTTAGAATTCCATTCAATACTAATTCTTGATTAGCAATAGGGTTATTTTCCTCATGGTTAGGGGATTTAACATTACTACCAACATTATGGGTAGTAAGTTCTTCTCTTATAGGAGTGTTGTGTTGAGGTATGTTCCTAGTGTTAGTATTAAGGCATTGATGTTGTCATTGGTGACAAAGATAAGTTGAAGGTCCTTCATGTTAAAAGTTAGATTTGATGTGATAATTGATGAAGTGGTGTGTGATAAAGAATTTTTATCTCTCTATTGAGAGAAAAATTGAAGGAAACATGGTATTCTTTCAGAGGATTGATGACATGTCAAGATCATGTTCAAGATATAAGGGAAGCATCTTGTTTGAGCTCCAATTACTGATGACCATACAAGGTAAGCAGATGGGTCAACAAGTCCTTATATTCCATATGAGGTCTTGGTACAAAGTTGTAATGTGATAAAACTCATAAATTCTATTGAGAATGGACTTGTATTTAGAAAATCATGCTTAAATAATGACATCATTAAGAGATATCTTGTTTATGTCTAAATTCTAAGCACTAAGTATCTTGAATAGCCTAGTCTAGCTCTATGAAGAAGATGTATGCATGAAGCATGGTAAAGCTTTGTGTTTTGGATAAATACAAGCATGAGTAAGTGTTATAAGCTATTTAAACATGAGAAAGAGGCAAATAAGCATTCATATGAGTTCAAAGTTCAAGTTTGAATCTTAGCTCCTACATGAAGAGACCTCATGAGAAGATACATGCTTGGTGCTTTAGTGAGATAAGCTATATATGACTTATGTAAATAATTTTGGTAGTTTTAGAGTAGTATTTAAGGTCACATGACATGTGTATGAGGTTTTAAAGATAACTCAATAGGTTTTAAGGTATGATCATAGTCTAAGTATGATTGGTAGTACAAACCTTGGTATGTAAAGTGACCTATAGTAGCCTAATAAGGGGTCACAATCATTTCCAAAGTTTTTAGAGCTCTTGAAAGCATTGAAAAATGTGTGAGAGGTCATTTTAAGTGTGTGTACAAAGTTTAAAGTCAATATCTGAAGGATAAATCATGAAAACCAATGATAAGGTTCCTTGTATCTATAAAATGGGGTGTTGTAGACCTAAGAAGAAACATATTATGATTTTTTCCATGTGTAACCTTTACATGAGATCCTAATCACTTCATGGTAGTTGGGTAATTTCCCTAGCTTGTTTTTCTTGACATTGGTTTTGGATATGAGGGGCAATCCTTTATGAATGATTGCTAAGAAGTGAAACTAGTCAAAACCCTTATAATATCTTGATAAGAAAGATCTAATAAGTTATGTATTATAATGTTATATTTGACCTATTTTTATGTATGGATCATGTAAATCACTCCTCAAGGGGTTTTGTTTTTTCTTGACAATGAGTAGAAGCTATAAGAAAACCCTTTTTTCAAGGATTTTGATATAACAAGTATGGTTGACCAGGTCAAAACATGAAAAATAATGGAGTAATATGTGTAAGACTTATATTTTATGATTTTTGGGTGAATATTTTGTCATTCGGCTATTTGATTGAGCAAAATATGTCTTATCATCCACAACAAAGGAGATCGATTGGCCCAGTGTGCAGGGTTACTACATCAAAGGTGGACAAATCTCTCCTCTCATCAAGGGGAGGCTCCCTATAAATATGCAAGAGCTATATACTATAAATATATGTAGAAAATAAAACTCAGGGGTAGGATACACCATCCATCTCTCTTCTTTCAAAGATGATGTTCACAAATAGAGGAGAAAATCTTGGTGAAAACACTAAAGGCACTTCTCTTCTTTCAGAAGTGTTCTTACAGGGGACAATAGGAGTTCTTTTAGGTATGATAAGTGACTGGTAACAGGGTGCAATAACTGATAGAATGAAGTATAGCACAAAGTCTACACTTCAACTACCCAAAGAGTGAGATACAAAGGATAATGGGGGCACAAAGTTGTCCCAAAATCCTCAACACAAAAATAGAAAATAAACACATGATGAAAACAACTATAATAACACAAAGTCTAAAAGTAACTAACTTCAGGACATCTTCCTTATCACTTCCACTAATTATTCTTGTTATATTAAATAAACAAGAATGCATCTAGAAGACAGATATAAGAACAATCTCCTAAATGACACAAGCTATAACAACAGAAAGTCTACAAGTAACTTGCTTTCTCATTTAGATAAAATAATATGAACAATAATCTAAGCTCAAAGTCTTAGTATTCACCTTTCAATTTGGGTAGAGTTTTTCTTTTGTGATCAAAAATATCTCCTTTATAACAATAAAAGAGTTTACAATATATATCACTCTAAGAAAGACTTGGGTGCAAAAGGCCCATGCTGAATTGAATGCCTTAAATATCTATGAAAGGGCCATGCTGGAATAGGTCATCAGCCTTGACTTTGGCATTCTGAATCATCTCAAATGTCTCCTTCTAAGCATGGGTTGTCTGGTCTTCTTTCTGACGTCTACACAGCTATCTAATTTGCCATTACTTTTAGGAAGAAAAATAGGCCACGTCCTTGATTTGGTGTGCTTCAAAAATCCAATTGATCCACTGTTCCACCTATTAGAAATAACTCCCTTGAAGATATTTTGGCCTTTCCCTCTTTCTACTATGATTTGAACCCTCAGGCTATCTTCTCACTTTCTATTGGCTCTTTCAGGTCCTTCTTTGGCTATTCATTGAGTTTGTTCTTAGGGTCCGCACTATTTTTTCTTTATCTCCTTCGAACAAAATGTCTGAAGGAATTCCTTGGCTCTACGTCTTTGACAAGTGGCAAGTTCCACTGTTATGAAACTTATAGAAAATGGGAGCCAAGAAACTTCTTTCTTGAGCATCTTCAAAAGGAGAATGTGGATGCAGACACTTGTCACCTTCCGCTAAGTTATAACGGGACACGTGGCATGTTCCACTTAACTTATAGAAGCTTTAGAAACCTTTTGAGAGTCTTGCAAAAGATGACACATGGTTGCTTCTAATCTACTTTAGAAATAATATAGAAACATTCAAAACTCATTTAGATTCACATGGATGATGCCACTTGTCCGCTTGACTTTAGCAACTCACTCGGGGCCCACCACAGTCCTTATGACACAAAAGGGAGAGATCGGGGATGTTGACACTTGTCAGCTTCTACTGAGTTATAATAGAACACATGGCACATTTTTCAGCTTTGAAACTTATTAGAAATTATGTCTTAGCAGATGAAACTTGACAGATTCCACTTTGACTCTAGATGGGACACGTGGTGGCTTTCGCTGCACTTTATTTTTCCATCAAGTGTTTTTCCATGGGTTTTTCCTTCAGATGAAAAGTCTAAAGGAATTCCTTAGAGAAATTTTTCTGAAGGAAAGCTTATGTTCCTTAGCCATTTGTTCCTTTCAATTTCTTTGGGCTTTCTTCTTTAGTGAATTCCTTCAGACAAAATGTTTGAAGGAATTTTCCCTTAACCATTTTTCTGAGAAAACTCTTCCCGAAGTCTAACGGCTCTTTCACTTAATAATTTCCTTCAAAAAAAAAAGTCCAAAGGAAATGTTCCCTATCGGCCTTTGAATAAATCTAAAGGAATTCTATCTTTTTTGTTTTCTCTTTGACCCTTGAACCAATGCTGACTACCCTCTGCAAGAGCACTTGCCTCTAGTTCACTACCCTCTACAAGGGCATTTGTTCTTTCAGCCCTGGGGCAGCCCCTTGAACCTACTGATTGAACCCACTGATTGAACCAATCTTGGTTCAATAGTTTAATGGTTCAATTAGTTCAATTTCTTTATTTGGCTAAGTCCTTTGTCTACTTGAACCCATCACACATTGAACCTTTGAACCCATTGAACCTTTGAACCAAAATGGTTCAAAGGTTCAACGATTCAATAGTTCAAGCCTTTGTTTTTCTCTAAGTGTTTTAAATCCATTGAATTGTGAAGTGGTTGAACTTGATGAACTTTAGCCAAAGCTCTTAAATCTTGCTAATGATGTTGAGCCTTAAACCCATTGAACCCTTGAACCGTTTTTTGTTCAAGGTTCAATAGTTCAATGGTTTAATGGTTCAACCCTTGCTTAGGAGCTTGCCGATTGAAATCTTTTGGTTAAACCAAGACATTAAACCAATCCTAAAAATGCCTAAGTGTTGGAAACTTGATCTTTTGAAGGAATTTATTTGTTAAATCCATTAAACTGAACCTGCTAAACCTACTAATTTCAAGCATGATGAGTCTGTAGAAACATATCTGTAGAGTTCATAGTTTTAAGCCTGTAGAGTTCATAGATTCAAGCCTATAGAGTCCATAGATTCAAGCCTACAAAGTCCATAAATTTTTGATAAATCTTTGAAAAATGAAGAATCTAAATGCTTAGAACAATTTTTGAAAGGGGAAGAGAGGATTTTGGTCTGTAGGACCAAAATAGTTCATAGGTTGTCCCAAAAATTTTACTCATTTTTGGGGACAATAGCTAGCTCCAATTGGTGAACTTCCTTCAGTTAAAAACTTAGAACAGCTGAGGGGAGTAGAAACTAGAATCTCTAGTGCCTTGAAGTATGTCATTGGGCTATGGAGTCATGCTACCCAAAAAGAAAAGCTCCAAAAAATGAAAACAAAAATCACAAAATAGAACTAAAGACTATACAAATGTACATATGTATAGGTGAACTTATTTGATGCTTCAATAAATAAAGTGATTTAGACACTGCCCATTGTGAGACAATGAAGATGGTGTTTTGTCCTAATAAACTAGTAGGAAACCATTTTGTCCCTAGAATCATTAATGGGTGAATGGAACTCTTCAGTAGGAATCACACTTTCTGTGCACTCCTTTTGGTTCTCTCTTCTTGCCCCATGGCAAGACATGGTCTTCAATCTAAAAACCATAAATCCTTGCTCTCTTGGTAAAGAGTTCCTCTTCTTGACTTTGGCATGTAGTAGTATGGTCCACTACCATAGCTTGTTGTTCTTTTGGTTCAGTCTAGTACATGATTTGATTGTCAGCATCAAACTCTGTATTATTGGTGTTGCTAAACTGCAACTCATGTGAAGGAGGAAGAATATCTCCTTGAGGAGATATCAACACCATCCCAGCTCTAGCATTGGTAGAGAAATTGTTGTCATCAAATTCCTAGATCCAAATATCATTAGAAACTGATCTTCTATCAAATTTTTCTTCATTAGAGATGGAAGATCCTTTTTCATCTATATTGCACCCTACCAATTCTTTTGATGTTTTACTTAAATCAATTTTTAGATTGCCACCTACAAGACTTTCATCTGCATAAATATGAACACCCTCTATGGTCAAGAATTAATTCCCCTACTTGAAGACTCAAATAGAATTTGAGCTATAGAGGCTGATGTTTAGGTGACCACGTATTTTGCCTCCTTTTTAGGGAGCAATATCTTCATTATGCCTTTGACAGGGATCCTTGCCTCAAATAGGTCCATGCTTAGTTCTCCTCCCACATCCTTGCAGAAATTTCATCCAAGCAAAATGCCATATGAGGCTAGGACATTAGCCACCAGAACTGTCATCCTTATTCTCTTGTCTGGGAAGGCTACAAATGCAAATAGAGCATCCTTGATTTGTCCCAGTAGAGGTACTTGCTTGTTCTCCATGGAGAAACATCTACCAAATGTCTTGGTTAGTGTGAGACCAAGGGATTCTGCCACCTTGGCAGGCATGACATTGTCTGAAGCTCTAGAATCAATGATTTAATTGCTTAGCTTGTGACCATTTATCAACAGGGAAACATAGAAAGGCTCTATTTTCCTAGGGGCAGTAGGAGGAGTAATGACAAGGTTGATTGGGATGGGCATGTTCCTTGGGGGATCATGAGTTATCTTTCTAATCTCTTGTCCTATAGAGATGGTTATATTCTTCACATACTCGACCAATCTATCCAACTGCTTAGGGTTAGCTTGTAGGAATTCAAATTTAGTCATTTAAATTTTGGTTTTCTTGACATAGTCAATTATGTCAAATGACTGAAATGGAATAGGAAGGGAGGATGGGAGTTCATCATTTTGGTTTTTGGGAAGGGGAGGATTGGCATGTGAATTTGAAGTTGAAGGTGTAGAAATGTTTTGGGGTACTTACTTTTTTAGCAACCACCGGGTCCTTTGCCTGGAAAGGCAGAGTGGTTCCACGCTTAGAAATTGAAATTGCTAGTTGAGGTCGCTCCTCTGTCTTCTCTTTATCAGCTTGTTGGGCTGTGATATATCCCTTTCTAGATATGCCAAAGTATTTATAGTTCAAGAACCTTTCAATAATAAATTGCAAGTACACTCAGATTTAGAGTGGTAAAGTATATGGCTAACTTCACTTTATTTGGACTAAGATTTATAATAGTTTGTATTTTAGACTTTGCTATGTTGATCTGAGCATAAATCGGCTTGTTATTGGACAGATTTGAGCAAGAAATAAGTGCAACAATGCCCAAAAATAAATCACAGACTTATCAAAAATTTATATCAGATTAACACTTGCTCAAAAATAATTACCAGACTAGTTATAAACTCAGCATAACCTTCAATGGCAGATTACAACATTCTCAAAATGATAGCAGCCCGTAGAAACATAAATTGACTTATGTTTCTAGATAGGTTAGATACAGATTTTAGACTCAGAATTATTTACAATAGCATTTACATAGTAGAATCATTATTCTGATTTGAAATAGAAGTAACCAAAATTCATAATCAAATACTCAAACCTGGACATTACTTGTCTTATCTTATGCCAATCTTTGTCTTTTACCAGCACCTTGAATCTTCAAGCGATTTGTCTTTGACCGCTTCCCAAGATCACTTGTCTTCTTATTTGGTGTCTCTTCCCCTGTATTTGTTCTCAAATGCTATTGGAACATTGGGCCCTATCAACATAGTGACATCAAATCCTTCTATGAGTAGAACTTTATTATCGGTAAGGTAAAGTTTCATTCTATCTTTCAAAGCTAGTTCAACATCCAAAATATTAAGATCTCAATATCTCAATGCATTCCACTGATAAAATCACCATCATGTGGCAAACCAGTTGCAAAGTGGACATAATGCCTCTGTATGTGACTAAGGCCAGTCTTAAGAATGGATTCCAGATTCTTTCTATAGGTTCCATACATGTAGACTGGAACTTCTTCTACAAACAAAATGGGTGTTATCAACTCGTCTAACTCTATAACCTTAAGATTATGTCCTTGATTTGCATGTATATAGAGATGACCACTTTCTTCCAACATACTAAAATTTTGTTTATTATCATTCTTTACAACCTCCTTTACGTCATCGATAGTGTGTGAACACAAGGGGATTCCAGCAAAGGTTACTTCTCCCAATTTAAGTAATTTATCCACTGGCACATTTCCATCACCACAAATTTTCAAACCTGGCTTCTCTACTTTGTGGTGAAGAATAGCTATCCTAGATGATGAACTTCACAAATTTATTGAATGTTGATGGCTGATTACAAATAGATCATGTTTGATTATTGTTTCAACTAATGCATGCATATAATGATGGTCAAAATGTAGTCCAAACCTCCAAATGATGTAATATTGTCCTCTTTTGCTAGCCACCCAAGGAATGTTGAATCCTTGTGAAGAAATGGAGTCAAACCCAACAAAATATGACTGATATAAAATCTGTAGCTGCTGATATGAAATTTGAAAGTAAAACCCTAGCTATTTGAAGCTTCCAATTTCATGAAATACCTACAAATAAGCTTAATAATGGATCCTAGGTGAATCCATCTCTCATGGTGGAGTGGTTTTTCATCCAAACCATAGATTTCTAAGGGTTTTCATCCTTAGAATGAAGGCTAGCAAAATTGCAGCCAAAGAGTATAACACTCAAGAGAAAATATTACTCAACAACTATATCTCCAAATGCTTTGCCCTCAACTTCTTTTAAAGGCTCCAAGGAATCTTCTAGAAGAAGCCAACTTGTAACTAACTCCAACTTCTAGAAGAAACTTATTTAATATTTTATTATTTCCATTTTAATTTAATTAAAATAATTAATTAAAGTCATCCTTTTGAAATAATATTAATTTTTGGACAACTATAATTAATTGAATTAATTAAATCACTTATCATAATTTGGGGGACATTACAGTCCTCCCTTCCTGGAGATTGCTTGTCCTCAAGCAATTCTCACCTGATACCCAACACCAACTTTTAGGATCCCATATCATTCTCAGAAATTTGCAAGCTCTACTATTTGAAACACTATGCTGCAATATATCTATGAATAAATTCTCCTTATCTCTCCTAGATAGTAGTGAAATAATTCTCAATATGTAATTAACAAACTCAACATCACATACCTTAGTCTTCACAGAATATTTATGCACTATTCTGATTATCATGCTCTCTAAATTCCCATAAGGATGAGGATTCATAATTGGGAGTGAAAATGTCATGCAACATATAGAATCATTTACCTCATCATTCATAAAATGAGCCTCCATCCTCTTTGTTGTCGTAACACTTAGAGCACCATCTACTAGAGCTCTCAATACAATCTTCTTCCCATCTGATGTGAAACCATGCTTAAAACCTCTATCTGGAGGTACTCCTGAAGGTATGTCACCAAATACTCTCTTGTGATGGTCCATCACTGACTGAATATCAACATGAAATACCCAGTTATCTTAAGGTGTGGGTGTTTTGGACTTAACTAAACAATGTGTAGCCCAAATCACATCATTATGTCTAATAATAGTCTCCATCCTATGAGATGACACCTCCTTAGGTCCACCATCTAACGTTGCCCTCAAGATAGTCTTCTTTCCTCCAGAAAGGAACTCTAACTGCATATGATGGTGATCAATAATGTAATGCCCAATACCCTATATCCACTGCATGCCCAAGACCACATCATAATCCTCTAAGGGAAGCACATAAAAATCATCAGTTAGAGTATAATCCCCCATTTGAATACTAAGCTATGAAATCCATTTTGTACAACCCAAAACTGCACCATCTGCCACCTTTACTCCAAAACCACCAAACTCCTCATACTGTAATCCACGCCTCTCCACTAACTTCTGGTCAATAAAGTTATGTGTAGCACCTATGTCTACCAAGCTCACTACCCACTTGTCCTTAAGTGTACCTTTCAACCAAAAGGCATGAAAGTTAGGATTACCAAAGAGGGTAGCCATAGCTACTTTTGCTGACACCATGAGATCAGGGGTATCTAACTCCAACTATGTCTGTACCTGCTCAACATCCTCCATGTTATCTTCAATATCAGTGTTAGGTACCTCCTCATCCCCTAGCTGAGATGTCACATCAATCAAATGAACCTTTCCTTTACCCATACAATGGTGTCCAGGTTCCCAAGGTTCTTTGCAGGAAAAGAATAACTTTTTCCTTCTCAATTCATTCCTCATCTCCTGATTCATCCAAGGGGTTCTAGAAGATGACCCTTCTTTATTTTGTGTCATGTTAGCCTTTTTTGTAGGTCAAGAGTCCCTAAATGGTTTCTTATTTTCCTGATAAGAAGTGGGAATAGTATCCAGTCTCAATGTCACATCAATGGCCTCCTTAAGAGTGGCTGGTTGGAAAGCACATACCAAACCCTTAAGTCTATCCTGTAATCCCTCAATGAATAACATCACACTCTACCTCTGGGGCATATCAAGTACCATAACTTTAATATATTGGAACTCATTAATATAAGTTTTTACATGACTAGTCTATCTAAGATGGGCCAACTCTCTATAGTAGAGCTCTATGTCCTTATGATCAAACTGTGTAATGAGTTGCTCTGTGAAATTGGCATAGGAACATACCAAGGAGTGATCCTAGGTGACCAATCCATGGTGCCACCAATCATATGCAATTCCCTCTAAATTCAACACAGCAAACTAAATAGCCTCATGCTCAGGCATGGGTCACAAGGATAGATATATGTCTAGCCTGTGCACCCAAGCTCTTGCACTCGTATCACTCAAGCCATCATATGTAGCCAATGTGATCTTCCCAATAGCTCTATTGAGGTCAAATTTTTGCTGTTGGGGTGGTCTATAACCATGATCTCCCCTGAATCTAGCTGTATCTCTACACTATGCAAAATACTGGGGAAGAGGGAAAACATCCCTAACCTCTGGGGGTAGAACTCTCCACTCAGTTGTGGTTGCCAAAATAGACTCCTGGATCCCAACCTATGGTGGTTCCCCATGTGCTTGCTATTCACTTGGTACAAATTGAGGAAGCATTGGTCTATTTTTAGTAGGTGTACGATGGCAATTCTGCTTAGAAGAATGAAGGGAGCTCCCAACTGAAGAATGGGACTGATGGCTATGCTGACTAGATTGACTAGCTTAAAATGACTACCTATCACTAAAATTGATCTTCTCCACATACCTCTATGTCTATCCACCTCCAATCATTCCAAGGTATCCTATAATCTATTTAAATCCTGAGCGATCCTAGGTTGAGTAGTCATGAGAGTCCTCACCATCTCTCTCTCTTCCTTATCCTGATTTCTTCGAGCATCCTTCTATTCTTCTGCCATAATAGGTTCCTATTCTATTCCAAACTCACACTTGTACTGAGCTCTTCTACGTGTATAATACCTATGGGTTATATCAATTCTTCTCAGATGCATAGAAATAAAATATATTCACCCCTATAGGCTAGCAAGAAGTATGGCTCTAATACCACTGAAATATCCCTTTCTAGATATGCCAAAGTATTTTATAGTTCAAGAACCTTTCAATAATAAATTACAAGTACACTCAGATTCAGAGTGGTAAAGTATATGGTTAACTTCACTTTATTTGGACTGAGATTTATACTAGTTTGTATTTTAGACTTTGCTATGTTGATCTGAGCATAAATCAGCTTGTTATTGGATAGATTTGAGCAAGAAACAAGTGCAATAATGCCCAATAATAAATCATAGACTTATCAAAAATTTATATCAGATTAATACTTGCTCAAAAATAATTACTAGACTAGTTCTAAACTTAGCATAACCTTCAATGGCAGATTACAACATTCTCAGAATGATAGCATCCCATAGAAACATAAATTGACTTATGTTTCCAGATAGGTCAGATATAGATTTTAGACTCAATGTTATTCACAACATAATTTACATAGTAGAATCATTATTCTGATTTGAAACAGAAGCAACCAAAATTCATAATCAAATTCTCAAACTTGGACATTACTTGTCTTGTCTTATGCCAATCTTTGTCTTTTACCAGCACCTTGAATCTTCAAGTGATCTATCTTTGACAGCTTCCCAAGATCACTTGTCTTCTTATTTGGCATCTCTTCCCCTGTATTTATTGTCAAATGCTATTGGAGCATTGGGCCCTATCAACATAGTGACATCAAATCCTTATGTGAGTAGAAATTTATTGTCTGAAAGGTAAAGTTTCATTCCATCTTTCAAAGCTAGTTCAACATCCAAAATATTAAGATCTCAATATCTTGACGCATTCCACTAATACTGTCACCATCATGTGGCAAACCAGTTGCAAAGTGGACATGATGCCTCTGCATGTGACTAAGGCTAGTCTTAAGAATGGATTCCAAATTCTTTCTATAGGTTCCATGCACGTAGACTGGAACTTCTTCTATAGACAAAATGGGTGTTAGCAACTCATCTGACTCTATAACCTTAAGAGTATGTCCTTGATTTTCACGTATATAGAGATGACCATTTTCTTCCAACAAGCTAAAATGTTGTTTATTATCATTCTTTACAACCTCCTTTATGTCATCGATAGTGTGTGAACACAAGGGGATTCTAGCAAAGGTTACTTCTCCTAATTTAAGAAATTTATCCACAGGCACATATCCATCACCATGAATTTTCAAACCTGGCTTCTCTACTTTATGACGAAGAATAGCTGTCCCAGATGATGAACTTCACAACTTTATTGAATGTTGATGGCTAATTACAAACATATCAAGTCTGATTATTGTTTCAGACTAATGCATGCATACAATGATGGTCAAAATGTAGTCCAAACCTCCAAATGATGTAATATTGTCCTCTTTTGTTGGCCACCCAAGGAATGTTGAATCCTAATGAATAAATGGAGTCAAACCCAACAAAATATGACTGATATAAAATTTGTAGCTGCTGATATGAAATTTGAAATCAAAACCCTAGTTGTTTGAAGCTTCTAATTTCATGAAATACCTACAAATAAGCTTAATAATGGATCCTAGGTGAATCCATCTCTCATGGTGGAGTGGGTTTTCATCCAAACCATAGATTTCTAAGGGTTTTCATCCTCAGAATGAAGGCTAGCAAAATTTTAATCAAAGAGCATAACACTCAAGAGAAAATATTACTCAACAACTATATCTCCAAATGCTTTTCCCTCAACTTCTTTTAAAGGCTCCAAGGAATCTTCTAGAAGAAGCCAACTTGCAACTAACTCCAACTTCTAGAAGAAACATATTTAATATTTTATTATTTCCATTTTAATTTAATTAAAATATTTAATTAAATTCAGCCTTTTGAAATAATATTAATTTTTGGACAACTAAAATTAATTAAATCACTTATCATAATTTTGGGGACATTACAGGTTGACTGGTTTTTAGACTAGGTGAACATTGCATATGATCCCTCATCTACTTTACCTTCACTTCTAGGTTCATCCTGATAATTTAGGAAACCAATGTGGGAGTCACCAGATGATTCTTTTTGATCTACTGCAAAGAGATCAACATCATTTTCTTGATCAAACTCAAGTTGGAAAGAGAAATCATGTTCCATTTATAGATATCCAACTGCTGAGTTGGTTGGAGGCACTTCAAGGGCAAGGTTCTTCTATGGGGGAGGAAGATGATTTGTTTGCCCTTGATTCTTGGTAGCATTGCCTTGATATGACTAGTTCTGAAATGTCCTCCTTGGCATATCCCAATAAGGAGGAGCATACATACCTTGGGCCACTTATCTTTTCAAGGCTATTAGTTCATTTGCTAGCTTTTGCACCATTTGATTAGTGGTTCCTGTAGATGGACATTCAGAAGATGAAGAGGATTTACCTCTATTTGGGTCTCTCCTTATCTTTCCTACCAAGATAAGGTCATCTTCTATCTCAGTAGCCAAGTCCTGAGAAGTAACAAGGTCTATCTGTCTAGCCCATCTCAGCAAAAAACTCACTTCATGCAGTTGTGAGTTGATGAAGAAACACTTGAGATTCTCAGGTGTCAGCTAGGTGATCATGGGAATCTTATTCCTCAGCTTGTCAAACTTGGCAATGAAGTCCCTCATAAGTCAATGGGGCTCCTTCTTCACCTGTGTGAGCTCGGCCAGTAAGGCATGTGCATCTTCTATAGGCTTGAACCTGGCTTCAAATTTATCTTTAATAGTGTCCCAATCAGTCACTAATCTAGCTTGTAGATGGTAGAACCAGTCTGTAGTATCACCTTGTAGTGTTTCCATAAAGAGCCTGACTAAAACATCCTCAAATTCCACTCCTATTATGCCACAATTTATGCTAAAGGCTGCAATATGTTCATTAGGATGAACTCATTCATTACCAAAGAATTTGGGGAAATTCTTTCTTGAGCTGTGTGGAAGTTCATGTAAAGGTGGATTAAGATTTAGTCGGCCAAATGAGTTACCCCAAAGGCCTTAAACTACCATGATTGGATTATCAAAAAAGGGATAATAAATTTGGGTGGCGTGTGGATGGGCAAAGCTCTACTAACAATAGAAAATGAAGCTATAACTTGTGTTGGTGCCCTGATACGGATGGGAAGAAGACTCCTAGTTTGTTGAAGGTGAGGTTGTGGAGGAAACAAATCAAGATTGCTCTGCTGCACCAACTCAAAAATAATTTCAACAACACCTTGAGATTTCTAGCTTCTTGTATAGTGTGGAGCTGCCAGATTATAGGATAAAAATGAGAATGAACTGGTCCTACTTTAGCTTGAATTTTGAGGCTTCAAACTATTATTCTTCCTCAACAAATCTAGTTTTGTAGACAAAATAATATAATGGAGATGGAAGAAGATAGTAAGGCTATAATGATAATGAGTAAGACACAGAATGGAGTTGCTAGAGTCTATAATGGATAAGGGTAGGGACTGCTTTAATTTGAAACTTGAGACTTTAGTCTACACATTCATCCCCAGTAGAGTCACCAAAAAGACTGTTGGGTGAATATTTTGTTAGTCAACTGTCTAATTGAGAAAAATACATCTTATCATCCACAGCAAAGGAAATTGGTTGGTCTAGTGTGTAGGTTTACTACATTAGATGTGGACAAATCTCTCCTCTCATTAAGGGGAGGTTCCTTATAAATATAAAAGAGCTATATACTATAAATATATGTAGAAAATAACACTTAGGGGTAGGATACACCATCCATCTCTCTTCTTTTAGAGATGATGTTCACAAATAGAGGAGAAAATATTGGTGAAAACACTTAAGTTACTTCTCTTCTTTCAAAAGTTTTCTTATAGGGGATAGTAAGAGTTCTTTCAGGTATGATAAGTGACTAGTAACAAGGTGCAAAAACTGGTAGAATGAAGTGTAGCACAAAGTCTCCACTTCAACTACCCAAAGAGTGAGATACAAAGGATAATGGGGGCACAAAGTCATCCTAAAATCCTCAACATAGAAATAGAAAATAAAAACACACTAAAGACAACTATAATAGCACAAAGTCTAAAAGTAACTGACTTTAGGACATCTTCCTTATCACTTCCACTAATTTTGCTTGTTAGATTAAATAAACAAGAATGCATCTAGAAGACAGACATAAGAACAATCTCCTAAAATGGCATAAGCTATAACAACACAAAGTCTGCAAGTAACTTGCTTTCTCATTCAGATAAAATAATATGAACAATAATCTAAGCTCAAAGTCTCAATATTCACCTTTCAATTTGGGCAGAGTTTTGCTTCTATGATCAAATATATCTCCTTTGTAACTATAAAAGAGTTTATAATATATAACACTCCAAGAAAGACTTGGGTGCTTATTTTCATGAAAAAGGCCCATGCTAAATTAAATGCCCTTAAATATCTATGAAAGGGCCATGCTAGACTAGGTCATCGACCTTGACTTTGGAAATCTGAATCATCTCAAATGTCTCCTTCTAAGCACGGGTTGTCTGGTCACCTTTTTGACATCTACGCAGCTATCCAATTTGCCATTACTTCTAGGAAGAAAAATATGATGCATCCTTGATTTGGTGTGCTTTAGAAATCTAATTGATCCACTATTTCACCTACTAAAAGTAACTCCCTTGAAGATATTTTGGTCTTTCCCTCTTTCTACTATTATTTGAGCCCCCAGGCTATCTTCTCACTTTCTATTGGCTCCTTTGGCTCCTTTGGCTATTCATTAAGTTTTTCCTTAAGGTCTGTGCTATTGTTTCTTTATCTACTTCAGACAAAATGTCCAAAGGAATTCCTTGGCTCTACATATTTGACAAGTGGCAAGTTTTTTTGTTGTGAAACTTATTAGAAACTTACAAAAAATGGGATCCATGACACTTCTTGCCCGAGCAGCTTTAAAAAGGGAACACAGATGCAGACACTTGTCACCTTTTGCTGAGTTATAACAAGACACGTGGTGTGTTTTGCTTAACTTATAGAAGCTTTAAAAACTTTTGAGAGTCCTATAGAAGATGACACATGGTGACTTCCACTTTACTTTAGAAACAATATAGAAACATTTGGGACTCATTCAGATTCACATAGATGATGCCACTTACTGTACTCCACTTGACTTTAGTAACTCACTCGGGGCCCACCACAGTCCTTACGACACAAAGGGAAGAGATCATGGATGTTGACACTTTTCAGCTTCCATTGAGTTATAATAGAAATCATGGCACATTCTATAGCTTTGAAACTTATTAGAAATTGTGTCTCGACATGTGACACTTGGCAGCTTTTGCTTCGACTCTAGAAGGGACACATGGTGGCTTCTACCACACTTTATCTTTTTCCATCAAGAATTTTTCTATTGGCTTTTCTTTTAGACAAAAATTTTGAAGGAATTCCTTTGGGCAATTTGTCCAAAGTAAAGCTTATGTTCCTTAGTTGTTTGTTCCTTTCAATTTCTTTGGGCTTTCTTCTCAAGTGAATTCCTTCGAACAAAATGTTCGAAGGAATTTCGCCTTAACCATTTTTCTGAGGAAACTCTTCCCGAAGTCTAACGGCTCTTTCACTTAATAATTTCCTTTGGACAAAATTTTTGAAGTAAATGTTCCCTATCGGCCTTTGAACAAATCCGAAGGAATTTCATCTTTTATGTCTTCTCTTTGACCCTTGAACCAATGTCGCCTACCCTCCGCAAGGGCACTTGTCTCTAGTTCACTTCCCTCCATAAGGGAATTTGTTCCTTTAGCCTTGGGGCAGCCCCTTGAACCTATCAATTTAACCCACCAATTGAACCAACCTTGGTTAAATGGTTTAATGGTTCAATCAGTTTAATCTCTTTATTTGGCTAAGTGCTTTGTCTGCTTGAAACAACCGTGTATTGAACCTTTGAATCTTTGAACCCATTGAACCTTTGAACTAAAATGGTTCAAAGTTTCAATAGTTGAATGGTTCAAGCCTTTTTTTTTTCTCAGTGTTTTAAAGCCGTTGAACTGTGAAGTGATTGAACTTGATGAACTTTAGACAAAACACTTAACTCTTGTCGATGACATTGAACCTTGAACCCATTGAATCCTTGCACCTTTTTTGGTTCAAGATTTAATGGTTCAACCCTTGCTTAGGAGCTTGCCAATTGAACTCTTTTGGTTGAACCAAGGTGTTGAACCAATCCTAAAAATGCCTAAGTGTTGGAAACTTGATCTTTTGAAGGAATTTACCTGTTAAAGCCATTGAAATGAACCTATTGAACCTACTAATTTCAAGCATGATGAGTCCATAGAAACATATTTGTAGATTTTGTAGTTTTAAGCCTATAGAGTTAATAGATTCAAGCCTGCAGAGTCCATAGATTCAAGCCTGTAGAGTCTGCATATTTCTGGGAAAGCTTTGAAAAATGAAGAACCCGAATGCTCAGAACAGTTTTTATAAGGGGAAGAGAGGATTTTGGTCTGTAGGACCAAAATAGTTCATAGGTTGTCCCTAAATTGTCACTCATTTTTGGGTACAACAATGATCATGAAAATTTTTGAGTAGGTTTTAGATCAAAAAATTCTAAACTAGTCATGTATGTTAGTATATCGTTAAACATGCCTAATGAGCAGAATAGTGAGAAAACTAAGCAAGATTAAGATTGAGATTAGGGATTAGTTGAAGAGGAATAGGGATGGATCTTGACACATGATGTAATTATTCAATACATATCCTTCCTATTCCAATTTTTTATAAGTTTTGATGATGCCTATACCTATGCAAAAATTTGTCATCAAACTGGCCTATCTAGCATAGTTGAGTCTGTGTAGAGTGAAGTAGTGAGATTGGTTTGTAAGACCAATATTGATATATAATAATTCAATATATATTTTCATATATTATATAAGTATTATAAATTTTCACACAAACCCATTATAATATCACATAATTTTTCCCATAAGTTTTCTATAACTTGATTTTCCTGACTATGTTTCTGGTCCTATAGGCAACTTTCTATGTGTTTGTGAAAAGGATGTTCCGAAGTATTTTTTCACTAATTTAAAGGATAAAAATATATTAAATATTTTATAAATATCTTAGATGATCATATTAATTTTTTTTATCTTCATTGGAAGTTCATGTTCAGGTTTGGAGAGACAAATGTTTTTGATTGTTTGTTGATAGTGTTTGGTGGTTCTGAGTAAGACATCTAAATGAGTGTTCCTAAGGCCTTTTGGCATATGTTTTGAAGACAAAATTATTTTGGTAAGTTTTTTAAGTCATAAATATACTATAAATAATATTTTATATGTGTTTTATGTGGAAATTTTTTGTATTTGGCTCAAAGTTAAAAGATAGACTTTCTGGTAATAAGTAGGCCTATTGGTGAGTAAACCTAATTGGATGGTTCAAGGAATGAAAAGAGTCAAATGGTGTTGGGTACATAATTATAAATTATTATTGGTTTATTATAGTGACATATGAATTTTTTATCCATTGGTGAAGTCTCAAAGTGTTCAAAGGAGGTCTAAGTGAAATGTGTGCCTAAGGAAGGACTAATTGCATTAGGTCTTTATTAGGCCTAATGGTGGTTTTAGCCCTTAAGGGTAATGACCAACATATGTAATGTTTGTTTCAGTTGTGAAAAAAATTTAGTGATATATTTAAAACCTAATCCAATTAATTCTAAGGTTTTTAGATGACTAAGATGGGTGTGAAAAAGAATCAAGTATAAAGTCAAGGCCTAATAAGCCTATTTTGACTAGTTAGAATATTCAGCTAATGAGCAAAGGATATAAAGTTTTGGAGAATATTTTAAGGGTTTTAATATCATAAAATAACTGATATAAATATTCCATGAGTATATAACTATGTTTTTTTAGGTGTTGATTAAGGTCATTTGACCTAATTTTGCCAAATAAAGGGCTAATTGAGGAGGTAATCTTCAGTTGATTGAGTAAAAAGTGTCCAAGGGTGATTAAATTTTCAATATATCTAGTTTCTTTCTTGGTTTCCTATGGTCTTGGAGCCTCCTTATAGGTTTAAGTTTGCTAAATGCACTAGTTGAGTTGGTGCTTAACAAAGTGAGGGGTTGGTGCTCTTTATGGAGTTGGTGCCTCATTAAAAGGTTGATTCATTAATTATAGGATACTATTAAAAGTTTTTCATTAGTTTTTTTTCTTCGCCTATAGGTTTTCCCACATATATTTCATTTCCTTATGGTGTTTTCTTTCATAGATGATTGTATATGCATTAATTGGTATATGTAATTCAATGAGTCCTTCTTGAGTATTAAGTGAAATTTAAGGACTATTTTAATAAAACTAATTCAACCCCCCCCCTCTTATTATTTGTACTTATAACATTTGGTATCAAATCAATTCCTTTGAATTAGGTCTTACAACTTAAAGGAGATTTTAAACAAGCTAAGATAGTTAGTCAAGCACAAGGTGGTTTTTCTACAAGCAAAGCTTCATTATTAAATAAATATAATTATGCATTTTGGAGTGTTAGGATGAGAACACATATAATTTCTTAAGGTCATTATGTTTGGAAATCAGTCTTGGATGGATATATTGTAACCCCAATTTCTCCTAAGAATGTAGTAGGTAAGAAGGCTACTGACAATAACTTAAAAGTAATGAATGGTATTGTGTGTGGCCTATCATAGGCAAAACTTATGAGATTAATGAACTATATTTATACCACATAAATGTGGGATAATTTTAAATCCATTGATTATTGATATTATAAAATCAAATTGGCCAAATTTCAAACCCATAAAAGATAATATAAAAGTCTAAAAATGAATGAAGATGAGACCATGGCAGCCTACTTGTTGAGGGTTGATGAGATGGTCAACATCATAAGAGTTATAGGAAAATAATTGAAAGATACTATTGTTGTTCAAAGGTTTTAAGGTCTTTTACTCCCAAATTTGATTCCAAGGTATGTGAGTTGAAGAAATGCAAGATTTAGACAAGCTAGAGATAGATGGACTCTGTGGAACCCTAATAACCTGTGAGATGAGGACAAGTGAAAGAATACCTAAAAATAAGGAATTTGTATTCAAGGAAGAAAATAATCCAAAATATAAGAAGTAAAAATTTAATAAAGTCAAAGATAATGATGAAACTGATATTGATGGTGATGAATTGATAGAAATGTTTGCAAGAAAGTTGAAGATAGGTTGAGGTAAACATAAGTCCAAGTTGCCTTTTAACTGCTTCAATTATGGAGAGTTTGGACACTTTTCCAACAAATTTCCTAATAATAATAATACAAAGGATGATATATATAATTATGAATATCATGATGATGATAAAATATCTTATAAGGTTGATAAGATAAATAAAAGTTTTATAAGATATGATAATAAAAAAAAGTTCTTCAAAAATAAAAGGAGTCTTTACACCAAGGCATATTGTAGGTAATCTGGTGAGAGTGAGAGAAGTGATTCAAAAATTGATAATGAAGGTAATGGTCCTAATCTCAATGAGGTTCTCTTCATGGTTGAAGAAGCAAGTTTCTTACATCCAAAAGAATCCATATAGATTGTAGGTGATGTTGGTGATTTAGATGAAGAAGGAGATGAGGTGGATATTGAGGTTGAATTGATGAAAAATTTAGAAGAGATGAAGATGGTAAATAAAAATAATATGGTGATGATGTATCTTATCAAATATTATGAGGATAAAATCAACTTGTTCGAATATAGACTAAGGAACAAGAGGAAATAGTCAAACTTGTACAAAGTCAAACTAAAATTATGATTTTAGGCCTAGAGGCAAAATAAGAATGTGTAAGGTATATAGTTGAAGTGAAATTCCTTGAGATATGAATTGAAAAAATAATAAAACAAGTTCAATTCCTTTATGAGGTTTTAAAAAAACACCAATGATATAGACAATCTTCTAAGTAATCAAAATATTGCTAATGATAAAATAAGTCTTATCTTCATTAGAGATCAAGAGAAGGACACTAATGTGATCAAAAGGGTCAAAGATCAACCAAAGAAATAGGGTGATGATAGAACATAGGTAAATACTATCAATAAATGTAATAACATAATATAATCCTTTCAATGGCTATTATTATTCATGTAACCAATTTGGTCATAGAGCAAGGCATTGTAGAAGGCCCTTCAAAATAAATTTACATGGAACTATGAGGAGAACTATTAGTGAAGAGGTATGGGCCATGGTGTGTTTTCATCTAGAGGGATAACATGTTTCAATTATCATAAGGTTCATCACATTGAAATATATTGTAAGATTGAATTCTCAAGATAAGACAAGAAATTTGAGGCTTCAAGAACACAAGAAATAAGACAAAATAGTAAGTGGAAACCCAAGGTAAGTAAGGTTGATAACTAGTCTACAAGTCCAAGTGGATTATTTTCCATGTTAAAAAAAATCTAGATGTAAATGAGTGTCAATAATTTTCTCTATTAGTTTAGATTATTGATGAAGGAAACAAGACCAATAAATTAAGCTAGAATGTTGCTCAAGCAAAGACTAAAGGGGTCAAGCCAAAAGGACAAATCAAGCATAAGAGGATCATCAAGGAAGTTTAGTCTTACAAGTACATAGAGATTTGGGAATATCCTAAACTTATGTTGTTTTAGTTATCTTTAGTAGAGGTGACTCCATTATGCTTCATACAGGCACTCATCTAGTAAGCAAGAATCATAAAAGATGTTCGGTCATAGGGGGAGTTTTGTGGTCTTCAAAGACTCTCAGATTCAATTTTTAGTCAAAGAATTATGCTACAAGTTTGGTCATAAAATATAAATCACAAAATTTTGTATGATGAATTGATCAAACCAAGTCACAGTTTTGAAAATGTCTTGAATCTTCATGAAGACAAAAGGAGTCAATCATGTCTCATGAGTAGGTATGTGATCCTGGTCTATGCTAAATATTATGAAAAAAGGATTAATGAGTTTTTTTAAAGAAAAGGTATGTTTCCCCAAGTTCAAGGATAAAATAGATACCAAGAAGATGAACCTTTGTCATTAATGTCAAAGGGGGAGAAAGTTCCTATTTCAAAGATCAAGTATTGAAGAAGATCTAACTTGAAGGAAAGAGAATGATCTACTATAAATAAGAATGTTTGCCTTAAATGAAAAAGGGGGAGATTGTTGAGGTATGTTCCTAGTATTTTCATTAAGGCATTGATGTTTTCATTGAAGTTAAAGTTAAGTTAAATGTCTTTTATGTAAAAAGTTAGAGTTGATTGTTTCTTTAAGTTTTTGCTAATTATTTTTAGAAGAAGAAGAAACTAAGGTTAAAGGTTTGGGGTTTGACGTTACCTGGATTAAGTTGCACACCATATCCAAGTGTTGTGGGAGCTCCTCTTTGGATATGGAGGAAACACCTGTAGAAAGAAAGAAACTTGAACAAAGAAAATGTTAGAATAGGATATGGTGGACTGCCAAGCTACGCGCTCGGTCGCAGAAGCGTAAAGCTCCTTGAGGGATGATAGTCCACTTATTTAAAGAAAAGAGTGTTGTATAAAAATAAATGATGAAAGACTAATCAAGATAAAAATAGATAATTCATACCTATTCTCTGCAGTCAGTCTATCACAGTCACCGACATTGGTAGTCCTGCCGAGGTCGATTGGGTAAATGATGCCGACGTCAGTTTTGTTGCTGATGTCGGTAGGGGCAGTGGGCCTTGGATGGGTTTTGGATTATGTCTGTGGTTGATAGAGGAGTCTAGAAGTTTAAAGGTTAATGCAGGGTTGCAGGAAGGTGAATGTCAGGGGATCTATAGCTATACCAATTAGAGCACAATTGATTACTTTCTTATATGCAATTAAACACAGAATTATACCAGAATGATAAAGTAGCTAGAAACTTGAGACAGCAAAGAATTTGAGAGACAATACACACTCTTGTATTAAGTACTACTAGAAGAAAATACAATAAGGAAGATGCCACTTCTTCCTCCACCTCAAAGGCTTGCCACACCTCAAGACCTTCTTCCCTCTCTCTCTTGCTCAACACAACAACTCTAAAGCCTGAGTTGCTATTCCTCCTTGAATGCTTCAGCTGATCTCCTTGACCTTGCTAGCTTCAATGCCTTTACTTGCCTTAGAATAATTTACAATACATGCCTTATGGGTCTATAAATAAGATCCCATGCTTACAAAAAATAGAACTCTAACTACTAAAATTAGACACACAGCTCACGACTTAAATTAGCCCCTTAGCATGCAAACACTCAGTTCAATTAACTGACTGTTCATTAACAGCAGTTTTGAAAATACACAAGCGACCAACACCAGTCCCTATTGGTCTGGTGCTGCCAACGTCGGCCAACTTCTTGCCGTCGCCAGTCTCCTTCTCCACTGCACTTGACCGATGTCGGTCATACTGTCGATGCCGGTGGCTCTGGTTCTTCAGCATCCTTCTTTGTGTGTCTGCAAGCAGTTGAAGCATTTAGCTCCACACCACAGCAATCTCTCACTTGGAGATAAATAGCTGCAACTTGTACCTGTACCTATACACCATCTATTTTGTTCTTTAGGCTCTGTATCCCTCTTCAATGTCACTCTTGAAGACCAACCACCATGTAAACCTGTGATGTAATACCTGTCTCTTATGCCACAAGAATTTTGTTGCTCCCAAACTCTCCATGACACACTTCTGAACCAACTCTACCCTTAGCTCAGAAAACTCCCTGTATATGAAACCCTGCAACAAGTAACACAATACAGTAACAGGATAATGTAGCTAATATTATCCAACTTGGTAAAGATAAAATACAATGGTCAAACCTCCATTATTCTGCAGCAAAATCAAGACCATATACCATAGCCTTCTGTCTCATGTATCCATCCACTCTCTTCTCTAAAACGGGAATCCATCCCTCTATCCATTGCTTCCTTCCAGCTGACAACACTACCTTCAAATGCCTATTTGGTTCTCCAAGGACTCACACTCCTCATCCATGCCAAGCTCCCACTGTTTCTGGATTCTACCTGCATTGCTTCTTCCATCTTCCTAGTTCATGACTATCAGTAAGTAATATAAAGAAGGTGAACAATGAATATGAGGTTCACATACCTTTCCTGACCTCCACATGGGTGTTTTGAGACTTATTAATTCACCCAACATCCGTTCCAATGACTGATTTAGGCCATCTCCCAGTCTACTCCCGACCGATGTCGGTTCCCTGCACTGACCCTGACTGCCGACATCATTTCCCTGGCCGACGCCGGTGTCCCTCCTGTCGACGTCGATTCTTATGACCGACGTCAGACTTCTCCTGTCCGACCTATCGACCCTGCTGGTCTACACATGACCGATGTCGGTATCTGGATGACTGACGTCGGTGCCAAGCTACCAACATCGGTGTCTGTGTGTTCCTGTAAGTGATGAAATTTTCATCCGCAAGCTCCTTTTGGATCAAACCTCTGTCTATGCTACCCTGCTCAGACTTATTCAGCCCCTATGACTGATCTCTATCCTTCATCTCCTCCATAAACACCAAGGCTTCTTTGTTCCTATCAAAGGCATCAAATTTCCTCTTTCTGCAATGAACTGTATCTATGCTTTCCAAATTTGAACGCATAACTTTTGAATCAAGAACTTCCATTCCCTTCCTGTTCTTATGACCAAGCCTATTAGGCCACATCTTTGAATCTACATCGGAAGTGGAATCAGTAATACAAGTAGACAGATAAAGAGTATCTACTTTCTTAACTCTTGCTAGAACAAGTGCTCCCTTGGTAACCTTCCAAGAATCCGCTGTGAGGGTTATTGTGCATCCCTCATCTCCCAACCTTCCTACAGAAATTAGACTCTACTTCAGAATTAGAACATGCATGACCTCTTTCAACACCCACGTGTTGTCAATCTACAATCTCAGCTGCACTTTCCCTTTGCCAACTATCTGACAAGGCGTACCATCCCCTAAATGAAGAACTCTAAGGTTTCCCTGTTCATACTCATAGAACAAATCTCTGTTTGGGGATGCATGAAAAGATGAATCAGAATCTAAAATCCATGATCCTACCTGACTATCTGAAGAAAGTATGAGAGCATCCTGCATCACAATATTTACATCCTTTGCTTCTCCCATACCTGCATGTTGATTCTCTTTATCTCTCAACCAACACTCCTTTGTATGTCCTTTCTTTCCACAAAACCAGTAGGTAATACCTTTGGACTCGGATCTCCTTCCCGACCTTGATTTCCCTTGCTCAACTTTCTCCCTTTGCCTTTCCCTACTTTCTGCACTTAGAGCATTCCCTGATGATTCACCTGTGCTTCTCCTGCGTATTTCCTCATTCAAGATCACACTCACAACATCATCAACTTTTAAGATTTTAGAAGCAAATGCAGAATTACTTACTACCATAACCATACCGTCTCAACTTTCAGGCAAAGAACATAAAATCAAGAGAGCCTTTACCTCATCATCAAAGACAATATTGACTGAAGCTAGTTGGTTTACCAAACCATGGAAATCACTGAGATGAGTATGTACCGATCCACCTTCCTGCATTTGCAAAGTAAATAGCTGCTTCATAAGGTATACCTTGTTAGAAGCTGAGGGCTTTTCATATAAATTCACCAAGGACTTTATCAACTCTTCCATTGTCTTGCACTGTGATAAGCTGGAAATCACAGACGATGCAAGGCTCAACCTTATGGAACTGAGAGCCTTCTGATCAAGAACGTTCCATTCTTCATCCTTCATATCTGTGGGCTTGCATGCAACCCCACCCAACGGTAAGTACAGATCCTTTTGATACAGATAGTCCTCAATCTGCATCCTCCAGTGTTGATAATTCTTGCCGTTAAACTTCTCCATTCGTAGCTTACTTTCTCCTGCCATTGCTGAACTCCCACTCAATCAAAAAACCCTGTGAATGACCTGTAATAAAAAACAATATCCTACTTCTTGCAAACCGTAGCTCTGATACCACTTGTCAGGGGATCTATAGCTCTACCAATTAGAGCACAATTGATTACTTTCTTATATGCAATTAAACACGGAATTATACCAGAATGATAAAGTAGCTAGAAACTTGAGACAGCAAAGAATTTGAGAGACAATACACACTCTTGTATTAAGTACTACTAGAAGAAAATACAATAAGGAAGATGCCACTTCTTCCTCCACCTCAAAGGCTTGCCACACCTCAAGACCTTCTTCCCTCTCTCTCTTGCTCAACACAACAACTCTAAAGCCTGAGTTGCTATTCCTCCTTGAATGCTTCAGCTGATCTCCTTGACCTTGCTAGCTTCAATGCCTTTACTTGCCTTAGAATAATTTACAATACATGCCTTATGGGTCTATAAATAAGATCCCATGCTTACAAAAAATAGAACTCTAACTACTAAAATTAGACACACAGCTCGCGACTTAAATTAGCCCCTTAGCATGCAAACACTCAGTTCAACTAACTGACTATTTGTTAACAGTAGTTTTGAAAATACACAGGTGACCGACGCCAGTCCCTGCTGGTTTGGTGCTGCTGACATCAACCGACTTCCTACCGTCGCCGATCTCCTTCTCCACTGCACTTAATCGACGTCGGTCATACTGCCGACGCCGGTGGCTCTGGTTCTTTAGCATCCTTCTTTGTGTGTTTGCAAGCAGTGAAGCATTTAGCTCCACACCACAACAGTGAATAAGGTCTGTAGAAGGGTTGCGGTAGAGGGTAGGTGTGTAAAGGAGGTGAGAATGAGAGGAAGGCCTTTTAGCCTCTCCACAAAAGAAGTCAAGTCTCTTAATAGTGTTTTTAGAAATAGTAAATAGAAACTAATTACCAATGTGTTCTAAAATACTAAAATGAGAAGAAGAATACTTAGCTCTATTAGTTGAAAAACTAGAGGTGTCAAGATGCTTGTTCCCATTGTGGCTGATGTTGAGGTCCTCGTACAGTACTTCAATCCAATCTCTATAATGACTTGTGCAAAACTTTGGTAGCCTAGAGGATGATAGTTGAGTTCTAATGCTTGGTCTCAGAGTGTGTAGGTCAATTTGTGAAGAGTTTTGGGGGTGGCCAGCTCAAGGTTAGAACCTGGCTTATGTAACCGATGTCGGTGATTCAATCGGTGTCGGCTGATAGTTGACCAACGTCGGTGGATAGAGAATGGGTAAAAGGGCTACTTTTAGCTCTTTACTCATTTCTCCATCTGCCAAGTGTATTTTCCATTGGAGAATGGTCAAAAGATGGGTTTATTAGGCATGAGAGTTAGTTAGGAGGTTAGTATGGAGTGAGAATAGGTCATAGGTAGTTAGGATTTAGATGACCTAGTCTCAGGGTGACTCATAGGGTAAGAAATGCTCTTAGGATGAGGTGTCTAGGTGAGGTGATTAATTTAAAATAAGTAATTTATTTTAAATTAATAAAGTGTGCAAGTGTGGGTTAGGAGTTTTAAAGTTAGAAGGGGACCAAGGGGGGGTTGACACAATATTGGTGTCTACATTTTCCCCTTTTTGTCTTGTAGTTTGTCTTGATGAACTGTAAGACAAAAATAGGTGTAGGTTGCCCCAGGTACAGAATGAGGTATTCCCCCTCAAAGTGGGAGTCGAGGGAAGGTAATTTGATATCGAGTGTTGATTTGATAGGTAGTGGATGGGAAAGGTGAGGTTAGAGTGTGAACACTACAATAATTGAGATTGCATGTATACCACTTCACTTGATAGGCAGGTCAAATTGTCACAGGCAAGGTCAAGGAGCACTAAAATAAAAGTAACCGGTCCCCAGCTTTTTAGTCGTAACTGATTGGGTTAAACGATAAAAGTTGTAGCTCCAATGGTTGAGGAGGACTAAAATTGAAGTAACTGGTCCCCAGCTTATTGGTGGTAGCTGATTGGGTTGATCGATCAAAGTTATAACTCCAATGGTCGTCATGTTCCAAGCTAGGAAGTGCTCTTGGAAAACATGAAAATGTCACAAATATTGGAGATCAGCTTGGTCACGATATGACAATATGTGTGAGGGGCATAATGTGGGGTGCGTATAATTTGTTAACTATTCATGAGGTAGCATATATGCAATCAAAACAACTAAGGCAAAGTTGTCTCAAAAGTGGGCATGGTCTAAGGAGATAGTCACGATCTCCAAGGTCATTAGTCTAGTTGGGCTAAGATATAAGTGATCTCAAGTGTTGTTTGTTGTGGTTAGGGAGATGTATGTGATCTCCAATGTGCCCCATGAGAAGTCTAAGGTGGCTTCTACAGTGTTAGGGCTAGTTGTTTGGTCATGATTTTAGGCAGTTTTAAGTTGAATAGTTGGTCCATTGGGTAGATGGACGAACGAATGGCCGAGCTAACCTCAAAAGACCCCATGTCAATTAAGTGTTGTCTACATATCCCCTTTTTTAAGGGCCTCAGGCCAATGTAGTTCTCCCCAAAAGGGAAGAAGACGGTAGGTTATGGATTGGTTTTGACTAGGTTAGGTCATGGTTAAAGGTTATATGGTTGGTCCATCAGGTAGATGAATGAATGAATGGCTGAGCTAACCTCAAAAGACCCCATGTCAACTGAGTGTTGCCAACATAGCCCATGCAAGGGCCTCAGGCCAATGTAGATCTCCCCAAAAGGGAAGAAGAGGGTAGGTTATGGATTGGGTTTGACTAGGTTAAGTCATGGTTAAAGGTTAGATGGTTGGTCTGTCAGATAGATGAATGAACGAATGGCTGAGTTAACCTCAGAAGACCCCATGTCAACTGAGTGCTGCCTACATAGCCCCTATTTTAAGGGCTTCAAGCCAATGTAGTTCTCCCCAAAAGGGAAGAAGAGGGTAGGTTATGGATTGGTTTTGACTAGGTTAGGTCATGGTTAAAGGTTATATGGTTGGTCCATCAGGTAGATGAATGAACGAATAGCTGAGCTAACCTCAGAAGACCCCATGCCAACTGAGTGTTGCCTACATAGCCCATGCAAGGGCCTCAGGCCAATGTAGTTCTCCCAAAAGGGAAGAAGAGTCAAAGAGGTTGTTGGTTGGTTTGGTTATGTTAGAAATGATGAGTGTATGATGATGTTACAGCCTTTTCCATATTGTGTGATGGTGTATGTTGTAACATAGGTTATGTGGTTTTTCATCCTTAGCAATTTTCCATATTCGTGATGGTGTATGCTAAAAATGAAATGAGTTTAAATATGCTTCAGCAAGTTTCCATATTGGTGATGGTATATGCTTGACATAAATTGTGTTTGGTTGATAGTTGTTTTGGTTAGGTTGGAAATGATGAGTGTATGATGATGTTACAGCCTTTTCCATATTGTGTGATGATGTATGTTGTAACATAGGTTATGTGGTTTTTCATTCCTAACAATTTTCCATATTGGTGATGGTGTATGCTAAAACTGAAATGAGTTTATTTATGCTTTAGCAAGTTTCCATATTAGTGATGGTATATGCTATAACATAGATTGTGTTTGGTTGATAGTTTCCATGTGTATTGTTTTCCATAGAAACTAGTGTGAATGGACTATGATAATTTATATAACACAAATTGGTATTTGCATTAAATAAATCATGATGTTATGTTAGTGGTAGAAAATGTTTTGGTTGTATTGGCATGTGGCAAAGGTGTGTAAGAAGTGAAAGGCGTGTTGCTCTTTCATTAACACATAATGATAGCATAGATAGGGTTTTTGGAAAAAGCCCTGTTCATGTATTGCATCGTTGACCATTGGTTTTTTGTTAGATAAGTATTCTAATCACTTAACATTAAGTGAGCTCAAAATCCCTTGAGTATTGTGGGGTAATAGGTTTGATTATGTGATATGTGAGGATAGTGTAACCCTTTTTAGTAGGGATAACTTTGCCCCTTTTGTAGGTGACCCTGAGAATGACTATAAGCAAGTCCATGACTTAATAGTTTGTCAGTCATTTTTTTTTTGGTAGACTGATTAATGCGGGAAGTCTACTTGGGGATGTTGTTTTGTTTTGTGGTCATGTCAAGCTGATCGATGCGGGAAGCTTCTGAGAGGGTGATGTTTGTAGCAAAATTTGGGCATAGCCATCCTTTAAGGGAATGGTATATAGTTTACTTTGTATGTTTTGAGTTCATTGAATAGCTGTCCTTCAAGGGAGCAGTCTATTAATTATAGCAATAATGCAGCTGTCCTTCGAGGGAGCAGTCTACATTTAAAGTTTATGACCTTTTGTTAGGCATCCCAGTTTTTATGTTTTTATTGACTAAAGTTTTAGTCATGGACTAGACTATAGAGGTTTAGGGGTTTCCCTTTTATTAGGACAAAGCATTTATTGCTTTAAAAAAGGGTTAACTAGTTGTTATAGGGGAAAAGGGTTGAAAGGAATAGGAATGAAGATGACGGGGGTTGTTCAAGGGACGAGCTCAAGTTAAACATCAAGTGAATGATTACTTGATTAACAATAAAATGGTCACAGATGTAAGACATTAAGGGGCTCAGGTTCTGGCTAGCCTTCGAGAGAAGATAGATGATAAGTCCTTGATCCATACTTGTGCATTATTATATAAGGTCCGAGCCAATTAGGAGTAAACTTGCCTTGTTTGCTTCTTTCCATATTAGTCACGTGTTGGTTTTCTTTAAGGATGAGATCTTCAATTTTAAAATTTTGCTCTTTAAGATTTTTGTTATAGGCATGCTTGATGTGATGTTGGATGTAAAGTAGGTTAGTATGTTGTTGGCATTTGATACAACACCGAACATAGTCACTAAAATCTTGGTTAAGAGTGGGCCAATAATAGCCCAGGCAAAGGATGCGCTTGGCAACCGAGTTATCACTGAAATGTCCCCCACAAATCCCATCATGGACTTGTTTGATGGCATGAGATGTCTTAGTGGAGGTTAGGCATTAGAAAAGGAGGCTGTCGAGACCTCATTTGTAGAGAAGACCCCCTAGCATGGTGTATTGAGCAGTACTCTTGATAAAATCCCACCGTCCATTGCTAGAGAGATGAGGAGGAATGATAGAATAAGTCAAGTAGTCAACAAGTCATTTATATCAAATGTCATGTGGACTAGAGAGGTTAAGAGGAAATTCCCCTGGAGATGTTGGTTGAGATGTGCCCAAGATATAAATCTTGGGTTTTGGTGGTTGAGAGGGCTTGGCAAGTGGATATGTCAAAGGGGTAGAAACTTGCTCTTTTCCTTTATCCTTTAGAGTTTGGGACTTGGTGGCCACATTAACAGTGTTGATTTTGAATAAAGGGGGAGAAGGTGGTAGAGGGACAATAGTATGATAATGGGATCCCAATTCAGGTGAGGAGGTTTGGGAGGCATGGGATGGTGTCGATAATTTGTCACAAAGGTGGTCAAGAGCATCTTCAATGTGAAGGGTGTCCTTTTCCAAGTGTTGGTGAATGACAACCTTAAGGGCACAACAATTCTCAGTATCATGCCCAGGTGTGCGATGATACCAGTAGATTTGAGTGTTGTCGAACCAAGATGGTTTTGATCTGAGAGGTTGGTATGGCTTAATGGGTGGGAGAACAATGCTAGATGACTGCAATAATCAGCATAACATTGAAGCATAGGAACCCACTAATGGGTCTATGCTGTTTATTGTAGTAAGGTTTGACAACTTCTGTTTAGGAGTTATAGGGGGAGTTTTTTGTACCACCTTTTTGGTTGGTGGTGTGGCCACACGCGTAGATGACACTTTCTTAGTGAGAGGTGTCAAATTTTTTGGAGAAAATATGTTTTTGATGGGTAAAGGGAGTAATGGAGGCAGTTTGTTTTTGTGAGGTGTTAGAGTAGGGAACACTCCTATTAAAGTGGAAGGATGCGGACCCAAGATAGAGAGTAATGGTGAAGGTGGGGGAGGAGTTCTCTGACGTGGTTTAACATCCTTCTTTAGTTTAGCATGAGGACCACTATTGTGTGGGGTGAGGTTCAAATCTACCTTCACTTATGGGTGAGTGAAGTTTGATACAGGGTGAACATTGAGGGATTTAACTTGTTTTGGCATGGTAGATGCCTGTGAGGATTTGGGTTTAGATGTGGACGACTAAGCTTCTAAATATTTGGAAGTGGAAGCCTAATCCTTGTCAGAGATTTTGGGGTAATTTGTCGCAAAAGGATCAGCAGTACGAGATGAAGCAGGATGTGTAAAAGAAGGAACCTTAAGCCGCTCCCATAATGCTTCATGTTCTAGGTTTCTCAAATGGAGAAATCTTAAGTTTTTAGCCAATCAAGAGAAGGGTTTAGAGGATGTTGTGTGAGGCTTTATAATTGGTCTTTTGAAATATTTGGGTGGTTGTGAGAGGGGAAATGTGTTAGACGCAACGATCTCAGGCCAAAGGTGAGAGAGAGCCATCACAAGATCTTCTTCGGCCATAGTGGGTGAAGTGACAAGTTCTTCTCTTGGTGGAGAAGGGATTGGAGAATGTGGCTCTTTGAGAGGATAGAGTGCAGGGATGATCATGCCTTCCACATGTGGTCTAGGAGCATGGAAAGTATGATCCTCCATTGGTGATAAGAAGGATGAGGGTGAGGCCACCGATGTTGGTGCCATCAAAGCATCCTCCAATATAGGAGAGGTCAAAGTAGACTCTCCTATGTGTGAAAGAGGGGTGGATGGAGGACTATCCTACATTGGTGGAGGACAAATAGGAGAGGAAGGCTCCTCTAAAGGGTGAAATAGAGGGATGATGGCCCCTTCTACATGAGGGCATGGGGTATGAATGGTAACTTCTTCCAATGGTAGAAAAAGAGGGAAGGTAGGGGCAAGAGGAATAGGTAATACGAGTTCTTCACGAGGTAATACAGATTCCTCATGAGGTAGAAGAATGGGTAGAGAAGGTGTTTGATGTCATGGGGGTGATGTGGGTAAAATAGGCTCTTCTACCCTTGGTGGAAGAATGCATTGACTAACCTCTTCAGACTGTGGGAGAGGTTGGTTAGGAATGAAAGGAGAAAACATGTCTATCATGCTTATATTGCACTCTTAAAGGTCATCAGCCATGGTCTGAACATTATTCTGACTTGGGGGATGGTTAGGGAATGGTTTCCTAAAGATATCTATGTTTTGGTTAGCCGACGCATTTGGGTTATCCAAAACAAGATCCCCTTTGTCTAACATGTCTTGAATAATGTTTTTGAGGGTTTTGCAATTGTCTGTGTCATGATCCTTGATGCGATGATAATTACAAAAGTCATTTTCTCTATACCATGCAGGGATGGATCGTGAGGGATCAAATTGGGGTGGTGGTCAAATTTGAGGGAGGTTGAGGACTCCCTGCTTCACTAGTTTATCCAATATAGAAGTGTATGATTCTCCTATTGGAGTGTATTGACATTGTACATACCATTGTTGGAATTATCTTATGATGTTTTGTGATGTGGAGGGCTCAGATTGGTTAGTTATGGTAGAAGATGATGACCTAAGTACCACAGCATTTTCCGATCCCTTAGACTTAGAGTGGAAAGAAGAAGATTTGGAAGATGAAGGGTCATTGGATTTTGCATTGGTATTTTTACTACACATTTAACTCTATCCTCTTTGATCATACATAATTCAAGGTTTTGGGCCATGGTGAAAGCTTCATCAAATGTGTAGAAAGTTTGAACCCACAAAGTGGATGAGATGTGCTTAGCACATGCTCTTGAAAAGAGCTCAATGAGCTCAAGTTGAGGTAGTGAAAAGGAGAGTTGGTTGATTAAACCTCTCCAACAGGTGATGAAGTCTGCTATTGACTTATCATCGAATTGTCTAATAGAATAAAGGTCTATGATGGAGACCTTCTTGGTGATGTTGATTGAGAAGTGGTCGAGGAATAGCTGAGCTAGTTGAGTGAAGGTAAAGAGAGAATGACTGGTAATGGAGCTATACCAATCAAGGGCGATGCCAAAAAGTGACATGGGGAATGTGTGAAGTAATAACGCATCATCATGCACTATGAGGTAGTAAGCATGTCTAAATGCTCATAAATGTTGTTGTGGGTCCTCTTTACTCTGAAAGTGAGTAAATTTTGGGAGCTCCCACTGGCTAGGGTATGGTCGAATAGGCACCAAAGGGTGAATAGGTTTGTTGCAGATTTGTTAATATGAAAGAACATTCCTTGAACCTAAAATAGATGTCTCAAGGTTGGACATCTTATCCATCAGCATCTTAATTAGATCAATAGATGGATTGGTAGGTGGGGCACCCCCTAGGTTATAGGGTACTTAGAAGGCTTTAGGAGGGGTGTATGACATACTTGGTTTCATTTGTGTAGGTGCAACATATTGGTAGTTTGTCATAGGGGATAATGTTGAAGCCAAGGGGGCTTGTGCCATGAATTTGGAGGGTACAACTTGACTAGATGTCGCAAAGGGTTGTGACACTAGTTAAAGGATAGGTGGTTACTTGTGTATTTATGGGCACAAGAGCGAGTTGGATAGAGACAATCAAGTTCTAAAAAGGTGTCAAACTTGGTTAAATTATTTGTGGTTGAGGGGGTATAAAAACCCCAATAGAGGTAGGGCCAGAAATAGAAGGGGAGTCCAAATCTTGGACATTGGCCATGGTTGGGTTATTGGTCAAGGCAATAGCCTGAGTAACCATAGGTTGGGTAGCGAATGCTATTGATATCATTGCCACTTCAACTAGGGAAGTTGGCATCCCATAAATAGGATTACCTGAAGGGTCTCACATTTGGCTTCTAGCAAGATAATGTTGGAGAGCCTTGACATTATGGTCAAAGAATCTCTCAAATTCTTGATCCCCTTTGGGAACAATAGGAGGTTGATCGGGGGTTAGTTGGATAGGAGTGTGCTCAGTGTCTAAAGTATACTCCATTAGATGACTTGGTATGAAAGGTGAAGGTGGGAGTGGCTGTTGACTCGTGTGGTCAACAAGAGATTTAACTTGACTGCATTTCAGAACCATCCAAGGTGAAATGGGTTTAGGTTTCAAAAATTGTGTGTTTCAATTTCAAAAAACTAGAATTTATTTTTAACAGCAAGAAAGTCAAGTTTTAAGCTTGCTGTTTGGAAAGAAAATTTGTTGACAGTGACCGACGTCGATGGAAAAACTGATGTCGGTGAAGATATGTTGCCGATGTCAGTCAGATAACTGATGTCGATGAAAAGTTGTTGCCGACGTCAGTGGAAAAGGTGATGTCAGTTTTTGTGTAATTCCAAAAACATAGAAAACTAATAGTTTTTAAAGGAAGAAGAAATTCTGAGTTGTTTTAGACCTCAGAATGACGCGACCTTATTAGCTCAAACAATCAGATAAAAATAGCAAAAAAAAAGTGATTTGGCAAGCAACCTCTAAAATGTTAAATTCTTAGGAATAAATTTTAGAGTCATGGTGGCTTATGCCTTAGAAAAATGTGTTTGGGAATTGGGCTTGTAAAATAGGTCTTAAAGAGGAAGTCTATGGCTAGTTTTAGGTTGTGTTTTGGTGCTCAAAGATATGTGTTAGGTTCAGTACGTGGCATGGTGTTGGGGCTTGCTCCCTTCACTTCATGAACCCAGAGCTGAGCTAGGCCGCTTAGCCAATATATACTTTGCCTATAGTTTATACTTTGCCAGAGAACAGAGTGGGTCCTCCTCTTGGTAGTGAAGTCCAAGTAGGATCGTCGGGAAGGGTAAGGTATCCACTGGGTGATGAAATCCTAGACGGGCCTTGTCTCAAGTGTGTTTAAGTGTTTGATTTGATGTGATTGTGGTCTGGTTGTGTAACATTTATGCACTATGATTTATTCATAATGCTTTTAATTACTAAGTGAGCTAAGAATGCATTCAAGCAAGAATGAAATGCAATTATTTTTAACCTAAATCAAAATATGTTTGTTCAAATGCAAACAATTAGAGAAGAGGTTAAGAGTATGAAATTTTTCACTACTCTAAGATGCAGGAAAGAAGTGACAAGAAGAAAAAGAGAGATGTTCTTTTTAACTTGTACTAATGGTTTCTTTTTAAAATGAAAATATAAAAGAGAGGATGCAAGAAAAGGATATTTTCCTAATGCAACTATATGAAAATTTGCTTTTTAGAAGAATGAACCCAAGGAAAACTCTAGTGTCCCATCGGGCGTGCCAGAATGTTTCTCTAAGTTTTTTGCTAATTATTTTCAGAAGAAGAAGAAACTAAGGTTAAAGGTTTGGGGTTTGACATTACCCAAATTAAGTTGTGCATCGTATCCAAGCATTATGGGAGCTCCTCTTTGGCTGTGGAGGAAACACTTGTAGAAAGAAAGAAACTTAAACAAAGAAAATGTTAGAATAAGATATGGTGGACTGCCAAGCTACACACTCGGTCCTAGAAGTGTAAAGCTCCTTGAGGGATGATAGTCCACTTATTTAAATAAAAGAGTGTTGTATAAAAAGAAATGATGAAAGGCTAAGCAAGAGAAAAATAGATAACTCATACCTATTCTCTATAGTCAGTCTATCAAAATCACTGACGTCGATAGTCCTGTCGAGGTCAGTTGGGTAAATGATGCCAACGTCGGTTTTGTTACCGATGTCGGTAGAGGCAGTGGGCCTTGGATGGGTTTTGGATTATGTCTATGGTTGACAGAGGAGTCTAGAAGTTTAAAGGTTTATGCAGGGTTGCGGGAAGGTGAATAAGGTTTGCAAAAGGGTTAAGGTAGAGGGTAGGTGTGTAAAGGAGGTGAGAATGAGAGGAAAGCCTTTCAACCTCTCCACAGAAGAAGTCAAGTCTCTTAACAGTGTTTTTAGAAATAGTAAATAGAAAATAATTACCAACATGTTCTAAAATACTAAAATGAGAAGAAGAATACTTAGCTCTATTAGTTGAAGAACCAGAGGTGTCAGGATGCTTGTTCCCATTGTGGCTGATGTTGAGGTCCTCGTACAGTGCTTCAATCCAATCTCTGGAATGACTTATGTAGAAATTCAGTAGACTGGAGGATGATAGTTGAGTTTTGATGCTTGGTCTCAGAGTGTGCATGTCAATTTGTGAAGAGTTCCAGGGGTGGCTAGCTCAAGGTTAGAACCTGGCTTATGTAATCGACGTCGGTGATCCCATCGGCGTCGACCGATAGTTGACTGACATCAACGGATAGAGAATGGGTAAAAGGGCTACTTTTAGCTCTCTGCCCATTTCTCCATCTACCAAGTGCATTTTCCATTGGAGAATGGTCAAAAGATGGGTTTATTAGGCACGAGAGTTAGTTAGGAGGTTAGTATAGAGTGAGAATAGGTCATGGGTAGTTAGGATTTAGATGACCTAGTCTCAGGGTGACTCATAGGGTAAGAAATGGTCTTAGGATGAGGTGTCTAGGAAAGGTGTCTAGGTGAGGTGATTAATTTAAAATAAGTAATTTCTTTTAAATTAATAAAGTGTGCAAGTGTGGGTTAGGAGTTTTAAAGTTAGAAGGGGCCAAGGGGGGGTTGACATTGATGTCATAATTGATGAAGTGGTGTGTGGCAAAGAATTTTTGTCTCTCTCTTGAGATAAAAAATGAACGAAACTTGATATTATTTCTTAGGTTGATTAAATGTCAAGATCTTGTTCAATATACAAGGGAAGCATCTTGTTTGAGCTCTAAGTACTAGGGAGCATACAAGGTAAGCACATGGGTTAACAAGTCCCTTTATTTTATATGAGGTCTTGGTAGAAAGTTGTAATGTGAAAAAACTCATAAAGTCTATTGATAATGGACTTGTATTTATAAAATCATGTTTAAATAATGGCATCATTAAGATCTAGCTTATTTGTGTCCAAATTCTAAGTACTATGTACCTTAAATAGTCTGGTCTATCTCTATGAAGAAGATGTATGCATGAAGCATGGTAAACATTTTTTTTATGGGTCATTACAGGCATGAGTACGTGTTATAAGCTATTTTAACATGGTTAAGAGGTAAATAAGACTTTAAATGAGTTCAAAGGTCAATTTTGAAGCTTAGCTCCTGCATGAAGAGACTTAGTGAGGACATTTGGCTTGGTGACTTAGTGATATAAGCTATATGAAAATTGTGTAAGGTTGGTAGTGTTAGATTAGGATATAAGGTCACATGACATGTGTATGATATTTTTAATAAAATTCAAGAGGTTAAAAGGCATGATCATAGCCTAAGTATGACTAGTAGTATAAGGCTTAGTATGCAAAGTGACCTATAGTGGCCTAATGAGGGGTCAAGATCATTTTAAAATATATAAAAAACATTTAAAGAATTTAAAAATTTGTCAAAGGTAATTTTAATTATATGAAAAAAAAATTAATTCAATACATGAAGGAAAAAGCACGAAAATCTATGATAAGGCTCCCTATATGCACAAAATGGGATGTTACAAACCCAAGAAGAAAAGTCTTATGCTCGTTGGCACATGCAACATTTGCATGAGAGCTTGAGAAATTCATGGTATTTTTTTAAGGTCCCTAAATTTATTTTATTTTCATTATTTTTGGATATGATGGGCAATCATTTATGAACGATTGCTAAGAAGTGAAACCAGTCAAAACCCTCTCAAAACCCTTATAGTAACTTGATAAGAAAGATGTAATTAGTTATGGATCAGAATGGTTAATTTGACCTATTTATATGTTTTTAACATGTAAATTACTCTAAAATGTATTCTCAAGTGGTTTTTTTTTGTCTTGATAGTGAGTAGAAGCTACAAGAAAATCCTTACTTTTAGGGATTTTGATATAGCATGTAGGGTTGACCAAGTCAAACATGAAAATTATGGAGGATGATGTGTAATACTTATAGTTTATGACCATGAAAGTTTTTTATAATATTTTAACTAAAAATGTGTTAAAATAGTCAAAGAAGTTAGCCTATTGCTAAATAGGCCTAATGAGTAGAACAATGAGAAAACTAGGAGAGAATGAGAATGGGATTAGGGAATGGTTAAAAAGGACTAGGGATGGATCCTAATTTATGAGATCATTATTTAATACCTATAACTCTTATTCTCTTTGTATAAAAGTGTTAATTATTCCCACACCTATGCAAAATGTTGTCATCAAACTAATTTGTCTAGCATAGTGAAGAATGTGTAGAGTAAAGTAGTGAGACTGGTCTCTTAGACCAATATTGATATATAATAATGAAATATATATTTTAAAATACTATTTAAGGATGATAAAGGTTCACATAAACCCATTTTAATATCACATAAATGTTGCCATAGGTGTTTTATGACTTGATTTTCTTGACTGTGTTTTTGGTCCTACAAGTAACATTTTTTGCGTGTGTGAAAAGCATGTTCTTGAGTATTTTGGAATTAATTTTAAGGATATAAATATATTAAATGTGTTATAAATATCTCATAATATCATATTAATGTTTTTATCTTCATTTTAAGTCCCTGCTCAAGTTTGGAGAGTCAAATGTTTTTGACTATTTGTTGATAGTGTTTGGTGGTTTTGAGTAAGCCATCTACAAGAGTATTCTTGAGGCCTTTTGGCCTATTTGGTGAACAAAAAATCATTTGGTTAAATTTTTTAAGTCATAAATATAATATTCATATGGATTTATATTTGGTTTATGTGGCAAATTTGTGTATTTTTTTCAAAGTTGCAAGACAAACTTTCTGGGAGTAAGTACGCCTATTGGTGAGTCAACCTAATTGGATGGTTAAAGGAATGAAAATATTAAAATGGTTTTTGGGATAGAATTAAATATTATTATGTATATATTAAATTTAAATATAAATCTTTTCATCCATTGGTGAAGGTTCAAAGTGTTTAAAAGAGGTCTAAGTGAAACATGTGCTTAAGGAAAGACTAATTACATTAGGTCTCTATTAGACCTAAAGGTGGTTTTATCCCTTAATGGAAATGACTGACCTATTTAATATTTTTTTCACATTCAAAACATGTTTATTTATCTATTTAAAACATAATAAAAGTAATTTTTAGGTTCTTGGCTGACCAATATAGTTGTGAAAAAGAATCAAGTATAAAGTTAAGGCCTAATAAACCTATTTTGACTAGTTGGAATATTTAGTTATTGAGCAAAGGATATAGAGTTTTGGAGAATAGGTTAAGGGTTTTAAGATCACAAAAGAACATAGATAATTTTTTTATGATTATATGACTATGTGTGTATAGGTGTTCAACAAGGTTATTTGGATTAATTCTACCAAGTAAAGGGTTAATTAAGCAAGAAGACCTAATAAGCTATTTGAGAGAGAAAGAAGTATGAGAAGAGTAAATAAAAGAGGTAATATTTAGTTGATTTAAAAATATGTGTCGAATGGTGATCATATTTTAAAGGTATCTAAGTTGGTGATTGGTTACCTAGGGTCTTGGAGCCTCCTTGTAGGTTGAAGCTTGTTAAGTGCACTAGTTGAGTTAGTATTTGACTAAGTGAGGGGTTGGTGTCCCTTTTGGGGTTGATGCCTCACAAAATTTTTGATTCATTTCTTATAGGATAGTATTACAAGTTTATCATTAGTGTGTTTTATTCCCCTAGATGTTTTCCCACATAGATTTCATGTCCTTATGGTGTTTGCTTCCATAAATGATTGTATATGCATTAATTGGTATATGTAAGTGAATGACTACTTCTTGAGTATTAAGTGAAATTAAAGGAATATTTTAATATAAATGATTCACCCCCCCCCCCCACCATCTCACTAGTTTTACTTCCAACACTTTTTCCTTGTGACCTCTACCTCTATTAGGATTAACATCCCTCTAAATGTTGTTTGCTATTCTAGATCTTTTTCTCACCATCCTATGGTGAAACAAAAAACAACTCAACAGAAAAAATAGAAAGTAACATCCCCCAAAGTTGCATATAGTAGTAAAAAAAAATTATGATACCAAAATGTGATAACCAATAATTTGTTTTTATAACATTGAGATATCAATAATAATACAAGGAAATAATCATAGTTAAGCATGAAAAACATAATGAGATCCATAATTAATCCATAGCCAACATAGGAACTATACCAAGTACATAACTTATCAATGAATTAATTATGAATAATTTTAACCACTTAGTATTTAGATATAAGTGAGTCAGTTCATATACACTTAGGCACACATATCTACATTATATTAGTGTAGTATTCCCAACAAATCCATCACTAACTTACATACTTACTCGAGTACCTACATAGGCTATAACATCACCTATACCTCATAGGGTAATTATAAAAGATTAGAAACCAATTTTAGGAAGTAAAACATAGATGATAGAGAATTTATCCTACTAAGCTTACATAAGTAAAATCTATCCATTTCACAAATAGCTAGCAATGATCAAGAGAAGAGGACTATTTATAAAATAAACACAATGCATTTGAAAACATTACACAGTTTAAAAACAAGAGAGAGCTAAGATTGGTATCATACCATTACATATATTAGGGAAACTAAATCATAAGTAATGTGAACTAGTTAAGCCTCTTGATATGTTTCAACAACTATGCTTAGATTCCATTCGGGAATGTCTTATCCATTTCATATGATAGTTTTGGCCTTCTAGCCTTAGCTCAATTGGTCAAGTCAAGATATGCATAAATTAATTAACTTAATTATTTTAGCTAGACCTTATAATAATAATTTATGCACAATAAACTTTTAAAATGTTCATTGTTTTAGTTTCATTAAGATTTAAAAATAAATCTATATGCTTAAATTAGGTTTACTAATCAACTGTGGTCACTTAATTGAATTAAATAACATCTTAGATCCATGTCTTTTAGATTAATATTTTGACAATGTTTAATCCTTCAAATCTTTAATTATTTATCTTTTTTAACCCCAATATATTTATCAAATCCAACTTGATGTTTAAAATTTAAATAATTGGCTTTAGATGTTTTCACGCCATTATTTTTAAGTATAAAAAATTAGATTATTATTCTATAATTCCATTCCAAGTAAGGAAAATATGATCCTCACTCACATCTTACTTCCATTTAAATAGCCATTTTAATTTTCAAAACATAACTCACTTGTCTATCTACATACTTGCTTCCAAGTTAGCTTAATTAGCTATAATACTTATATAAGATTGAATAACATTATTTGTATCTTAATATTCAAGTGACTATACAAGGCTGTCCAAAACAATCCTATCACTTCAAGCCATGATTAAATGGTTTCCATTTAGAATTATTACCTTTTTAATATATTCCTTAAGAGGATAATAAAATTTAAACACTTTTTAAGTTCTTTAGTGGAATCCGTAACAAAGATACCAAATTAATATTGCATCCCTTAATCTATTAAGGAAATGTATATGTTTTTATTATAGTCCAATTAATACATCATCTTATCATTATAAAATATTAAATTATTAATAAACCTTAAGATTTTAGTGGACTTGAATGTCTTCTTTGAAAGTCTTTAAAATAACCTTAATAATTTGTCTATCTTCTCAATGAATATTTGGATAGTTTAAGGTAATAGTTAAGTATTTATGTAGATGTAAATTTAAAATACCACAACACAATGATATATAATAGTAATTAACACAATTGGTCTTTATTGAGTATCATAATTATTCCACTTAAAGACATATTTAAAACTACATACATTCATATTGTTTCTCAAATGAATCCTCAACAACTTAAATGCAAAAACAACCAGTTGTCTATTTCAAGATCTTACCAACTCATTACCATTTTAATGAGATAATCATACAAACATTTTCAATATTTATGAATAAATAATTGTAATATAAGATAATTAAATGAACTTGTTCATCCTTGCAAAGAAATGTATTCTCCTTATAAAAGTTACTCATAACACTTAATAACTTTTACACATCCATATACATATTACAATATTTATGTTTGAACTTATTTCCATTATTAAATTTGTATCAACATATAGAACTTAAGTAATATCAATGAATTTACTTATACATCAATTCATTTTACAATCAATTGTCAAAGTGGGTCAACTAGAAGAGTGACAACAAACAATCTTTTACATATAATCTAATAAAGCAAACACCCACCTATCCAATCCAAATGAGCCCAACCATAAGTGGCCCTATACCACCCCATTTATAATTTGGATGTGATTCTAATTAGATGGGAGAAGTGAGGAAGATATAATGATTATTGAGCTTGACTTAATATAATAAAATGATGAATACATTCAAACAATAGTCCTTACATTCTTGGATAACACTAACACATTTAAAATTATTCCAACTATTAGAGCTTGTTTTAGAGATTTCAAATATTTAATATTATGAGTGAAATCCATGACATTTCACCCACAAGTCCCAATCCATTGGTAAGATACAAAACCCAAAATAAATGCAATTATATTATTGTAAATAAATTTAGATATAAATAATAGTATCTAAATATTTCCATCTAAGTAAAATGACTTACATGAGTCAAATAACATTCAATAAAATGAACTAAACCAAATACTCAAACAACCTCAAAACTCAATTCAAAATACATCAAAACTCAATTCAAGAAATCCTCATTACATAATGTAAAAATACAAGTCAAGTTGACCAAAAATAGATCATATCAATAATGAGTAAAGAATAAAATTTATTTATCCACTATTGTAATATAATTAATCAAAATAAAACATAATGATATAATAATTCAATTGTCAAAACTTCTCAACCTCTATGTCAACTAAAGCATGACTGGAAATGAAATCAAATAACCAAATCAAGTTACCTTAATAAGTCAAAACCCTCAATGATAAAATGATGACCTATAAGTATGACATGTTCACTCCATACAAAACAAAACACTTATAAAATATTATTTTAATCAAACCCATTAACATTCTGTCCAATAATGAAAACTTGAAAATGTCATGGTTTCCATTCATGGTTGTGGTTAAACAATACATTACTAGGTTTATAAAACAAAACAACTGAATAAAAACTTTAATACTTATGGGTAGGTTTTTGAGGATGTAATAGGGTTTTTAAATCAAATAGAACCCTTAAAAATATGTACAATCATATCCTATAAATGGATTTAGTAAAAACAAAATAAACTTCCATGAAAAAAAGACTTCTACATAACATATACACATAGATCACATATATAATGTTATGGCTGATCCATTAATGGACTCTATTTCCTTTTAAATTCAAAATAAAATGTAACTGCAAAAAAAACTTGAACCCTATCGGGTTTATAATAGCACAAAAAATCCATTCAAAAAAAATTATTATAAGATACAAGATAGGTAAATGATTACATATAATTCCCAAACAAATACCTAGTCTAAAACTAGTAAGGCCGAATCTTGAAAATACAACCTAAAAATTTAAATGCTTTATTAACTTGAGTGCTAGTCAAAACAATACAAAAGTAGGCATAGAAGAATGATTTTTTGCCTTCACACAAAATTTCCAAATTCCTCCTTCATTCACTCCTATAAATTCAAAAGACAAGTCAACCTTTAAAGCTAGCTCAAACCATCAAAAACTCTCAAAAAACTCCTACATGGCTGAAAACACAAATAACTCACTGTAGTTCAAACTCTAATAAAAATCCATGCAACTAATTGCATTATTATTTCCCTTGACCACCATTCCCGAATTATATCAAAGTTTCTCCAAGTGTAGAGCTTCCAATATGCATGAAAAAATGACCAATGAGAACTCTAGTAGGGTTTAAAAGAGTTTTGATGCATTTATACTTGAATGGCAAGCCAATGCCATTGAACTAAAGTCATAAATAAAATAACCATTTTGAATAATTCCAACCCCATGCTGGGTCATAGTCCCCTAATCAAACACTTAAACAAATCTCATATAAGACTTAGTCATAATAAAAATTAAATGCAATGATAGTATCAATAAATAATGAAGACCTATAAGTAGTTTAAAAGAATATCTAATGACCTATTTAATTTTAATCATGTCTTTGAAACATAATCAAAGACTAATAATTTTAAATCCAATTTGAACAAGGTTGTGACAATAATTAAATGTCACTAAATAGTCCAAACACAAAACAAGACTCCAACTTTGAGTAAGATAAAATATAAAGACCAATGAAATGTAAAAATCTAAAAAATCACTTAAGCTAGATGAAAAATACAAGATCAAGAATAGACTAAGTATATATTAACAATGCTGGCAAGTGTTGACTAGAATAAGGAATAAAAACCAACTGATAGAGTAATGATCAAGCAAGAATTCAAAACCAAAAAAAGATCAATACAATAATGAAATTGAAATAAAAAATGATAACACTCAACACTTTAGAATACACATATAAAAATGATGTAAAGCAATCATAATAGTCAAATCTCAATATTGCAAGTTTTAAGTTCATTATTTCTTTTCATTTAATTTCTAGACCTCTCCTGATTGCTTAGAGTCACATCCAACATAGTTCATATTTAGTAATTGAATGCATAAAATACCATCAATAGTATCTATATAATATAAGAGAAATAAATGCAATAACAATATTAAATATTTACAACTGAACATTGATAAATTAGAAACTCATTAAGCATAAATATCTAATGTTGTAATGAAAATCATATAAATTAAATGTATTTATAATAATAATAATAATAATAATAATAATAATAATAACCGATCAAACATAGATCATGGAATTGTAACAAAAAAATAACCCAATCAATTATGTCCTAAATATTTCATAACTAAACCATAACAATAAGTAAAATAAATGCAGTCAAACAGGGTCATGATACTTGGGTGGGTGTATTGTGAATAAGGGAAATCATTGCTGACAACATCACTTGATAACTCTATTTGGCCTATTTTTTTGTTTAGCTTGTGATATTATGAATCTTAGTTTTAAATAGCTATAATAATAATGTGTATATTGAGCATGTAAAACTTAGTTTAAATTTAAATATAAACCATTTAGGTGTAAGATATGAACAATCAAATCCTGAGTGAATATAATGCAATAAATTAATTATACAAATGAATATCAATATTCCTAACTCCAATACCAGATATGGTTATTCAAGGTTCAATTGAAAATAAATTTTAATAATCCTATGTAAATTAAGGGGAAGGGAGGCACAAAAACATAGTCTAAATTCAAAAATTAAAAAACTCAATCCCAAGTTGTAAGTAAGACTTAAGTGTAAACTAACTGTCCTTAAATACACAACATTTAAAATGGACAAACATAAAACCAATAAATAATTTAATCTAAGGTGCATGAAATAAACAACTATGTTAAGGCATATAAAACAAACAACCAAGCTAAATAAATGTAACAAATAAATGTGTTTAATCAAGAGCAATAAACAACCTAAGTTATGACAAATGAATAAGCAACTAATCTAAAGAAAATGAACAAACAACTAATCTAATTGCAAATGAACAACAAACTAATTTAACTATAAATGAACAAAAAACTAATCTAACTAGTTATGCATGTGTAATAGAAGTTTTATTCTTGACATAAGGGTTTTTCCTAGGATATAGGGAACAATAACACAAGGGGGAATAAAATAATAAGGAAAGGATATTTGAGCTAACTCCAAACACATTAGGAAATTATATGCTTTCTAAATAGTCCATTAGACATTAGTTCTACCATGGAATTTAGGCCAAATGCATTTATCCCAAAACTTGAGTTAGAATGAAATCAATGACAAGTAAAAACAATCAACTTGTAGAGGAAACTAGGAATGTTATCACAAAACGATGAGGGTGTGAGAGTTTTATGACTCTCAAAATGATTAGTTTGAAATAAAAAGGGTTGATGATCATAATTATGAGAATGTAAGGCATAAGAATTTGTGAACCATTAGATTTTGGTTTAGCCTAACACCACATTATAAGACAAAATGTGAGTGCTCACAAATGAAAAATGTTGATAATTCATATTGTTCACTATATCTAAGGCTTAGAATGAAAATAGCCTCATAAAATGGTGAGAGCATAAATGACTCACAAAATAGAGAGAGATTAAATGAATTTAAAAATGATGAGAGTGTAAATGTATCAGAAAATAATGAGAGCATTAATTACTCAAACATATGATAAGGTATGGTTAATGAAAATAGCAAATGAAATCAATCATCGAGACTGGCTGAGATGACCTGGGATGCCCCATGCATCCAAGCACTACCTACATAATCTATGTTAATCTCAAACTGATGTAGATATCCTATAAATAGGAGGGAACACTATCATAAAATAGGTGAATGTAAATGGTCATGATGTGACCCATGTGAAATCCTCAATTATACCTATTGACTAGGAGTTACACATCTTGAGTAGCATGGATACAATATGAAAGGCTTATTTAAGAGAGTTCTTATGTTATATTTTCATGTTTTTGTGTCCTTATAGGCTTCTCAACTCAATGTATAATTATGAGATAAATATGGGTTAACTTGTAAAATAGTGAGAGTGTGGCTTAAGAGTGATCACAAAATAGTGAGAGCATGGATTTAAATTATTTATAAAATGATGAGTGTTAGAATAAGGGTGGCTAAGCTAACCTCAAAAAACATTGACCACTACCTACATTCCAAATAGACCTCAATCCACTGTGTTTCACTCTATAATGAGTAATTTGACTAATAGTATCTCTGTGAATAGGTAAATGGTAGGGTATGAAACAATGGTGAGGTAAGGCATGGTAAAAGCTTACTCCTCAGCTATAAAAAATATCACCACAAGTAGGTTTCCCCTAGGTTATAGGGTAAAATGGCATATGTAAGTTTCTCCTAGGTTATAGGGAATAATGGCACATGTAAGTTTCCCCTTGGTTATATGGAATAATGGCACATAGAATGTTTGCTAAAATATAGGATACAATTGCCAAACCACTATCATACTGCCCCAAGATATTTCCCCTTTGTAAAAATGAATTATCCACCAAAAATATATTTGAATCCAACCACCAATGGTATTTTAAGTATCAATGAATTATAACCAAGTTAAAAAATGGTAAAAGGGGAAGTAAAATAAACTTTGGCCAATAGGGAATATATGGGAAGAAATGCATATAGTTTGGTATAACTAAGGTGATGTTACAACATAACTTAAATGATCCTCATAGATAATATATTAGGTCATTCAAGAGAAAACATGATTGAGATGTATTATTTTCATTATTTCATCAAGTTCATCTATATCCAGAGTAGCCAACCTATATGTTCCAAAGCCATAGTTAGTAAAAATCACATAAGGTCGCAACCAATTAGGATTGAAATTGCCCTTTTTATTACATTCAACATTGGCATTCTTCTAGTTTTCCTTGAGTAAAATATCACCAATCTTGAATTGTATCTGTTTCACATGCCTATTATATTGGCCATACAACTAATTTATATATTCTTGAAGATAATTCACAGCTTCCATGCATTTTTCATCTAGTATATCCAGCTCTTGAATCCTACTCTGTAATCCTCATCATCAAGGAAGTGTGTCAATGAATTATGTAGATAAGGTAATTTAACCTTGACAAGAAAAATTTCCTTAGTTACATAAACTAATTAATATGGTGTGGATCCTATTGGAGTGCAAAAATTGGTTTGATAAGCCCATAGGGCACAGAAGAGTTGCAAGTGCCAATCAAAACAAAGATCATTGATGATTTTTTTAAGAATCTTGACAATGGTCTTATTAGATGCCTCTACTTACCCATTACCTTGTGGGTAATATGAAATGGAAAAATGTTGGTTAATGTTGTCTTAGACAGAAAGGTCTTTGACATCCTTGTTTTAAAAATAACCACCATTATCAGATATAATGTTGGATGGGATACCATAATATTAAATGAGTTGATTGAAAATGAATTTGGATATTTTATTGCATATCACATATGTGAAGTAAATGGCTTCCACCCACTTAGTGAAGTAATATTTGGTTGTAATGATATGTTTATGACCATATGAGGAGGTAGGGTTAATCTTTTTTATGAGGTTGAGTCCCCACATTAAAAATGGACATGATGTAGATATTGGCTTGAGTGTTCAAGCCAGAGCATGTATCAAATTGGCATTATTCTAACATTGTTTACACCTTTTAACATAAGTAGCTACATCTACATCTATGTTCAACCAATAATAAATATTATGGAGTACCATTTTAGTAAGGAAAACCCAAATGGTATGGGCCATACAAAGCCCTTCATGTACTTCCCTTAATTCTAGTTTAGATTATGTTGAGGTTAAATAGTAAAGTAGAGTTTCAACAAAGCTTCTATAATAGAGCATAGGTCCAAGTAGGGTATAAAAAGAGGCTTGGTGTGTGATGTATTTTTATTATTTTTGAGAAAGGTCTAGTGGGAGGACTTGGTCATGAAGGTAATTATATAGTTTGGAATACCCGGTAGAACTGGGACCAAAAATATCATAGACTATCTCGAGTTGAGGGTTCATAAGTAGGTGCTAGAAGATGTTCAACAAGAAACTAATAGTATATTTTTTTTATCTATGATACAGATCATAGAACCAATTATAGCCATGGCATATGTTTTTATTTCATTTTCCCTGAGGTATTCATTAAAACTAAAGGTGGAAATTTTATTTTTTGAGAGTGTCCACCATGGCTTTATAAGGTACGATCTTCTCATCCTTGGTCTAAAATTGGTTGGTGACCTAATTAATGATGATATTTGAATCTCCATAACTAGTAGATGTTGAATATTTCACTATACCAATAAACAAACCCCTTTAATGAATACTTCATACTTAGCCATGTGATTGGTACAAATAAAGTTAATGTGGAAGGAATTAGGATTGAGATCCCCCCGTGGTGTTATTAAAAAAAATCTTACTACTAACCCATGAGATGTCATTGAACTGTCAAAATAAATATTCCATTATTGATTCAGGAAGTGTTTATGTTATGGTCATGACTCATCCAAAACCCCAAATGTAAGAGGTTGAGTATTAGGAATAGGAGCTTCAGAGAGCTAGTCTGTAATTATTTATCCTTTGATGGCATTTTGGTTAGCATATTCCATCTCTAACTCACTTAGAAACATAATCCATTTAGCCATATGACCCTCTAAATCTATTTTTTAAAGTAGATACTTGAGTAGATCTACTTTGGTAATGATAACGGTCTTATTATTTAACATGTAGTGGCACAACTTCTGTCTTATGAAGACCATAGCTAAAAAATATTTCTTAATCATTGTATAATTGTGATTATATGTGAATAATGTGAAAATTAGGTAATAAATGTAATTTTCCTACCCATGTTCATCATGTTAGGCTAATAGTACCCTAGCGTATCATCCATTATGGTGATGTAGAGAAGTAAAAATGTGTATGGCATGGGTGGAAACAAAATAGGTGGATTAGCCAAGTATTCTTTCAATTGGTCAAAGGATTTATAAGAGTCTACATTCCATGAAAAATTAGTTCCCTTCTTCAGTAGATGGGTAGAAATATGGCACTTATTAGTATTTGTGATATGAAGCATATGATAGATTGTATCTTACCCTACAAACTATGAAGCTACTTCAAAGTAGATGGTAGTGGCATCTTGGTAATGGCCTTTACTTCATATGGATTGACTTCAATGCCCCTATAAGAGAAAATGAAGCCTAGAAATTTTCCAAAATTTATGCCAAAGATGCACTTCTTAGGTTTGAGTCTAACCTTGTACTCTTGAATTCATTCAAAAATCTTTTAAAACATAATTCGATGTTCAACATGGATATTGTATTTACATGAGATGTCATTGACATATTACTCAATTATATCATGCATCATATCATTTAAAATTACCATCATGGCTCATTGGTATGTTTCCTAACATTCTTGAGGCTGAAAGGCATGACCTGATAACAAAATATTTCCCAAGGAATGTTGAACATTATTTGGTGTTGGCCCTCTAGTGTAATTATAATTTGATTGTATCCTAAAAAACCATCGATGAGGGAAACCATTTCATATCCATCTATGGATTCAATAATCATGTCTATGTTTAATAGAGGATAGTCATCTTTTGGGTAGGCCTTGTTAATGTCATGAAAATAAGTACACAATATAACACCTGGCTTTTTATCAATTGGAATAATAGTGGAGATCCACTTTTAGTAATAAATAGGATGAAATGCATCCTATGTCTAAGAGTTCCTCTAATTATTTATTGAATAAGATAGTAGTGCAAAGAATAATTTTCCTTAGTTTCTAATTGATTGGCTTAGCATCAATATGTATAACAATATGATGTACAACCAAGGTAGGGTCCAAACCTGACATGTTAGAATAATCCCATGTGAAAATGTCAATGAAATACTTAAGGAGAGGTGTGAGTACTTCATTATCTTCCTTAGTGAGGTATACACCTAATTTGATCCACTTTGTGATGAGTATAGAACCATATTCTAGGAGAGTTAACAAAGATGTGAATTGTTTAGTAATATCAAATTCCTCTAGTTGGACTAGCTCGTCAAATTCTCCTAAGTAAGATGAATCAAAATCACCTAACTATGAGAAGGTCCATGTAAAAAATACCTTGAGACATTCTTGAATAATCTATTCAAAGGCCTAATATTATTATTTATTAATTTTTGAATTAAAACTGATGGTGGCCTTGGTGGCATCATGAACTTCATTCAAATAAGGGTGAAAATCCTCATCTAGTGGTGCCTGAAATAGGTTTTCACTAAGATATTGGCCTTTATCTTTACTTTTGCCTTTCTCCAAAAGTGCCTCAAAGAGATTTTCAATTTTGGCCCTCAATGTTTGATTTTATTTTTATTTTTAGCAAAGGAAGTTCACCTGCTCTCCAAAATAAGCAACAAGATCCAATATAATAGGGAAACCTTGTTTATGATCTCCAACCAGAATATGGTCTTTTAGGCCTACAAGGTCTCAAATAGCCTCCTCATTCTTGAACTCATCAAGTGACACTATGCATTATTATTTGTCATATGTACCATTACACATATTATTCGTACATACAGCATGAGTGATAAATAGGTTGGTATTCATTAAGTCTTCGTATATATTGTAATAAAACTCTACATCACTATCAACATCATCATCACTATTTGTTGGTGTAAAAACACATATATGATATGTAGGGTCACCCCTAGGTGGTTTTAATCTAATACTATGAGTTCCTTTGTACTTGGTTATGGAGATTAGCTCAAGAGTACCTTATTAATTTGTCCCTAGACCTTTACCTTCATAATATTTATTATCAATGATATGGTTTGGGATAGGATACCTTTTTCTATGGTATCACTTAGCTAAGTCATCATTATAAAGCCAAGAATCATCTTCAAAAAGTGGGTCTTGTTTTGTACTAGTGGTTAGTGTGAAAATAACAACTTCTAGGGCATTAAACTTTCATTTTAATCTCCATTCCATGCAAGCGGCCTTACCTTTGGGCATTCCATAGGATTTATGGGCCTGGGGAATGTTAGCCACATAAAATGCATTATGCATGAGGTATTCTCTTGGCCTTTTGTTAGAGATCATAAAATTATTTGATATTTCAAGAGGGGGCACAAAGGAAGTAGAGGCAAGGCTATCAAGGTGTATATAATTGGAATATAAAAATTTAACAAGTAGGTATTTGTCTTTCTTAGGCTTAGGGTCTAAGCAAAAATGGTAATTATAACTTTCATACTCAGGCTCCAAATGTTCTTAGAATTGGTATCAATGATCTAGTTAGGGATAAGATACCTTTTTCTATGGTATCACTCAGCTAAGTCATCATTATAAATCCAAGAATCATCTTCAACAAGTGGGTCTTATTTTTGAATAGTGGCCATTATGAAAATAACAAGCTCTAGGGCATTAAACTTGAATTTTTGTCTCCATTCCATGCGAGTGGCCTTACCTTTGTGTATTCCATAGGGTTTATGGTCTTGGGGAATGTTAGCCACATGGAATTCATTATACATGAGGTATTCTCTTGGGACTTTGTTAGAGATCATAAAATGATTTGATATTTAAAGAGGGTACACAGAGGAAGTAGAGTCAAGGCTATCAGATTCTATATAACTAGAATATAGAAATTTAACAAGTAGGTATTTATCTTTCTTAGGCTTAGGGTCTAGGTAAAAATGGTAATTATAACTTTCATACTTGGTCTCCATATGTTTTCAGAATTGGTATGGTTGTAGTTCTGCATGAATAGTTACCTCCATCCTAGAATGAGGGAACTTGATGCATTGATGTAATTTTAAAGGTATTGCCTGAATCTTATGTATACATGGCCTACCTAGTAATAAGTTATATGATAAATATAGATATAACACATGGAAAAGTGTGTCATGGTTCAAGGTCTCAATAATAACTAGAAAACGTATTGTTCTTTGTGATTCTAATTCTTCATTATCATAGGCCTTGATGGTAATTATCTCTGGCTGAAGATCAGATATCATGTATCCCAGATGTTTGACTAACTCTAGAGATAATATTTAGGCCTAATCTATTATCTATGAGGACATTCTTAAATTTTTGCCATGTTGTGGCAACTTTGATATATAATGGGTTATTATGGAGAGAGCTTGGGGATGAAATATCATGTTGGTCAAAGATCAATTGTCAGCATAGAACTAGGTGTTTAACCAAATCTTGGAATTTATCAAGTGTAATGTCATTTGGTATTTGAAATTGGCTCAAGAGTTCTATAAGGATATTGTTTTGGATGGTAAATGTACAAAAAAAAATATAAAATAGATATTTTTTTAGGCATCTTTTGTAATTGCTCCATAATGTCATAATTATTCTCCTTAGTATTGTTAATCACCTTACTCTTAACTTGTATGGTATATTGAATAGGCATGTTAGTAGAAGGTGGTTATGGGATCGGTATGGTGACTTTAGTCCACTAAGTTATGATTGCATAATTTGGATTGGGTAAAAGTCCAATATAATGAGATAAAGAAGGAAAATGGCCTATGATGGTAATCTTAGATTACTATTACACTTGGATATGGTCACAGGTCAAAGGAGGATTACCGACATAGGGGACTGAGAGGTATTGATAGAAAATGGTTTTGGTTTATTGGGTTTTAGTCTAGGGTTGATCATGATTAATTTATAAGGTTTGGTATAAACTAGTCTAAAGTCTACCTAGACATGGATGTGGCTAAAAAGGAGTGTCTACAATAAATATACCATTTACATCTCCATCTAATACCAAGTTTACAATCAAACCAAATTTTAAGGTAAAACCTCATGAGCCTCAAAAGGAAGCAACCACCATAGTTAACATAGTTTCATAGCAACCTAATTAGCTTGTCTTATTTAATACACCAAGGAGATAATTTGCATGCTTACCTAAGTCTCCCACTTCATTACTCCCATGATTAATAAAGTGTCATATTATATATATCCCTCATCCTCCATAGGTTGATATGAATTGATCTCTACCCAAAGGATATGATGATAATGTTTATTGTGATTACCAATACATTCTATGAACAAATGTTTTACCTTGAAACAGAAGATCCAAGACCTTATTGATGACTAACAGATTACATTTGATGGTCCTCTTAAGGAATTAGGTTCACAAACTAGTGATCACAATAAATAGAAAATATTTAACAATACTTTTCAAGACCATTCTAAGAAAGAACTAGAAGTGAAAATGCCACGTAATGCACATAATCCTCCATCACATTATGGGAACCCATTAGATGTTATTATTGGTACTTATACATGAGATATGCTTCCTATGGTTTAGAGACATTCTATTACTTTGAATGATAGTGACATTAAGGAATGTGACTCTAATCTTCATTTGAGAATTCCTTGATCACCAGCCTATACACAGTGTTATGATTGATAATGATGTAAGTGAAAATATTTACACCATGACATTACTTGTGCATCTAGGTTATACTCCTCACAATTTACATCCTTTTAATAAATCAATTAAATCATTCGATGAGACCTCCTAGAAGGTTCTTTTAAATATTAACCTACCTATATAGGTCAGTATTGAACATGTGGTTACTATCTTTTCAATTATATATTCCATAAGAATATTTGGTATGTTATTGGGAAGACCTTGGATCCATACTATTTGAGTGTTACCTTTTATAGTTTACAAGTGTGTTAAATACATTCATGCCAATTAGGTAATTAAATTTTATAGAATCCCATATGTGCATTGTCTTAAATAAGAAAAACTTATACCTATGCAACTAACTATTAAACCTACTAAGTCTTATCCACCACAAAAGGATAAGCAATAGGCAATCCCCTTTACTAGGAAGCTAATACTTGAGAAACCATTACTTCAAAGACATAAAATGGATTCCAAAAAAACTCATATTCTATTACACACAACATTCAGGTAAATAGAGCACCTAAACATGTTCTACTATTGTTATTCCAAAGAAACCACAAATCACATATATATGGGTTCCATGAACCCCTATTCCTTCTATTTCTACTTTATGACCTTAGATTCCTATTATACATTCATAGAAAATCAAAGACACTACAATGACATATATTGCACCTATACATGCTTTTTGGTAGTACCATAATTTACTTACATCAAATGTTAATTAGGGAGATACTTATGACCATTCCCTAGATGGGATTATAGGATGGTCTTTCCTCAAATATTCCAAAAATACCAAAAACAAACATTCACAAATACAAAAATATTTTCAGCATAAACATACCAAATTGGATCCTTAGCATCTATTTGTTAGTTTAATGTTTATGTATGGAATTTTAGTTAATTCTACATACACATGTGTGTCAAGCTTCTACTTGAGTGTGATGTAGGCATACACAAATACATGATTAGTTGTTATTTTATATGTTGGTAATTCCCTCTACTTGTGTCATGTGCACATTGGGGGAATCTACTTCTTTGATCTTAATACACACATGTTATATCATTCTATGGTCTCTTAATTATCATGCTTGAGATATTGTGTACTTACACATGATTTTATCCATAATTATATATTTCATAGGGTACTTGATATGCTATGCACTTAAGTTTTTTTCTAATACATTTGATCCATTAGATACTATATTATGTTTATGATGGTTTTTTATGATTTCCTTATCTTGTTTGTTCAAGTATTTGAATGTGTTACTTGTTTTCAGCTCATGTGCCTATATGTGCTTTCTTTCACATTTGAACATATCATTATTTATTGTATGGACATTTGAATATACCATACTTTCTTTTGTGGACATTTGACTAAGTCATGTCTTTTTGATTGTGTGGCATTTGAACCATTGTATGTTGACTTGCTTTTGAATGCTCTTGTGTGTGTTATTTTTTTTTTTGAGATTGTACCATTACTATCTATATGTTTCCATGATATTTATCATACATCTTAGGCCTTCATTTGATCACATTTTTATATGTGCTTTAATGTTACATTTACCTTGGCCTTATAAATGTTATATGGTTCATTCACATTTATAAATTTATCTTATCCTTTTGAGGTGACGCAACTACCAATTTATATTATTCCCTCACTTGAAAGGGGGGTAATATCAACGAAATCATGTCATATAGGCATGTTCTCCACATTTGGCATAGTTTCTAGATTCAATGGGGGCATGCTTTGAAAGCATGTTCTCCACACTTATTTAATATTTGACACACCCATATTTAATGGGGACATGTTTTGGAAACATGTCCTCCATATTGGTACTTATATCAATTTTCAAATTTAGTGGGGCCACACTTTGGTAGCATGTTCTCCAAACTTATTCAGTATTTGGCTCACGCATGTTTAGTGGGGGTATGTTTTAGAAACATGTCATTCACATTGACACTTATTTCAATTTTCATATTTATACATAGATGGTGTGGAAATGCTATGGAAGCATGTTCTCTATACTTACACAAATTATAATTGGCCAAAACACATAGTTATGTAATTTAGATTCACATTTATGGTATAATTATTTACATTGGTACCATTTTTATACACATTTTAAGCATGAGACATATTTAAGGTGCAAATGTTATGCAATTTGTGCCTAATATTATAAAATATAAATTAGTTTCAAAATTCAAAACACTCTAAGGGACTGTCACCACACATCAGGTTGGACTTCTACAGATTATATTGATCCAATCTACTACGATAGTTGGTTCACTTTTGGTATGGTTGAGGTGATTAAATCACTAAATATTTCCAATTTTTTAGGTTAGAATTAACTGTATCATCTAGCCTCACTAGTTTGATAGTATGATTTGACTTTTTTCACTCATTCTCACTAGGTTATAAGTATAATTGGTTATATGGTTAAGCTGCTACGCCCCTAACCTATCACATGTATGAGGATAGTATTAGCCGACTTGTGGCTTACTTATCCCTCTTTGACATTATATTGTGGCCAACTTGTGGTGAACTTGTGGCTTTCTTTAGATTAGTAGGTTGGCCTATGGAGTAACCATGGCCTAGTTAGACTATATATAAGAGGTAGTGGGTAATCATTTATCATCATATTGTGAATTCTGCTCTTATTGAAGCTTGTGGAGGTTTCCCCCTTGATGTGACTTATCTATTATCATATATTGGCATATATTTCAGTCATATTTAGATATAATTCTGCTATTATACGTAACTCTTGAAGTAATTTCATTACAAGTGGTATCAGAGCTGTGATTTGGGCAAACTTGTGGGTGAAACACTAATTTTTTGATATATAAAAAAAGGTTACGAATTTCTCTGAAATGTTTTTACTAGAGGTGAGAAATCATCAAATTAAGCTTCCATTAGAATTTTAGATCATTTGGATATGTTTTTCAAAATTTATCGCTATTTTATGGTTTTTCATAAAATTGCTCTATCATGCACAATTCAAAGAATTTTTATGAGTTGTTTACATTTTTGGAAAGACTAGAAAATTTTGGATATGGTTTTCTATTTGTATATTTTTATTTGAGGCATAAATAATTCTAAACTCGCTTGGTCAAATTTGGGTCAAAAGTGTCAATAAGGGTCGACATTGTAAAACCCTTTTATGGCAGGTCCACAAACTTGAGGCCGAGGAAAGGGTGTTGAAACTCTAGGAAAAAATCCTAACAAGGATGAGATGGAGTCAGAAGGGGGATGTAATAGACCCTTTGTACCAGGGTTTTCTGACATAGATCACAAAGTGAGCCAGCTTGACTATAGTGTGCAAGGCATTCAGAGTGAGGTGCAAGACATACAATCTAATATGCAATCCATAAAAGATAGTTTGGGATATATAATGATGGATTTAAATATTAATCAATCAAATCATCAAGCTAACTCTATGTCACAAACCCACCAGGGTGGTTCTCCTAACCAGTCTACTTCAAATCCAACTCCATGGCCACAGAAGAACCTATTACCAAAAGTGGATATGTGTAAATTCGATGGAAAAGATCCACTCAATTGGCTCAATCAAATGGAGAGTTTTTTTGACCTACATCAGATTCCAAGTGGATAGAAGGTTACCATGGCATCCTTGTATCTTGAACCTAATCAATTCATTTGGTATTGATGGTTGTGTGCTCAAAAGCAAAAGATGAGTCTCAATGTCACTTGGTCAATTTTTACAAAGCAGCTACAATTACACTATGGCAATAGTGTGACAGATAATTACTTCAGCCAACTGGCAAAATTGCAACAAACTAGCTCCATCAAGGATTATGTTCATCATTTTTAGAACATATCCTTACGTGTGGAGACAATTTTTGATGTAAACTTGAATGACCTATTTTTGGGTGGACTCAAGGACCACATTCAACATGAGGTATGCATGTTTAATCCACTTAATATTTCTGAATCTATTATCCTAGCACGTAGAGATGAGGAAAAATTCATAGCCAACAAGAAGCAACCATTCACTCACTTCAAATATCATAGCATATCATCATCAACATTTCCTCCACCTACTAGATTGACCCCTCAGCAAATTGAAGAAAAGATTGCAAAAGGATAATGTTTTGGTTGTGATAGCAAGTGGAGTAAAGGACATAGATGTGCTGAGAAGAAGTTATTCTACATTGAGGGACCAAATGAAGATGAAGAAGTAGATGATGCTTCCAATGATGATGAGGAAGATATAGAGGAGGTACCTAAAGATTCCCAACCTACAATCTCTTGTCCTGCACTTGCAGGTATTAGCACTCCACAAACTCTTAAGGTGGTGGGTTTCCTCAAGAAACAAAATGTGATAGTGTTGATTGATTCAGGGAGCACACATAACTTTATAAACCATAAGTTGGCCACTCGATTGAACTGTTTCATCTACCCAGCACCATAATTTTAGGTCATGATTGTAGATGGTGGCACAATTAATTGTTCAGGTAAATGCCATAGTATTAAGCTTACTATGGGTGGGTACAATCTTGACTCTCCTATGTTTTCTATACCCATGGGTAACACAAACATTATTTTGGGAGTCCAATGGCTCACAACCTTAGGTACCATTGAGATGAACTTCCAAGAACTATTCATGCGCTTTCATTTTGAAGGTAAGAAAATTGAACTACATGGATTACATGCAAAATCTCCACAATTGGTTATTTCACATTAGATGACCAAGATGCTAAAAAATGGGGTAGAGGGAATTATTACATGATTATGCTCTATAGAAGTTCAACCCCTAAAGGTATCTACACATCCTGGTCTACAAATAATTCTTGAAGACCACTCATCTATTTTTGGGGCCATGCCAAAAGGACTAACACCAAAAAGAGAACATGATCATGCCATTCAACTAATTCCAGGTAGTCAACCACCAAATATTAGACCATATAGATATCCATATGCACAAAAAAGTGAAATTGAAAAGATGGTCCCTGAGATGCTAGAGGCAGGGATCATCAAGCATAACCAAAGTGCATATTCATCACCAGTGGTCATGGTGCAGAAGAAGGATGGCACATGGAGGATGTGCCCCGATTATAGGGAACTCAATAAGTACACCATCAAAGATAAGCTTCCTATTCCAATAATTGATGATTTACTTGATAAGTTGCATGGTGCTAATTATTTCACAAAATTGGATCTTCGCTCGGGGTACCATCAAATTAGAATCAAGGATGAAGATGTTCATAAAACTACTTTTGGAACACATGAGGGCCATTATGAGTTTTTGGTAATGCCCTTTGGTCTTACAAATGCACCATCTACTTTTTAGAGCTTGATGAACACTATTTTTAGGCCTTTTTAAAGGAAGTTTGTGCTAGTTTTCTTTGATGACATATTGATTTATAGTCAGACATGGGAAGCACATCTGCAACATGTGAAATAGGTATTGATAGTTTTGGAGAAGCACCAATTTTATGCGAAGCCATCTAAATGTGCTTTTGGAGTATAGGAGGTAGAGTACCTTGGTCACATTGTTTCCCATGAAGGGGTCAAAGTTGATCCTTAGAAGATCAAAGTGATAATGGAATGGCCCATGCCAAAAACTCTCAAAAACCTTTGAGGTTTTCTTGGACTAACAGGTTACTATAGAAGATTTGTGAAAGGTTATGGCAGCATAGCAGCTCCACTCACTGCATTGCTAAAGAAGGATGCTTTCCATTGGAATGATGATGCCACCAAAGCATTTGAGAAACTAAAAGTAGCTATGTGCACCACTCCAGTTTTGGCTACTCCAAATTTCTCACAAACATTCATTGTTGAAGGTGATGCTTCTGGGTCTAGATTGGGGGCAATACTAATGCAAGAAGGAAGACCCATTACTTTTGAAAGTCATTAATTCAAAGGTAAGAATCTACAAAAACCTATCTATGAGAAATAAATGATGGCTATTCTTCATGCAGTTAAACAATGGAGGCCTTATCTGATGGGTAGACACTTTAAGGTGAAAACGGATCATGATAGTCTCAAATACTTTTTGGAGCAAAGATTATCATCTAAGGAACAATAAAAATGGGTAACCAAAATGTTGGGTTATGATTTTGAAATAATCTACAAGAAGGGTAAAGATAATGTAGTAGCTGATACACTATCTAGATGGGATGCATCCACAGAAGCATTACTTGGTGCAATGTCCATATTGCAATTAGATTGGGTGGATGAAGCTAGGTTAGAATGGGAGCAAGACAAGGATACATAGGTTCTGATTCAGAATCTCTAGCAAGGTAATTTATCCTCTGACAAATTTGAATGGAAAGGTAATGTCTTATGGTATAAGGGTAGGTTATACTTGTGTAAAACTTTAGAGTTTAAGCATAATATTCTTGCAGAGTTGCATGCATCTCCACTTGGGGGACACTCAGGGTTCTTGAAAACTTATCATAGAATTAAGAAATAATTATTTTGGGAAGGACTCAAGGGAGATGTGCAAAAGTTTGTGGAAGAATGCATAATATGCCAACAGAATAAAGGTGAAATAGTTAAGACCCCAAGTTTGTTACAACCATTAGCAATTCCTAGTCAAAGGTGGGAGGAGGTTTCCATGGATTTCATCATTGGGTTGCCTTGTTTTGAAGGTAATAATGCTATTTTGGTCATTGTGGATAGGCTTACAAAATATGCCCATTTTTGTGCTCTCTCACACCCATTTTTAGCAATTACAGTCACGGCTATTTTTATGGAAGCAATTCTCAAATTACATGGAACCCCAAAAATAATTGTAAGTGATCATGATCCTATTTTCACTAGTAATTTTTGGACTGAACTATTTTCTTGTTTGGGTACTCAGCTAGCTCATATCTCATCTTACCACCCCCAATTTGATGGACAAACAGAAGTGGTTAACAAATGTTTAGAGGGGTATCTCCATTGTTTTATATCAGATAAACATGAACATTGGGTTAAATGGCTACCACTTGCAGAATGGTGGTATAACACATCTTTCCATACCTCTTCTAAAATGTCTCCATTTCTAGCACTATATGGTTACCATCCACCTTCCATCACTTCTTCATTAAAGGTGCACACCAAGGTTCGAGATGTGGAAGAGCACATTCAACATCAACAAGAGGTTTTGGCTAGTTTGAGAGAGAATTTGGCCTTGGCACAAAATAGGATGAAGCAACAAGTAGATCAACACTGGAGTGAGCAAAATTTTGAGGTGGGTGACTGGGTATTTGTTCATTTGCAACCTTACAAGTAAATATCCTTGAAGCAATAGAAAAAGGACAACAAACTTGCTCTAAATTATTATGCCCCTTATCAGGTTCTACAAAAAATTGGAAATGTGGCTTACAAGCTCGAGTTACCTCATTCATCTCACATACACCTAGTATTTCATGTTTCTTGTTTGAAGAAGGTCATTAGACAAAAAGTTTCTGCCCAAACAAAGCTCCCAGAACTAGATGAAGAAGGATGAGTCATTTTGGAACCAGAGAAGATCCTCCAAACACGTACTAAGAGGTTGAGAACCAGAGAGATTAAGGAATATTTGATCAAGTGGAGAAACCAAAGCAGTGAAGATGCAACTTGGGAAGGTGTAGAATTTCTGCAACAACATCCACAGTTGTTCAACGTTGAGGACAGCATTGGTTTGAAGGGGAAGGGCATGCTATGCCCCTAACCTATCACATGTATGAGGATAGTATTAGCCGACTTGTGGCTTACTTATCCCTATTTGACATTATATTGTGACCGACTTGTGGCCGACTTGCGGCTTTATTTAGATTAGTAGGTCAGCCTATGGAGTAACCATGGCCTAGTTAGACTATATATAAGAGGTAGTGGGTAATCATTTATCATTATATTGTGAATTCTGCTCTTATTGAAGCTTGTGGAGGTTTCCCCCTTGAAGTGGCTTATCTATTATCATATATTGGGATATATTTCAATCATATTTGGATATAATTTTGTTGTTATACTTAATTCTTGAAGTAATTTCATTACATAAGCTAATATCAACTGTTAGGTGGAAACTCACTTTTCTCCAAGGTTTTTGGCATATGCCTTCTAATATCTCTCTATATCTTTAGATATATGCACTTTATACATTTATATATTTGTCATAATGTTATTTTTATAACTTTATAATGATACATATTTAAAAACAAGTTGCCAATAGGCAAGGTAGTTTCATCGATACACAAGTGTACTCCTAAACATTGCTCTTCTAATTTCAATACTTTCAATTTCAGATTATGTGCACTTATTATGTAATATAACATGTTCTTGGTTGTAGGTCAGTCACCAACAAAGCAATCAATTTGGACTCCAATAAGGCAAGGTATGCTATACACACCCAGATATGCATTTATTCTCCTTTAAACCAATAATTTCATTACTATATTAAATGGGGGGAAATTTTAGATGATATTTATGGATTATATAGAACCTCAATCTTGTACACTTGGAAAACTCAGACCTTAGTTATTCCTCTTAGTTATAAACATTTCCCATTTTTGGAAGTCTCACATCTACTCTATCTCTTGGTTTGACCAATCTTATGTGGATGACTTAGACCTTATATCTATCTTGTAATGCTTAGAATATACTTATCTTATTCCCTTATAAGTTATGATCCTATACCTACTTTATTGTTGCATGGACACTAGCATCTTGGATAGACACCTATATCAACTTAGGTATCCTACTCTAATGCAAGTGTCCAGTGTCATAAAGTCACATAATTTGAAAATAAAACATACCTAATAGTTGGCCTAAGTGATTTAATGTGATATATTTATTGATGTGAGTGGTACATGTTCATAATAACTCCTCATTCTTTCATCAACTAGCATTCACACCAAATATCATTCAAAAGAGCATTTGATTGAGCAAATCTTCCCTATTTATTCATATTTCCATATTAGTCATGGGGACTACACATCTATAGATATGAAGTCCTGAAGGAGTATCCTAAGAGCTTGATTTTCCAAGTTAAAGATAAATAATTTGTGTACTTAATTTCCACATATTACATGATTCACACATAATGAAACACATAAGGGATAACTACATTAGTTTGAGGCCCTCTTCAAAGTATTAGTTGTATATGCAATGCTCATTAATAGAGAGATCTTTGGGGTCAACTTGACACCATGTGCCCACTAACACATTTTTTCCAAGGTGACTATAAAGATGAAGGACTAGGGTTTAGAAATTTCATGAGGAGTGATAGTCCATGGCCTAGATCTAAATTCAATAGAGCAATGGTGAAGATAAATCTAGAAGTATCTAGGTGGTTTCATCCTTTTTAAATAGGTATTATATATAAGACACCTACATCTAGTTTAAATAACATTATCAATACAACTATCCAAGGATAATTCTAGTGTCAATAGTTATAGAGGTATTAAATCTATAATTGGGTGATTATTCTAGAATATTATTCTAGTCTCCTTCTTACCTGTTCTAGATCTTGAATTGTGTCAACATCATAACCAACTACGTACATTATTTTTTTGTCATTTCCATATCTAGCATAATTATAATTACTATTTTTACCCTATCTTAGTTTAATGAATTTAACATATGTTATATCTAAGTTCAACATCTAATCAGCCTACTTTAGAGATAATTTATCACCATTTTACCCTGGGATATCTCTATCCCTTTTAACCCTGAATTCCGTAATCTAGATTTGCTGGGTTAAACATGAAGTTCAATTACATGCCCCCATTGTAATATGTAAATCTTGAGTACTAAGTAAGTGAGGTGGAAATGATTCCATAACATGCCCCCACTATAATCTAAAACTATGAAAATGAGGAAGTCATGCCTATATGGCATGCCCCCACTAATATGCCCCTCATTTTGAGGTGAGGAGGATAAAATCTAGTAGTAACCACACTGAAAAAGGATGAAGTGGCTATGATTTATATAGATTGAGTGTGAATAATTTGATTTCATATCGATTATATGCTTTAGAAATTATGTAATATGGAGTGTAATATTATTTAAATAATATTTATAAATTTTAATGATGCTTGGGTTTGATAAGATAAATTAAGTTTTTTTTTTTTTTTTTTTTCACAAAGATTGATGAAATCGGTATAATATAGTTGAGTGAGTTATTTAGATGTTAATGTAACTTATGGTTTTACATTTGGACATTCCACACTTAAGATATGTGCCTTTGAAGGTGTTTTAGAAGTGTATATTAGGAGTTTGGAATAGTAATTTCATTACATTTGTATTTTTGAACCCTTTAGAATTTTTAAATTCTGGAGATAATTTTACAATGTCACATGAGAGAGATCCACAACCATTACAATTTTATGTGCCTTAGATAGTGTTGGCTAGTCAAGATTTTGATGAGATAGTAAGTATATTTGCTTGTGGCATATTTAGTAATTTTGAATTTTTCAAATTTTTGTAAATTTAGCAAAAAAATTATTTTTTTATGGAACAAAAAACACTTCTATCATATTTTTAGATGGTACTATCAATACTTCAACATTAGTGTCCAAATTTAGATGGAACTATCTAACATATGTGTCTTGAACTAGTGGTGTCATACAACACCACTGTCCACTTATGCTTTTATTTTTTTAGTGAAAAAATGTGTTTCTTCTTAATTGAATGTAATGACTAATACTTGTTATTGTTTGTATATATATATATATATATGCACATACACACACACACACACACACACACACACACACACACACACACACACACACACACACACACACACACACACACACACACACAGATGTGTGTGTGTGTGTGTATCACTAGTTTGAGACACATATGTCAAATGGTTCCATCTAAATTTGGAAACTAATGTTGTAAATATATACATACATATACATGCACACACACACACACACACACACACACACACACACACACACACACACACACACACACACACACACACACACACACACACACACACACACACACACACACACACACACACACACACACACACACACACACACACACACACACACACACACACACACACACACACACACACACACACAGATGTGTGTGTGTGTGTGTGTGTGTATCACTAGTTTGAGACACATATGTCAAATGGTTCCATCTAAATTTGGAAACTAATGTTGTAAATATATTTGTGTGTCTGTGTGTGTGTGTGTGTGTGTGTGTGTGTGTGTGTGTGTGTGTGTGGGTGTGGGTGTGTGTGTGTGTGAGTATGCATGTGTGTGTGTGTGTGTGTGTGTGTGTGTGTGTGTGTGTGTGTGTGTGTGTGTGTGTGTGTGTGTGTGTGTGTGTGTGTGTGTGTGTGTGTGTGTGTGTGTGTGTGATTATTGGTATGTGAGGCATTATTATGCTTTGGTGGAGTTAGGTTTATATGCTATTGATTGGGCCATGATGGGTCAAGTTAGATAGGGTTCCTTGACCTGATTAGGGTGTATTCCATATGATATCCATCATATTGTGAATTTAGTTAAGAGGTGGAATCTAGATACTTATATTTTTTGGATCCCAAAAGGGGAGATGAAAATTACTTTAGAAGATGTCTATTTCATTTTCTAGTTTCTAATTAGGGGCAAGAGGGAATATGTTCATGGCTATGGTATTCATGGATATTTTCAATGGTCTCATCTATATTTCATGGGCCATAGGGCACCAGATACAGAGATGAGTAATATGATTCAGCTAGATAGTATTATCAAAGGTGGTGTTCCACATCTTCATAAATTTATTTATGTATTGCTAGATTCTTTTGAAGTAGTAAAAGGTGGAATGGTCATGATTTCATATTACATGTATTATAATTTATGATACATTGATGTAGAGGGTACTAAATATTTGTGGTGTCATTCAATACTATCCCACTTATATACATCCCTTTATATATTATGTTTGGAGAGTTGTGGTGGAGGTATTGGATTTGGGACCTTGTTACATTTTTGGGACTACAAGTATATTATAGTAGTGTGACCTATTGGTGGACCCAAAATAGGGAGGGATGGCCCTCAAACATTTTAAAATTATTGGGTACTCCCTCGTGGTAGATTACACACCATGATAGAGTATCATACCATTTTGGATCAATTGACCTCATATCAAATTATGTGGTATTTATCTAAGACATTTATTGGGTGACTGAGGATGGGCATGAATTATAGAGGATCTAGGTAAACATATGGTTGGTTGACCACTTTCCCAAGGTATATGATTTATTTTAATATGATCATGTATTTTGATAGTTTGGTATAGAATAAGGAGTGCCATCAATTCTATACCATGGCCTCAAATAGTTAGGAGTGGATATAGATATAATGATATGATAGCATTGACAACTATAGATATATCCCCTCAACCTGGTGATGATAGATATCACATGGTTACCATAGCTACAAGGGATGATACAGATATACAAATGGCTATTTGTAGTGGTGGATAGGGTCCCATTGGAAATTATTTTTTCCATTATAGTCATCCCACCTAATGTTATACCTATGACACAAGGAGATGTGGGAGGAAATGGAGGCGGTGGTACTCCCATGGGACCCCTACCCTTAGATGAGACATCTATCAGAAACACATGTAAGTGTTTTTTTTTTAGTTTTACATTCAATTGATATATTATTTGTATAGTAGAAGTAACTAATTTGTTTGTTTTACATCTTTATTATAGGTAATCAAGAGTGGGATGCTATGGTAAATCATGTGGTGTGGGCCCTCAATTAGAGTGTGCCCATAGATATGGTTAGTGATGGTTTAATTGAAAGGGTTATTTATATTATGGGTGCCCATGTACCCTTACTTGATCCTTTAGTGAGAGTAGTGGCCAGATTTCACATCATAACCATAAAGTATGAGGATATTGATAGGAGAGACATCCTTCAACATAATGCTATTGATATTATGTAGGTTCCAATTAATCAATATGACAGCCTACATCATGATCATAATGAGACACTATGCTAGTTAGGGTCATTTTATGAGAGATTAAGTGAAATATCTAGGTCACATGGGCCTAGGTATGATCCAAGTGCATCTACATCAAGATATGTTTGAGATATGGATATAGATAGTGATGAGGAGTATACACTTGGGGATATTCCCATAACATATGAGTGATGTTTTATAATGTATAAAATTTATAACTTATACACACACACAAACATGTGTGTGTGTGTGTGTGTGTGTGTGTGTGTGTGTGTGTGTGTGTGTGTGTGTGTGTGTGTGTGTGTGTGTGTGTGTGTGTGTGTGTGTGTGTGTGTGTGTGTGTGTGTGTGTGTGTGTGTGTGTGTGTGTGTGTGTGTGTGTGTGTATATGGCAATGTTCATATCATATATTTAGCTTTGCATGGATGTATGTTTTACTTACATTTGTTTGGATAATAAATATTTTAATATGAGAAGTGTGCATAATGGTATAAAATATTTTAGTTTCATCAAATTTATAATTTTTTGAAAATGAATCACTCATTGTATGCATTGAAAACTAGTTGGAAATAAGAAAGCTCAACAATAGTGATCATTTAGTAATGGAAATTTTGGTTTTGTTTTTATCACTTTAAGTAATGTATCTATAGAAGTATCTTGTGTAGTTTTATATACAGTTTTAAGTACCCAAAGTTTTTGTATAGTTATGCCTCCTCCACATTTCCCTCTATCAAGAACTTGATGAAGGTTCTTGAATTTAAATGGAAATGCAACTAATCTATTAACAAATCCTAGCTCGAAGAAGATAAATCCTACTTACACTTTTGATTGGTAATACATTAGATATTTGGGGTCATGACTAAGATGCATCTACTAGACCTAACCAAGGTATCTCTTACCACAATAACATCACTAGAGAGGGTTCCAAACCCTCTATTCAAGCAACACCATGCAATAACCCTAGATAGGTCCTATGTTTGTGTGAGAATGTAGGTAGAACTATATAATTTTTTAATTTTTTTATTCCAATCTATTAGCCTACCATAATCGAATGGACCTTGTCTCTATTATGAGGCTAATTATGGAGTTTCAGCTTTGATTGGAGATAGGATATGTGCTATGAATCACATCTTTGGTATGATTTTGACATTTTGATTTTTATGTTGCCTTTTTATCATTGCATTTTTTTCAAATTATTAGGCTCTTAAATTTTGATGGATTTTTCTTTTCCTCCTCCATACAAATTTGGAGAACCAAACATGGGTTCTAGAAATGACTATCATTTGAAAACTTTGGACTTGGTAACTAGGAAAGAAAAGTTAGAGAACGTGGTGTCTAAGATTCTTATAAATTCAAGTGAAATAAAAAAATTGTCTTTACTTCAACCTTATTTAATCTAAAGTGGAATAAAAATAAAGGAAATTAAGGGGAATGAAACATGAAACAATTTTAATTACTTCAAATTGAAAAAAATGCAGGAAAGGTGAAAAGAGATATAATGATAGGTAAGTATGATTAATTATTATAAGAATGTTGTAAATGTGGGAAAACATGATAAGATAGTTTTTGTGAAAGTTTTTTCTATAAAAGAAATAAAATATAAAGATGAGAACAAGGTATCATAAACTTGTAGCCATTTCTTGACATTCTAGAAAGGAACACTCAATTACTTAAATATGGTGATTTTATGAGGAGGGATTGGTCTTATACATGGTATTACCTTGTAACTCATAAATGATAAGCCCAAGAGGGTGTACAAATCATGTGAAAAATAAAAATGAGAAAGATGGTATTTGTGAGTAAGGCTTGGTCCTATCCATGGTCTTACACTACAACTCACAAAATAAAAACCCAAGAGGGTGTAAAATTAATTAGGGAATAACAAAGTTGATATGAATTCAAAAGTAATTCATGAGGAAAATTTGGTCATATACATAGTTTTACAATGCAACTCATGAGAAATAGAAACCAAAGAATTAAGAGAAGGAACAAAGGTTTGTGGAAAGATAAATTATTGTAGAGGGTGAGACCCATATATAAATCTTGTAAAAAGTGTTATAAGGATAACATATATAATTCATGATAATAAGGTAAACATCTAAGCAAAATATTTATTTAAAAATTACACATTGGTGGGCTATTTGAAAACATGGTCTTCATTAGTTTGGAGTCAATAAGTGTTAGGACCAAGAATATCTTTCACTAAATAAGGGCCCATAATTATTGGGGTATTTATATTCTTTATAATGGTTATATTATAATTTAAGGACTATATCACTAATATTTAAAGTGTGTATTTTAACCTTTTTGTTATGTTTCTTGTCAATATGAACCTTGTATTGGTGATTATGTTGTGAAGAAGTTAAATGATGTTCATCAAGAAGATCAAGAGTATGAAGGTGAGATTCATGTAATTCATCATCAGGTATAATACCATGGAGATATATATGTAAGGATGGAATCTCAACTTGTAATGGTATGATAAACTCAAAACTATAGACTAGTGTGAATAGTGTTGACCCATTGGCAATACGTATGCTAGTGTAATAAGACCAACATACAGGATATACATAAAGATGCCAATCCATGTGGGTTTCATGGATTTTATTTTTGAGGATCTTATTGATAATTTTGTTAGTGGCCTTAGCTTGGCCATTGCATTTTGGATGATAGGGTGCAAAAAAATTGTGGGACATTTTGAATTTAGCATATATCTATTTCACGTCCTTATTTTTGAAATTGATGCCATAATAAAAAATGATAATATGGGGAAATATAAAATGATAAACTATTTTATTGAGGATTAACTTGGAAATATTAGTTCATATGACATTGATGAGAGGCATGGCTTTTACCCATTTGGTAAAATATTCAGTAGTCATCATGATAAAAACATGCCCATCCTATGATCTAAATAGTTTGCCTATGAGATCTAATCCCCACATGGATAATGGCCAAGGAGATTCCACAGTTTGGATTTTGAATGGTATTGAATGGATTAGATCATTAAGTGGGTAAGGACTACACTTTTTGGTGAATTTCATGGCATCCTTTTCAAGAGTGGGCCAAAAGTATCTCATACATAGGCATTTATGTGTTATAGCATTTCCACTAAAGTGAGCACTAAAAATGCCCCCATATGCTTATTTGAGGAGAGGAGGGACATCTTATTTCATTACATAATAGAATAGGGTACTTTAACTTTTAAATAAAAAGGGTGTTATATCAAAAGACATGTTTGAAATATTATTTATGAATTTCAGTCTTTTCATGGGAATCCATATTAAGAGGATAAGTTTGATGCTCAACGAATTGGATAATATTTTTATACCATGGGGTATGTTGAATGGTGACAACCTCAATATTATAGATAAGTGAATCTTATGGTTGATGGAAAATAGGGACTTTCTTATTTGAATAAAAAAATTTAATTAGTGAGAATTTGGTGCAGATGAAATAAGGATGTTAAAAAACCAAGTGAATCAATGATAGAGTTTTAATCTCTTAAAATGGAGTCGATGGTAAAATAAGTGAATATTTTGGCAAGGGTAGTGGAAATTTGATTATAAACAATAATATTTTCACTTTTACATTGATAATCACCATTAACCTATCAGTAGATGAGTTAAGAGTCACCCAAAGTGTGTAGATATATAATATCTAAGTCAGGTGTCACTCTCATGCCTAGGATTAATGATTCAAATTCTACCATGTTATTAGTAAAATTGAATTCAAGAAAAAAAACCAAAGGGATAATTTTACCATGAGGACTAGTGAGTATACAACCTGACCTAGCTCGTTAGAGACATTTGGCACCATCAAAATGAAGGGTCCAAGTGTATTCATGTAAATTGGCATTAATTTTAGGAAGTTCTTCGATGACTACTTTAGATTTAGTAGTATTGGTAATGACATAGGAATATTATTGATTACTTAATTCCAAATCAATAGTGAATTTATGGAAGTAATCTTTAAGAAAGATAGCTTGATTAAGACCTTCAATATAGAGAATGTTATCATCGGGGAGACTATATTGAAGATGATTGGTAGTGGTACAGGTGTTGTAGCAATTTGGTTGATGATGACTTATCCTTTGATATATTTTTGCCTAATGATGTATAGATATAATTCAATTAAAATAACCATCCACTTTCTAATGCTATCTTTAGGTAAAATAGCTTTATATAAAAAGTGATGAAGAAGGTCAGAATAGACTATGACATAAATTGTTTGATAAAGCATGTAATAATGGATATTTCTAGCTATGAAATAGATGGTGAGGCAATAAATTTATACTTTGGTATAATTATTTTCTTAATTAATGATACCTCAACTAATATAGTAGATAACATACTCTCTTCCAGTTTCATCTTGTTGGACAAGCATTGCCCCAACTGACACAGGTGTAGAAGAAGTGTACAAAATTAAAGGACAATCATTGGAAGGGGGATGAAGGGTGGGAAGATGTATCAATGATTATTTAATGTTTTCAAATGCCTTATAACAAGGATTTTTCCATTTTATATAATTACCTTTCTTAAGAAGGGAATTAATAGAATAAATGTGATAAGTCATTTTGGGGACAAATCATCAGATTGCCCCAAGCTTTCCAAGGTAAATAAAAATGTTTGGAATGGATTAAATAATAGGCATGTTGACTATAGAATTTATTTTAGTGGTATAAACATCAATACCATGAAGAGATACTAAAAATTCTAGAAATTTACCAAATGTAATGCCAAAAACACATTTGTAGGGGTTGAGTCTAACTCTATATTTGATGATTCAATCAAAGATGATGGAAGGATTAGAAAGATTATTTTTACATATTTTGGATTTGGTAATGAGATCATCCACATAGGTTTCCACAATTTTATGGATAAGGTCATGAAAAATGTTGGTCATGGCTTGTTGATAGGTCGTTCTAGCATTTGTAAGGCTAAAGGGCATTTTAACATAGCAATATCTGCCCCATTATGTGGTGAAAGTTGTCTTATGTTAGTCTTTTAGGGTGATATGAATTTTATTATATCTCAAAAAACCATCCATAATGGACAACATTTAATATCTAGTAGTGGAATCAATGATGGCATCTATTGAATGTATCAAAATGTTATCCTTGGGATAAGTGAGATTGAGATTATGAAAATTGATGCAAATATGAATGACCATGGTGATTTTTTATGAATGGGGAAAATTTTGGAAACCCATTTAAAATATAACACATGTTTGATAAATTTAGCATCGAAAAGTTTAATAATTTATTTATGGAATAAATTGGAAACTTCAAGAGGGATTTTAGTTATTTCTACCAAATAGGTTTGGCATCAGGATATGTGATGATGTCATGCACCATGATACTAGGGTCATTTATAGGCATGTACTCATATGAACAAGAAAAATTATCATGATATTTTTCAAATAATAATCTAAATTTATCATGTTCATTTGGTGTGAGTTATCTATAAACTATTATAGGTTGAGGGTATGAGGGGGTTCCGTATTTGATTCCTGTAGTTTCCTCGATAAGCATACCATTTCCATATTGAAAATGATATGGCATATTAGAAAGAGAGGAAATGGAATTGGTTTTAGGATCAATACTAGAAATGAAGTTATTAAATCAAGGATCTTTGCACTTGAAATTCCCAAGTTTGTGATGTTGCCAAGGGAGTTGAGGTTCTCAAGCATGAAGTAATTCAAGGATAGATTCATCACTAGGTAAAATGGTAAGAGGTACATAATATTCCAAATCTATTTCAAATTCAATTATTTTATTACCATGGTGATCATATTCAAAATATATTTGGCATACATCTATAGCCTTGGTGTCAAGAGTGATCTCAAGAGTAGTTGGAATTGTAGAGGAAAGTTGGTCAAATTCAATTGGTTTATTGTTAGAATCATTGATGGGAAGAGGATCGGGAAGAATAAATAAAGTGACAAGAGGTATAGAAGGTTTCAAAATTTATGAATATGTGAGGGGTAATATTTTTTAAAATACCAAAGGATTATCAATAAGTGGATGATTAACGGGAGGTATATGACCTTTAGGTTATAATCTAGAATATGTGGAAATGGTATGAACATCATGGTTAAAATCATGTATTTGGGTTAATATTTTTTGATAATGTTGAACATCCAAATATCTTGATTGAGATTAGGCCATAGTGTAATTATCATTATAAGTTGGAAAAATAACACATTCTTGTGACTCAAAAGGTAGATTAGAAGGTGAGATCCCTAAATTTCCAAATTTACATGGTGACATAATTAAAGTATCTTGAAATAATTCATCCACTTTATAGTGATTACACGTGAAATCATCTTCTCTATAAGATGATTCATGTGCATTACATGGAGGAGGGAAATTGGTAATCTCATCTATATGAGGGATGGTACAATCATGAGGTAATAAGGAAGGAGGTAGCCACTCCAAGATGTAAGGAGGTAGCTTGTTATTATTGCATGTATTTTTAAAATCATCTAGCTCATCATCATTAGAATCGGTGAGAGTGAATTGTAAATCAAGATTCATATTGATGAATTTGGGGAAAAGTACACTATTAATTTTTAGAATAGTGGGAAAATACTATTGAGATTTAGGATTAGGAAGTTGAATAATCTATGGTTAGGATTGGCCTCATGTTTATACTATTTTTTATTATGATTGAACTTGATTTATTGGCTTTTATTTGAGGCAATATCCCTCATGTTATAAGTCCATGGGAATCCTAGGAGTATATTATAAGATAATGGTAAATCGAGGACCATAATTCTAGTGAAAATAGTTTTGGGTCCAATAGTATGAGGGAGCCAAATACAACCAAATGAATTTTGATTTGTCTTATCAAATCTATGACATGTTAAATTAGTTTATTGGAGATTATCTTTGTTATAGTTGAGTTGTTTAATGAGCCAAAGAGATGTCACATTAATTCCTAACATTTAGTATACTAATAACTTATGAATAAGTATGGTATTAATGGTTATTTTGATAAATAAAGGTGCATCATCAGGATCATCAACTTAGAAAATAATTTTATCATTGATCATGTCTTCTTTGAGGAACTATGTGGAAGGTCTTGAAGAAGGATAAAGAGATTCAATGGCATGGACATATATTGGTTGAGGCTCATGATAAAGTGGTTCCTCTTTAAAGGAATATGGCTCTTTAATTTATTAGAGTTGTTGCATTAGGAATTTATGATGATAGGGATAAGTTTGAACTAACTTCATGAGAGAAATTTTATAAGGCATAGCGTTAAGCTCATGCAATAAAGTACAATGAGTTTTTGAAGTGGAAGAACCAACATGAGGACTTAAGGGTAAAATATATTTAGGAGGAATAAAAGTGGTTTTAGGTTTAAATTTAGGAGGTGGTTCCTCATTGGTTTCTAAAGATAAATTAGTGATATTAGTATCTTTGAGAAAAAAAAATTCTAGTGATGGTTTCTCTAGTTTGGTGACAAGATCTTTGTGGGTTGGTTTGCATCGATAATTGACCTTAACCACATTTACATATTGGGAATTGGTATATTATTGATCATAATCACTATCTATCACACAAATATCCTTATTTTCTTATGAAGGGTTAGGTGTAAATAAATATTTTGTATTGTGAAAGGAAGAAGCTTTGGAAGATTGTTTCTTTTGAGAAGTATTAACATAATCTTGATGATGGATTTTGATCATGGAATCATGAATAAATGAATCACCTAGCATAAAATAAATGAAAAATTTTGTAAGCCCTCAACATGTTTCATAGGAATGACCTATATCATCATGAAACCAAAAAAATTGATTAGGATCATTCCATTTAAGGGGATTATTGGGATACATAAATGGTTTAGAAGGAACTAAAATTTATTGTATGTGTTGCATGATTAATGGCATATGAGAAGGTTGTGGATTATATGATTTACTTGCTTCTAGTTTAGGTCAAGGAGGATTTCTGGTTATCACATTAGTTCAATGTTGGAAATATCCCTTGATGATTTTAGTATTAGGTTCAAACTATTTCATTAATAAGTCTTGATGCTTATCTTAGTCAAAAGCCTCAGTTAAATTTTGGGGACTATAAACCTTGTATTGGATTGAATGTGTTAATTATGTTATAAAGAGTTTGAACAAGTTATCATTAGTCATGTTATGATCAGCCTTCTAAGCCAAATATTTCCATCACTTGATAAAATCATGAGATGATTTGGTAGGGGATTGCTTAGCAATAATGAAATGACTAAGGAGATTTTTAGGAAGATTATTATGTTGGAATTATTTAGATAGATAATTAAGTAGATCCTCTAATTTCCATATAAAATGTTGGGAAGTTGGTTTTACCATTCTAGTACATTACCAGTGAAGTTTTTAACTAAAATTTTGGTTATACATTACCCATGACATATTTAAGAGGTGGAGGAATAAAGTTTTTATTATTTTGAGGGAGAAGAATGGGAGGATTAACCATGTTGATCAAATGATGTTGTAGTTGCATAATTTGAGAGGTGGTAGATGTTTGCATGATGTTCATTTGTTTCACTATCTATTCAAGAATATGAATTATATCAATTGGTGGGTTAGTGTTTGTAGGAGGACTCCCTAAATTGGTAGTAGGGGGAGGGTTTTTAGGTGGCATATTCCTTATGGGTTGATTAACTAAGATTGTATCAATTTCCCCCACTTTATGATGAGATGCTTTAAGATTAGAATTGTCTTGATAAGTATGAAAAAGATCTAAACCACCAATCTCATTTATTAGAGTGATTTGAACCATATTTCAATTGAAAGATGAGATACGAGAAGAGGTGCTAAAAGAGTGAGGATCCTCTTGGGAAGTGAGGGTAGGAAAAAAAGAACATCCCATATCATATCTAAATGGATTTAGTTGTCAAAAAATATTATGATATGGGATTTCATGATGCTTTAAAAAATAATCAAAAATTAAGAAATAATAAGGAGAATTAGAGACAGAATCGACTAAACAAAGAATAATGTCAACCAATAGTTATAGAATCGATACAGTTTGTGAATAAATCTCATAAAATAGAAAATAATAAGAGGTAGTCAAGATGGTCAATTGTGTACTATAAAAGATGAAATTAAAATAGGTTAAATGGATACATAGTCATTTGGGTTGATTGTTTTTTATAAAATAAGGGATAGAACAAATAAAAATAGGACACAATCATGTAAGTTGAATGTGTTCTACTAAACAAGAAGTAGTACAAGAGGACACAACGAAACAAGTTGACTATGTACTACTTAGATAGGAGACTAAATAGGAATATAAAGAAACATATTTGGATAGGTTGACTATTTATTGTAGGTAGATAATTTGAATAATGTGTAACAGACTGTGTTGATAGGGATAACAGTGTTCTAAAAATAAATAAAGGTTTTGCAAAATAATATCTAAGTAAATTAAATTAAGTATAAAAATAATTAGATCAACATTATTGATCTAACTGAAACACATAACATAAACCATGTACCAGTGTTGGTTAATGCAAGTTTTACAATACAAAATACAATAATCAAAGAGTAAGTAGTAACTTGAAATTAAATTCTAACTAATTAGTCATTCCTAAGTGTTATTAAGTTATAATGAATTTTGAATATAATGTGATTGGAAGTTGTCTATAATAAGGAACTAAAAAACAATCTAAATATGGTTTTGGGAAGTTTAGTCTAAAAGTGATATGCATTAGCAATGGTATTGTCTAGGTATTGGGGCCTACCCCCTCACTTCAAAATCCCATGGTGATAAGGGTGTTGGGTGCTTTGCCAATATATATCATCAACCACATGTTTATACTTGGCCATAAAACCAAGTCAACTTCCCCCTTAGTGATGAAATCCAAGCAGTTAGACCTTGTGAAGATAAATGTTTAATGCTTTTCTTGTGTGTAGAGTGATTTGGAAGTGTATGCCAAACAGAAAAGATAGTGTGACCAAAATGGTAATTTGAAAAACCACATAATTAATATATGTTCATTACTCTAATCATGCAAGTAAATGAAATTAAAGGTGAATTAATTACTATCAACAAAGAATTTAATTCCTTAATTATGAAGAGTATATAATCATTTCATGTGATACTATATGTAAATAATGAAAAATAGAGTCAACTAGGTTTTTATGATTCTACAGAAGTAATATCTATAAGAACACAATCGACCAGGTTGACTCTATCTTCAAAATAAAAATAACCTATAGAACCATATTGAGTGAGTCAACACAATTGGATTTAGAGCTACAATTTTATAGATTGCAAACTTGTGAAAATAGTACTAAAAAGGAAAAAATGAAATAATAGATAAGGTAATAATGAACCTTGGTGGGTTTTAATATGTATAGATTGAAAAAAATTATGTTATGATGCTTAAGTGATGATTTAAAAATTCTTCTAATAGAGTCAACTTCCTCGATAGATTTTTTAAAACTAGTGTGTTGAAAAAGAAGTTGAAAATAGAGTCAAATAGTTCAAATATGTATGAAAATCTATAACTAAATAAGAATACTATGCTGAGATAATAGATCTAGTCACCTCTATTTTTAAAAGACCTACATAGACAAAATAGAGTCATTTTGGAGTGATTGTATGTTAAACCTATGTACAGACTATTAGAACTATACCTATAAGTTTGATACAATACTACAAAAACAAAAATATATAATATAATTATAAAATGAAAGCATGAAAGAAAACCTACAAGGGTTTGATTCACATTGGGTTCACCAGAATATATATAAAGGGAAATGTGATTGATCTATTAATAAATCCTAACTCAAAGATGATAAATCCTACTTACACTTCCATTTGTTGATACATTATATATTTGGGGTCATGACCAAGATGGATCCACTATACCTAACCAAGGTAAATCTTACCACAATAGCATCACTAGAGAGTGTTCCAAGACCTATAGTCAAGAAACACCATGCAATAACCCTAGCTAGGTCTTATGTTTTCATATTCAAAAAGTATATGCAAAGTAAATTAAAATCTAATTTAGTGCTCACTAAATCTTGTGGCACAAAGTGGTGGTAATAAACATAAAAAGTAAACATGCATAGGAGAATCCTATTTAATCTATGTATAGGTAAAACCTTAACACATTAAGAGAGAAATATATTCAAAATCCATTACTTATTTTTCTTATATATACTAAAATAGAGGAGTAAAGTTAGATATACTTACCTTGAATACAAACCCATTGAGACTTAATCTCTCCCTTGGCCAAAGATGTTTCACAAGAAGTTGTGGTTTGTAAGGATCACTAAGAAATTCCAAAACATCTAATACTTTCACACAAGATAAGATTCTTATCCAAGTATAAACCTTAAACAATAATTCCTCAAGTAAAATGGTGGAAAAGTATATTGTAAAGAAGTGTAAATGAATAATTAACTCTTATCTCTCTCTAATAAATAGTGAAATGAATGTGTATATATAGTTGGATCTAACCCTTAACCTTTTTGAAAGTTTAACCAATAAGGTTATCCCAATCAATTTTGTATCGTTAATTAATAAAAACAAGTTAGGTCCCTATCTAGGTTGGCCATATCCGACCTAGACCCATAACATGATTTTAACAATTTGAATATAGGGTCAACCCAAGCTGACAGTGTAATGTAAACTATCAAAAAAAGGGTTTTATGCTTAGGTAGGTGTTAATTAAGGCATTAAAATGCTTGGAGGAGTGTGAAAGAGAGGATGCAAGGCTTAGATAAGTACATAGGAGAAGTTTGTGTATATATCAAGTGGTGGTATAGGGGACAATAATCTTGCAAAGCACCAATGGTTTTCCCACCCCTTTCCCAGTACACCCTTTAAGGCATGCACTCAGAGAGATTAGGACCCAATAGGTTCCTATAAGAGATAAAGCATCAGTAATTGATAAAGTTTAAAAATATTATGTGTATACAGTTCCTTTATAGGATCAATGTGAGAAATATCATTCTTGGTAGAGAGTTCACTAGGAAAGGGAATTCTAGTAGTGTTTGTCTTCCATGTTACTCAAAAGGAGAAACATGGGATGTGTCAACCCTCTTATAATAAACTCTGGGAGAAGTAATGAAGACATATCTAGATGTGTTGTTCCAAAATTCAATGAGTCCCCAATATATTAGTTGTGTAAACTTTTGTTTGAGAGAAAAATAACCATTATCATGGTGCCCATTTATACCATGGGAAGTGAAAAAGCTTGACTTTTACCCTCTCAAATATGTTTTTTAGATGGTGGTAATTTGGAGGAAGGTTTGTCATTCAATTATCCAATAGTGTACATAAAATGTCACGTGGTCTATATTAGAACCAATGAAACTAAAGTGGTTTCTTTTTAGTAGCCACATATAGTTTAACTATAGGAGGTATTCTATAAGCATGTTTATTTTCTTTGTTCAATACATTTATTATTTATTCTTTGGTATGTATTTCTGATTCTAAATAAAAAATTTGAAGTGGTTCATGAACCTCCTTGGTTTGGTTGATTGTTTGTAACACATTATTTGTACCATGTTTTCCTTTTGGTAGAGAAATAAGTAACTTGGTTTTCATATTTGTTAAGGTGCATGGATATTTATGCACATTCCATTATAAAGTTTTCAATGAATCAAAGGGCTTATGAAATGCTCTTTCTCTAAGTGGAAAAAGAACACCCCTTGGTAAATATAAATTTCACTTCCATATCTGAGGGGGTATAGTTTAAAGGAGTATAAGATATTCTTAAATATGATAACATAGTATTGAATGGATTCATCCTCATTATTTGTAAATAATTGAAATGTTCCAATGATAATTAGGTAGGGTATATCTATGTAAATTGAATAAGAATACATCTTCTAATTTTTTGAATGGTTATAAATAACCATTTGGGTGGCTATAGAACCAATCAATATCCCCTTATTAATTTAAATTTAGATGGAAATGTTTTAATAACAAAATCCCATATTCATCCCAATATTCAAAGGAATTTATATATTGTTTCAAATGAGCAGCAAGATCTCCATGACCATTGAAGGAGGAAAACATAGGCATGATAAATTATAAATGATAAGGATATTCAAAAATAACTCGAAAAAGAGGTTGATATTCTAATATATTATCCTCAAAGGTTGAATTATGAGAAGAAACTTGAAACTTAAGAGTATTAAATTATTGTGGAAGGTCTCGCATGGTAATCATGATAGATATCATATTACAAGGAGAGATTGATAAAGAGGTTGAAAATTTTGTGAGAGTTTGTAAACTATCATCCATATGAAACATAGGAATGACAACCTCTTTACCACACTCTAAAATAGGATCATTACATGGTTTTGAAATATTAGGTAAAGGAAAACCCATGTCTAAAGAGGCATGTATATCATTTTTAATAGCACAAAGGTTGATATCATTGTCATTGGAAGGTGCTATATTAGTTAGAATTTAGTGACATACAATAGGAGTAGTAGAAATAACTTCAATTGTAGATATAGGTTTTGTTTTAACATAAAATGTGAAGGAGGGAGGAAAAGAAACATTTTCTACTTCACTTTCATTATGAAAAGAAGGAAAGATGAAATGTTGACTTTCATTTGTACTTTACAAAGGAGGGAGAGAAAATGTGATGCTACTTTTTTCTTTTCTTTGAGTTATCATTTTTGAGTTTGGAAAGAGATGAATCTAATATACTTGGCAGTTTGACTATACCTCCAAACAATGCATCTTTTGCATTTTTTTCTTGGGACTTTCACATACATTTTCATGTTGCCATTCAAGCAAGATAGCAGAGGAACTTGTGAATGTATTTTGATCATTACAATTTGAATAAATATAAGTAATTTCATTATTTTGAAATTGAGTGATCTATATAAGGAAAAATATTTTAAATATTTACATAATTTTGGAAAGAAGAGACACATTCATCTTTATCAACATTAGAAGTATTATGAATCGAATAATAAGATTCAATTTTCTCAATATTGGCATCCTTTTGAAATGAAAGTAAACATTCAATTTTTTCAACATCTACATCATTAGAGATAGGAGAGGATCATTCTATTTTGGTACATATATAGAATATATGCATGAAACATTTTAATTTTCAACCTCGTATATTATAATTTCTTGCATATCCATTATATCATATTTATATGAGGCACTAAAAAAATTCATCATTTTTAAGCTTTTAATCCTTTCATCATTGGTATATAAGACAAAGGAGAAATAATATCCTCATACACACATTCAAAGGGAATAAATTCACACTAATAACCATATGAAAGAATGTGTTGATTGTCAACATGTTCATTTATACTTGTATTTTCATCATTAGATATTTTATTATCATAACTATAAACAAAGGAAGGTGTTTCAATCTATTTTTGATATGCCATGAGATCCTCATATGAAATATAATGATCATAAGGAAAATTAAAAAAACTATCCAAAGGATGGGGCTTTATATGGTCTCAAAAGAGATAACCCACAAGGACTCCAATTTTGGGTACAAGCACACAGTAAACAATCACAATGCAAAAATCAAACATATGAATAGTAATTACTCAATATATGCACATGTAATAAATTAGATTTGATAAAATCAATACATAAATATGAAAAAATAAATTTTTGAAGGGTAAAACCCTAGTAGAATCTAGGGTTTAGTTCAAATATAGGGGACATGTTCACCATAACATTTTATTTTTAAAAAAAAAAACACACTAATAAAATAAAATTATTTGAATGCAATATGATAATATTCAAAATTAAATAATATATTCCAAATTAAGTAAATTTACCTATTTACATGTGTTATAAATATAGTAGGGCACTAGGAAATCAAGGTGTAAAGGAAGAATATATTATTTCATGTTATATAGTAGACTTTATAGTGACCTAGAATCATCCCATGATAGTTAAATTTCACTGTGATCTACTCACTCTATGTTTTAATTATTTTTACCACCTAGATGCTTGCATTAGGTTTTTGACACTAGCAAGGACGTAGATGTTGAGGTTCACTGCACATGTCCAATCTAGTATATATAGTAATGAGTCTAAATATTTATTTCAGTTACACTATCATATATATTCATATATATATATATATATATATATATAGAGAGAGAGAGAGAGAGAGAGATGTTGAGGTTTGCTGCACATGTCCAATCTATAATATATATATTAAAGAGTCCAAATATTTATTAGAGTTACACTATCATATATATTCATATATATATATATATATATATATATATATATATATATATATATATATTCCTCTAAAATACATTAGACTATGTATTGAGTTTGGAAAATAAATAAAATCTTAAATCCCATACCCTAGGCCTCTTACAAATTTGGTAAAAATGTGTTAGAATGTGAGTTGAGCTAACCCTAGAAACCTCAATCATTGTTAATTCCTACCTACATATCCATATACTCCAAACAACACATTAGACATGCATGTAGTTCTCTCTCATAGGTATGTGTGTGGAATGGAAATGGTGCAACTATATTCTCTTTTTCCTATTTCATCTCTTAGTACAAGCAATGAAAATGCAAATTAACCTTTTAAATGCTTCAAATGTTTAGTTACTAAAATATGATGCAATTTGATAGCTTGGAATGTAAATTATTTTATATTTATATACTTTCATGGTAATTCTTGATGATATGAACTATAACATAGATTTGCATAGACGTATCTGTTGATTTTAAATTACGGCCTAATAGTGAATAAAATCTAATGATATAATAAAAATATATGGATAAAGAAAAAGTCAAAATGTAAAAATTACAAAAGACACTCAAAATATAAGTCTATACAATTGCAATGAGGTTCGACCCTTGTGTTGACACAAGTGTCTAACACAGATGCATGTGTCTAAAGGCTAAAAACATAGGTAGGGATCCTTATCATACATTGATAAAAAGGAAATTTGACAACATGTGGGTCTAAAAGGGTAGATAAATCAAGTGAAATAATATGAAATTGAAGAGGTCCATATGAGAGTGGGCCAATAAATATATAACTTTATTCCAAGAGACTTACACATGCAAAATCCTATGAAAATATACTTGTACCAAATATGGGTATCTAGAATATATTGCAACCTTATTGCCACACAAGCCAATATCTTAGGGATAATTAAATAATTTATGTCCCTCCTTGGATTATTTACTATGCAGATAACACTCATTGATAGAGGGGTCCTTGAGATCAGATCAATACCATGAGCCCCCCTAACCTATTTTGGTAAGGTACCAAGACATAAGCTAAAGATCTTGGGTTTGATCTACATATAGTCATTGACATCCTATGCACACAAATAAAATAAATAAATAGAAAGGCAATAAAAAAAATTAGAAGGCTCTCGGTGGTCACTTTATAATATCATTATTATTCTATACCTGGAAATTACACTGATATCAGGATAGTAACATTGACGTAAGTGTCCACAAGTCAACATAAGTGTCTAGGCCTTCATAAATAATATTTAAAGTATATGATTATTATATCTTGATCCTTCCCCTGCTCATTTCCATATGTATAGTTCTCAACTATGCATGAACATTTACATATAAGCTAACTATTATCTCTTCTTCATGATTATGCAATCAAACTACTATTTTAAGCATATTTTTTATATTTAGCATAACTCAACACTTTAATTTAATATATTCATTTATCTAAGATTATAATTTAGTTTGACTGATATAGAATGGATTTATTCATCGTTTTACATTGGTTGTTCTACCCCCTTAACCCTTAACACTACGTATCAAAAAATGGTTAAACATTGAGGACCATTATTAGATATTTTTTTGTGAGGAACACCAAATATTGAGAAAATTTATTTCTTATAAAATGAAAATACTTTCATTTTAATATAAATCTTCAAATATATGGCTTCAAATCATTTAATAAAATAATTTTTAATAGTTAAAATATACCTATGACCAGTTAAACAAGGAGGATGAATGTTTAGAGTAAAATAAATACCCCATTTAGTGAAAGGGTTTTCAACAATAATATGGTTTAAAGGTTTAGTAGGTAGTTTATCCCTACCAGTAAAAATTTGACAGTTCATACATGATATAACTAAATTATATGAATCTTGAAATAATGTAGACTAATAATATCCTAAACACAAAAATTTGTATACAATAGTTTAATTTATGTAATTTTTATCACAACTACCTTTGTGACATCCACTAGGAACCTTTTGGGTCTAGTCATGGGTTAAGTAGAGTAATAATACACTATAATTATTTACATAAAATATAATTTTTTATAACAAAATAAATGTTAAAGTTTACAATCTAAGTGCTCTTATTTATCTTTTATCTAAATTATTGGGACAAGCTTGATTTTAGAAATAATAAATTAAGTCATTCATGGTACAAATCATCCTATGAAAACAAATAGTCCCAATCATGCATGTTAAGACCACTATCAAATTGTTTTGAAAGACCAAAAACCTTCACTATTTTAATACAAGGTTTAACTTGAGGTATCATTGATTTATATATCTAAAATATTTATGCTATAGGTTACATTTTTCACCAAATTTTTAGATAAATTATTTACCTTTTATGTTTTATAAGTTTCAAATTCAATATTAAACTATTTGAGTTTCAAAATCCAATTTGCTAACCTTCCTTGAATAGTTGGCTGATTTAAAAGATGATAAAGAACATGCACATGTTAATGACTAATAACCTTATTTCCCATTAAAATATATCTAAATTTAGTTAAAGATGATATTAATGAGAGAGAGAAAAAATTGATCAAAGAGAACCTAGTTTAAACATCTTTCAAGACTTGAATCATGTAGCTAATAGGCCTTTCCTAATGATTAGAATCATGTTAAGTAATAACAACACCTATGGATTTTCTAGTGGAATTAACATATAGAATGAAAGATTTATTTGAATCCAATTTTGCAAGTATAAAAACATTTACAATGGAATATTTTAAACTATTATATTTTGAATTTAAACCTACATCCCATAGGTAAATCTTATTGTTCTTTAGTAAAATATGTAAGGGATTAGATTTATCAACAAAATCTGAAATAAATTTACGCATCGATTTTATTTCACTGAAAAAGGACCTAAGACCATATTGATATTTATGAGGTGTTAAATATCTAATATATTTTATGCATTCACGATCAATGGATATGTTATTTCTATATATAATATGACCTAATGACTTTTCTTTAGTTACTCCAAAAATTGACTTATTGGGGTTAAGATAACTACCACACTTTATACATCTAGTGAAAATTTCACAAAGATGATCAATATGTTTTTCCTCTTTTTAGAATGCACAATAAGATCATAAATATGGACTTGAATAATGGTACCAATAAAATTATTAAGGCTATGTGCATATCTCTCTAAAAAGTGGCACATGTGTTCATTAAACCAAAAGGCATCCTATTAAAAATCAACTTTCTTTTTGTGTGTGTTAAAACTAGGTTTATGTCTATCCTCCAGCTTTACAACAATAGTATTATAACCAAAAAATACATTGAGAAGTGAAATCATTTCAAACCCTAAAACCTACTACAAAATCTGATCTATATTACCTAAAAGAAAGTTATCTTTAACACCTACTCTATTTAAATCTATAAAATCTACATAGATGGATATCACTGTTGTTATTTCTAACATGTATTAAGTTAAATACTTTATTTGAGTATCATATAGGAAAAATGACACCACTATCGCACATCTTATCAAGATCCTTATTAATGGTGTCTTCCAACAAGGGCTTATTCTTCTAACTTTCTGCCCAAATTTTTTTATACCAAGCTTTATATGTATGTCATTTCTTATTATTTTCGTATCATTGCCTTTTAGATATTTCTAGTACCAATAAAAATTATCTATAAATTCTTTAAATAATTTAATGATTTGAGCTTTTTCTTCAGCACACTATATTCTTAAATAAACAAATTTAGGATCCTCCTCAATACCAAGATTAATAAGAATAATATCACCTATCATTTTCCTATATGGTTCTTCAATATACAAAATTTTAGGTTGATCATTCCATATGAACATAGATTCTAAAATAACTAAACCAATAAGCCATTTGTTAGTGCTCAACTAGAAGTAATCACCACAATTTAGCGCATGATCATCATGATAAAAATAATTAACTTTCATAAATGAATCTATATGTTCATCACAATCAAAAAAAGGTCAATTATCATTAAAATAATGCACTTTAAGTATTGAAATATCAAAAAAATAATAACATACATTTGGATCACTATCACTTAAGGTGGGATTATAATAAAAAAAACATCAAGACTATTAGCATGAGAATTAAATTCTCTAAGGGTATGTGTGATATTAAATGCTTTAAATATCTTAATAAGTGACCAAAATTTATAAGTATATCTATGAAGATAAGTCTAATTTTTTTACATATTTTTTCACTTGTTTAACAATCAATTAAGAATCTTTAAAAAACCTCTCAATGTTTTATATTTAACTCTATAAATTTTTCAAGACCTGAACATAAAACCTTAAATGCAACTGTATTATTATTATTTTGAAATGAAATTTTATAAGCATAAAAAAATTACCAATATGATAAATTAAAAAAATTCCATCTGTTAGGATTAAATTCCTGATACTACATGATATATCAAGGAATAATATCCTACAGTGCAAGGAAATAATGCAAAAATCAAGCTACACACAATATGAACAAGAAAGAGGACACATTACATAGAGATTATGTGGAAACCTTGTAATGTGAAAATAAAAACCATGAGAAAATTGGTAGATTCAAAATTCATTAATAATCTTAGCATCACTCTCTTCTATATCAACTCCTTTAGTGCTTCCATAAAAAACACTCAATGCTTCCACCTAAATCATTCAGGTTATGAACCAAACTTAGCTAGCATATAGGATCCAACCTATAAGCATTAAATCCCAAGGCTTTCATAGATCCTTTAATAGGATGAACTTAAAAAGGAGATCTCATGCTAATAAATAACATTTAAAACATAGAGAGAAAATAGAGAGTGAGGAGAAAATTACACCACACTCCGTGTGGGAGTAATATTCATCGATAGGGAATCATGTCCCCCCATGTGTAAGGTCAACCCTTTGAATGTTATATCACCATGCTCACTTGACCACTCCATTTTCACACCCATGTAATCTCTAATGTGTTATGCCCCACTCCACATGTGACCTCAACCTAGCACAGTGATCATTCTCTCCCACTTTCCCATATGCACACATGTGTGAGTCAAAATTTCCCACTTTTGACCTCACCAACTAGGATCCCATAGATAGATGCACCCCAAAACACATGTCTAAAATATACACATGTGATCCACTATTATTATGTCCTCACATGCTTTCACATAATCTAATCCATATGACTTAATGGAGAAATATCTCTTACTTTATCTTACCTCTTCTTTTTAAGCTTCATAGGAATATGTTTCCTAGGACATACCACCCATCATGGGTCATGTAAATTCATCACCTAGCCACATTACTAACCATCCACATGACCATGAATAGTGATCATTTATGCAGGAGCATCACCTACCACATTGTACATAGGTCAATTATCATGTTTTGATTTTTTTATAAGTTTTTTTGGCCATTTCAGGTCTATAGGAGTCCAAACTAGTTGTTATAACTTGATCAAATTTGAATTGGAGATGTTTTGGCATTCCCCACCAATTCTTCCATTTTAATTTTTGAATCTTGATCAAGGTTTGTGGAGCAATTTTCATGTTGGTAGGAGTTGTCAATAAAGTAGTTTTGTTATGAAAACCCTTAAGTAGGTCAAGGGAACCTAATTTCATAAGTGACTTATGTTATTAATCACGTTGAAACTCATATTAGTAGATTTTTTAGGCTCAATCTACACCATTGGAGGTGGTTCCTTAGGCCCCTTTAAATTGAAATACATAATGGTAACAACCCAGGTTGTGGGTCACCTATGGTGGGGTTGGACCTCTAGAGAAGGCCAAATTCTTCTTGATGCTCACCTAAATCAATGATTGTCATAGGTAAAAGGGTTAGAAACGTTTAAGGAATCCTAAGAAGGCTAAAAAGGTGATGTACCAAAGTTAAATGGGCTCTCATATTAGCTTTAACACACATTGGATCAGCATAGAATAATTATAGCTCACACAACCTCACAATCTCACTAGTTGCAAAAATATTTCATAGAAGAGGTCCCAAGTAGAACACTAATCTAGACCTATAAGTTAGCTTTAAATTCCTTCAAAGAGGAAAGTAGAAGGATAGTAAACTAGGAAGACTCTCCTTCATAAATTCATGATACACAAACATACTAAGTACTGACTGATGATAAGAGGTTCGGAAAGAGTTGATCTTATTACTTAAAAAGGTAGTTATTAGAATATTTTGATAGGGTTTAACCATATCAAATTAGTACACATTTTTAAGGGTCTCAGTGAGTATCCTTGTCTCAAAAAGAATGAAAAATTAGATAGATTGCACTTTAAGCAAGCTTAAAGTGTTTCAAAAGCTTTATAAGCAATTTTGAGATCCTTGGGCCACTCATTCCATCTAGAACTTCAAATCCTTTATCCAACATGAACTCTACTCAGCTTCTTGCACCACACCAAGAACTCTAGAATCTTTATTTTAATGTCAATTTCTATATGTGGGCCAAAATTTGACCAGCATTTCTAGTGACATCTTCGAATTGCATGCCTATTATACAAGATTAGTGGCCTTAAATTGGTCCATTAGGCATATGGAGTCCTAAGTTTTTTCTCAACTTATAATAAAGATAATGCAATGTTATCCCTATCTAGAACCTCTTTTTGAAATAACAATAACAATAAAGTGCCCAATGCACTTATTGGAAGGGAAACACACAACAGAAATAAAATTTACACAAGCCACTTAGAGGAAAGCATAAAAGTTATTCTAACATGTACAATATGTTACAAAAGATGCAAATCCATTTAATAATAATGATTTAAATTAATTCCATTGATTGGGATGGGTAGTACTTCTCAGTCCAATTGGGCCAACTGAAAAGCATTATGTTCCTTGCATCCATGGATCAAATAAGGACCATTCCACAAGCTATCAAACTTGGTATGGTTGCCTAGTTTGGCCTTATTTGAGTCCCATTTGAGGAATAGGTCCCCTTATTTAAAGCTCCTTGTTATAGATCTCTTGTTAAAGTTATTTTTGACTTGATTTTTATGTGACTCCCAAGTTTTCATAGCAAGGTCCCTAGTTTCTTCCATCTCTATGAGATCCATCATCCTCACATTCATGGGCTCATCCTCCATTAACTCAAGCTGATGGGCTCACACTAATGTAGGCAACTCATGATAAATGGTCAACTTGGCTTCCCTTCCATAAACAAGAACATATGGAAAATTTCTAATGGTAGCTTTAGGAGTCACTATATCAGCCCATAAGGTTGTCCTTATCTTGGTGTGCCATATTCTCTCATTGTCTTCCATGGTCCTCATCATGATCCTTAGAAAATTCTTGTTTGTGCACTTTACAAGTTTATTTCGTTGAGGATAATAGTTGGAAGAAGTGTTGAGGTAGATTCCTAGTTTGAGATAACACTCACTTGTCTTCATACCAAGGAATTCCAATATATTATCTAAAATTATGGTGGTTAGGACACCAAACTTGATCATAATGTTATAATAAAAGTCCAAAAATACACTCTCATTATCCTCCTTCAGATCAATGGATTACACCCACCTGGTAAAGTAGTTAGTTGTAGTGATCACCCATTTATGTCCTAAACTTGATGGTTGATTTATCATTATTATGAGGTCTAACCCCCATTGCATAAAGGGTTGTTCCACTTGAATTGGATTGAGTGGAAGGGCTACTAATTTTTGCTTTCCTACAAAGAAAACACACTTCTAGCATTTTATAACTCATGCATGAGCATATTTTAAAAGATTGGTCCAATAATAACCATCCCTCATTACCTTTGTTGTTGTGTTTTTAGGTGAAAAATGACCTCCTATAGGTCCATCATGGAACTGCTCCAAGATTTTGGTCAATTGGTCATCATCTATGCACCTATGGAGTACTCCATTGGGGTCATTTCTAAAAATAACCCCATAAACCAATGTATAAGGTATGGATTGAATCTTTAAATACCTTATTTTAGATCTATATAAAACTTAAGGACACTCTCTTATTTTCAAAAAGTGAGCCATATCTTGAAGTTGGTTCCTTGGAAGTGGAGTTACACCTGCTTGTGAATTATCTTCGGTCACCAAAAAAACTTCCTTATCTTCTTGGAGGTCATTTACAATGTGCTCACATAATCCCTTTCCCCTTACCAACATGATAACCTTTATATCCATGTCATATTCCATGACCTTGGTGATCCATCTTGGTCTCTTTTCACTCAAATCCTTGTTAAGGAGAAAGTCCCTAACCCCATGGTGAGGCACCATAAGATAACTACTACTATTGGAGAGAATCGTTCTAAAATTCTTAAGACTCCTCAAGGATTCAAAAACTTGTTTTTAAATAAAGGTATACATCACCTCATATCCTTTTATCTCTTGACTAAAAAAGGCAATTGGCTACTCCATTCTTTCATCATTATTCTACATCAACATAGTTGATAACTTGTCAACATTAGCAAAGGTGTATAGTATGATGTCCTTGGATGAATTAAGACTTATGAGTTAGGGGTCCTAGGTAATGGCTTCTTTGATGGCCTAAAAATTTTCATTTCCTTCATCTAACTAAGTAAACACTTATCTCTTCTTTATCATTTTGGTGATAGGTTTGACCAGATTTGCTAAACTAGGTAAGAACCTTCTCACAAAGTTAATCTTCTCAAGGAAACTCTAGATCCTTCTCTTGTGCTTTGGTAAGGTTAAGAATAATATATCACTTAATCTATCAAGGTCAATGGATAATCCTTATTTTATAGCAATGTGACCTAATAGCTTACTTCCATGCACATAGAACACACATTTTTGGGGATTTAAAAAGATACCACTCTCTACTTTTCTAGAAAATCAACCTCAGATGGTCCATGTGCTTATTGGATTTCTTGGAGAATATTGTGATGTCATCTTCATAGACCAGTACTATTTGATTTAAAACCCCTTAAAATTTCATGTCCATTACTCTTTGAAAGGTTTCCCCAATAAAGGACAATCTAAAAGGCATCTTCTAGTAAGAAAATGTACACCACTTGGGGGTGAAGGTAGTTTTGTACTAGTCCTTTTGTCTCACTAGCACTTGGTTATAACCTAAATACCCATATAAGAGAGAGAAGCCTTCTAAAATAGTAACTACTTAAAGGAGTTACTCCATGGATGATAGAGGGTAGTGATCCTTCCAATAGACTTTATTAATATCCCTAAAGTCTACACACAACCTGATTTCCCTATTAGTTTTCTTGATAAGCACTAGATTAGCTACCCATGAGAAGTGCTTGATTGGAAAGATGATCTTGGATTCAATAAACCTAGTCAATTCCTTCCTTATGAGCTCTTCAATATTAGTTTTTATGGGCCTCTACTTTTGCTTGATAGGCTTGACATTAGCCTCAAGTTCTATAGTGTGTTGGGCCAATTTAGGATCAAAGCCCCTTAGGTCACTATATTGCCAAGCAAATATGTCTACATATTCCTTGAAAATCTCTATGAAAGCATGTTTTTAATCTTTAGTGCTTACCTTTCCAATCTTGAGGATCTTATTTTAAAAGATAAGAACTCTCTCATGGTTCTCTTCATTAGTTGACATCACTGCTTTATCCTTCCTCATATGGTCCCCTTCATGAAAGAGACCTTCTAGGGTGACTAGCCCTTTAAGAAACTTAATGGACCTTAATTGAAAAATCTTCTCCCCATACTGATGCTATAATTTTCCATGGTTGATGTAGGACAACTCTGCTTCTTGCTACAAGAAACATGCAATCTGTTCACTTTCAAAGACCTACCAATGAGCTTCATTATCTGGTACTAATCATACTATTACCACTTCAACATGTGGTTTCACCTTGGTCTATTTCATTTCATTGGGGATGACAAAATGAGCCCCCATGGATGATAGTCTATCAACATGTTGATTCTAGCCCCTTGGCATAGATTGGATGCTAAAGGCCTCAAAGTCCTCAATTAGGTCCCACACTTTATGTTTGTAGGACTTAATTAAAAGATTATTAGTGACATTCTAGCCTCTAACTTGGTTTACTATTAATTCACTATCCCCATAGACTTATAATTACTTGAACCCTCTCTTATTAGCCCATTGTAGGCCATGAATAAGGCCCTCATATTTTTTTCCATTGTAGGAGCAGCTAAATTAGAACGTATATGAAGAGAATTACTTATCATTTGAATGGGATATTAGCATAACACTTTCACCCACTCCATGCTTGATCTTTTAACCAACAAAAACTAACTTCCATAGGCCACTAGGATCTTCTTGAGGACTCATGAGGGATAATATGGACTATCTTTCTTCATGTAAATAGTAGATAACTAAGTCCCTTTCCTCAACACCTTCTAAGGTGTCTACCAAATGGTTGTCATTCTATAGCTCATCCAAGAACATGTCTATTATCTCCTCTAGATTAGTGTATAGTTCTTGCCTCATTATAAATTTATCTACATTGATAATGGTGCAATTGATGTTGATAGTATCTAGTCCATAAGGCTCTATATGTAATTATGCAATGGGCTTGGCTTTGATTGATACTTTGGCCCTATACCTTGTTTTGAATTCCATGTATGGCCAATGTGTATCAAGATAGCCTCCAATCTTTGTTGTGAACTCTATGGATAGGTATAGTGCAAAATGAGGAGGCACATCAAGGATCAATACATCTTGAGCCACTAAGGCACTAGGACAAGTGTGTAGGGTCATATTTAGGCCTCTGATTATGCCAAATGACGTAGTGGAATAACCATCAATTTATATCACTATTTTTGATTAGGTCTCATATTTTAGACCAAGATGATTAGCTAAGAACTTTAGCATTACTGATGTATTAGCCCTACTGTCTACTAAGTAATTATGCACTAGAGAGTTTATAATGATCATTGAGATGTATAAGGGAGGAGGCTTGACTGATTTACCTAATTTTCCTTCATTTGGTCCCTTGGATACATTGGTAAGGACCACATTTTCCTTGCTTGGTGGCTTTCTTACAATATTGATCTTTGATATTCCTTCTTGAAGGATGTCTACCTAACCAGGTATAGATAGCATGCCCCACATTGGCACACTCACATTAGACCTTTTCATCTATTCTACATTGTTGATTGGTGATCCACCAACCTTTGGTTATGCTTGAAGAGCCACAACTATACCTTGGGCTTGTGATTTTTAAGGGGCTAAGACATTTCCCTGATTCTAACTCCTTGGAACCATTGAAACCTTTGGAATCGTAGAAAGTCCAACTGGCTTGGAGGAAGGAGTAATGGTAGGAGTCTCCTTGCTTGGTTTTTGGTTATCATCCATGTTCCTTTTTTTTGAATCTTGTATTGGAATCCATTAGAATGTATCCCTGGCTAGAGCTAGCTTGTTGGTTGAGTGAATAACACTCTTTCTACTCATAGTTAACCATTTTGGAACCCAACTAACATGGTGTTTTCTCAAGGTTTTGACCTTATGGAGGCTCTTATAGATTGGTCATTATAGGTACCTCTACATTTTGGGCCATGAGAGCTTGGTTGTACCCAAAATTAGTATCCTACTTCCATTTATCATTAAATGCTTGAGTGAAATCAGTCATTGGAACCATAGATTGGCCAAAAGATTAATTCCAAATCATGGCACCTTTAGCTTCTTGGACCACATTATCTTGAACTAGGACCAAGGTGTTGTAAGTCTTACAACATTAGTATTTTAGTTATTCTACTTTTTGTATCCATGATTCCCTTGCCCTTGGTTTTGACCTTGGTAGTTCCCTTTGTATGGTGGTTTGCTTGCTTGAAAATCTTATTGCTGAGGTTGATATGAACCTTGATAAGGCCTATTGAAAGATTTATACCTCTTAACATTTACTAGCTCATTTCCCAAGGATTGGAACATGCTTTTGATCTCTTGAAATTTTTTTTGCTCTTGGAAATCACTGGATCCACTGGTGGAAGTTTTCTCTTGTTTTGGTGTAGGTATTATAGTAATTATTGGTGTAGGAATAATGACATCAAGTGGATGGATAACAATAGGAGGTGGAATGATTTTATGAAATAAGGGAATTAGTGGTCTAGGTGTAAGCTTGATAGCTTGAGCCAAAAAATTATTTTCTTTGATGGCAACCTCATAAGCATCTAGAAGTATATTCCCTCCCATATATTGGATCATCACTACTATGTCAATATTTAAATCCTTTAAATAATATATAAAGGCAAAGTTACAAGTTGGTCTAACTAAGTATAGGATTACATCCCAAGTTTTTTGGAACCTTGTGTTGAAGACTTGCATGACTTAATAAGGAACTCTCTTAATGGTAGTTAGTTACTCTACAATATACAAATGGTCACTTTTATCCTCAAATATTTTACAAAAATCCTCTCCTAATTGGTCCCATGTTTGAATGGAATTAGCAGCAAGGCATCTATACCAATCTAGGCCCTTTCCTTTGAAATAAGTAACTAATAACCTAATAGCTATCTTTTCCTCAATGACTTTATGGATATTGAAAAAATTGGCTATGTCCATGAGGTGCTCAGAAGGTGTTGTAGCTTGGTCTCTAGTATACTAGGGAACACTTTTAAGGGATGATATTGGAATAGGATCATAGTGAAGGACGTCCAAATGAATTTTGACATTAAAGGCCATAATATCTCCAAGGATTTCCATGGTTATGAAAGGATTTAATGAAGTTTTTATTTCAATGTTAGTCCATAAAAATGACTTAGGAGTAAAGGTCCCCTAATATGGATGTGTATTAGAAAACCTTAATCTTTTTGTTGAATTTAAAAGTAGTTCAAAAAATTCAAAGGGAATACCTATTGAATATGACCTTGTTGTTACCTTTGGCATGAGATGAAGTTACTTTTATACTAACAAAAAGTTGAATCTTCCTTTCAGAGTCATCAAATTTTATTGCTTTGGTGCTTAAATACTACAAATTTGATCAAAAAATAATTAACTTTGATCAATCTTCCTTGAATTATGGTCCCATTAGGTATGCCAAAAACTATTTTAGGATCAATATGCACCCTTGGAGGGGGTTCCTTAGGCCCCTTCCAATTGAGCTACACAATGGGAACAACCCCAAGTTGTGGATCACCAATGGTGGGCTTGGACCTTCAAGGAAGGCGGGCTTCCTCTTGATGCTTACCTAAACTAATGTTTGTCATAAAGAAAAGGATTATAAATGGTTTAATGGATCCTAATAAGGCTAAAAAGTTGATTCATCAAAGTTAAATGGATGCTCATATAATCTTAAACACACACTAGATCAGCATAGGACAACTATAGCTCACACAACCTCATAATCTCACTAGTTAAATAAATATTTCATAAAAAAGGTCCTAACTAGAATACTAATATAGACCTAAAAGTTATCCTAAAAACACCTTAAAAGAGGCAAGTAGAAGTATAGTAAACTAGGAACTAAAAACACCTTAAAAGAGGCAAGTAGAAGGATAGTAAACTAGGAAGACTCTCCTTCACAAATTCACCATACACAAGCATCATAAGCACTAATTGAAGACAAGAGGTCGGCAAAGAGTTATTACAATATTTTGACAAGGTTTAACCATATCAAATGAGTAAACTTTCATAAGGGTATTAGTGATAATCCTTGTCCTAAAAAGAATGAAAAATTCTAATTGTTGAGAACCCCCATAATGGGAATGAGACTCGAATATATAGAATAGGGGAGAGAGAGAAAGAGTGTGGGAGCAAGTCATCAAAGAGGGAACACAGCATCCTAAATCATTAATTAAAACTTGATTTGCCACATTTTAATTAAATTATCTACCACCATTTTGATAAATTAGAGGACTAATCATGGCTTACCAAGTGGAAATTTCCCCATATGCTCTGAAGATGCATTGAATTCTCTACATTACAAGTCTCGACCACTAGATCCTTTTCCTTGATCTTTCATGCCATCTCCCACTAAAGACAAAATTTTCATGCTCATGGATCTAACAGAATCATGGCCCTATCTATTTTAGATGGTTTTTTTTTTAAATATGGCCATGTTTAAGGATGAGGACCCTTTACATTAATCACATATCTACTCCATTTCCATGTTTGGATCATAGGTACATTATACAAGCAAAAAACCAATCTAAGATTTTTGGTTTTTCTATAATTTTCATATGATGTAGACTTATAGACTACATAGTCTCTTTCTTGATCTAAATAGTTCCAAATAGACCCATTATGTCATTACAGGAATGGAGAATTCACCATATATATGGATCTTTCTAAGAATGGCAAACACAATCACATAAATAAACTTGCATGATATAAATTTATGAACTAGAGATTTGTATTTATATTAATGGCATCCATTTATGTTATTTAAACCTAACGACATCATTATGTCCTTTTCATGTGTTGGATCAAGCTTTAATGATGTTAGGATGACCCTACAAGACTTTGTTTACTTTCATTAAACATTGGTTCTTCATTTGACTACTGTTCAAATTTGTCTGTCAAATATTGTTTGGACCAATCAAATTTATCTATCCTATCTTTACTCCTATTGGTTTCATAGCTCCTCACTATTAGATATTAACCTTTTTGACCTCTTATACACTATTGATCTCCTTGGTATAAATAAATGCGGTCCTTTGATTTCCTACCACAAAGATCCTTTGACATGTTGACTTACTTATGCACCATTAGATCAAGATGTACAAAGCAACATGAGCTATAGATCTCAATGGGCCCACTTTCCTATTAGTTATTACATACCATCATATCATTAGGAAAAATGAATGATAATCATTGATCTAGTCTGGACCTACCTTCTTATCAATGAACATGCACTTGGATCTCTATTTTATTGATCTGCATGGTTATATCTGTTCCAACTTTTACCTCTTTAAAGGGATTAACTCAAGGACCTTTTGACTTGTTTGAACCTGATGTAAACCATTAGATCTTACGTGTCAGTATGTGAGCTCACATAGACCATTAGATCTTGATCAACTTTAAACATTTTAAGGACATTTTAGACCCAAATGGTCATTTTTAAAGCTCAAAATTGACACTCACATGGATGTCTTATTCTTTAAGGTCCACTTTAAAGCTCCATAACTTAGGATAGAAATATCTCATGAACATGAAACTTACAGAGCATGTTTTTGTCATGAAGAAATTTGATTACACATGATCTTCTAGTCATATGAGGCATTTTTATCACATTGATAAAATGTGAAAGTAAACTAGTCCATTTGTTCCTATGTGACATCCTAGAGATGGTATGTCTCACTTAGGCTTATGTTAAAAAAGCTTAAAGTGTTTCAAAATCTTTACAAGCAATTTTGAGATCCTTGGGCTACTCATTCCATCTAGAACTCTTGATCCTTTGTTCAACATGAACTCTACTTAGCTTCTTTCTCCACACCAATACCTATGGAATCTTTACTAAAATTTCAAGTTTTGTATGTGGGCCAAAATTTGGCCAAAAATAGATTAATCTAGTTAGGAACACTCTCAATGTATAGTAAGGGAGTTAGACAAGCAGCTAGTTATTTATGTCATATAAAATAACTTATATGTATGTTAGAATAGTTATTAGTGGAGAGGTTCGAAGGTGTAAGGTCACAAATCTCCAAAATAATGAATAATAAACTTTCATTTTTGAATATATTTGTATAGTAAACCCTATTTTTTTTAGGGTTTTGTCTTCTACAACTGTACTTATATTAAATGCAAGTAAGTTTCTAAGCAAAGTTGATATGATCATCTATGTATATTATTGACTATGTACATGACAAATGATGAAATGTAGATAAAGTATGTTCCTTATGATATTAGTGTAAGAGATAAATTTAAAATGACTTTCTTTGATGGTAATATATAGCATTTTTCAATAGAGTTTTAAAATCTTTGAATGTTAAGCCACAGACCTATGTACCTTGTTATGAGTTTGTAGTTTGTGATAAGAAGGATAGAGTGTATTTTTATTTATGATGAGGACTATGGACTATTATGAGAGTGGAACATGCATTTTTTATATGAATTTGATTATTTATTTGTATATTGGATTAAGTCATTTCAATACTTAGAGCATAAGAATCAATATAAGCTTGGTATTGTTGAAACCTACACATAGTCCTTCAGACCAATACAGAGTCATGTCAAAATGTGTGCCAAAGGTGTCAAAGTGAGAAGATATTGATTAATAAAGGTGGATAAATGTTTTTCAGAGGATTTTCAACCATCATGTTAGTTTATAACCTCTTTTGTAATGAATTATAACAAATAAACCCTTCTCAAATTATTGTAGACCTGTGAATGAGTCCATAATCTATTAAAATTTGAATAAGTCAATCTATAGTAGCCTAAAAATGGAAATATGACACTTTTAAAATGAACATAAGGTCAAATCAGACCTAATCCAATAGCCATAGTCATTGAAAATACCATTAGAAGATTGCAATATAGATTTAACCCTTCTTGGGTCTACAAACTCAGAGGAAACCATGTCCTAGGGTTTTGAACCTAAAATTTGGATTTTAAAAGATTTAAATCATGGAAAGACTCTAAACATGGTGAATAGAAGGGTGAGAATGTATATTAAATCATTTTAAAATTTCCTTTATTTTTTTGTACCTCTGTGTATGGTCTAGATGAGTTTGAGTGTCAACAGGGTCCTAAAAGACCTAATAGCCCTAATCCAAGGTCTAAAAGGAGTTGTAAAGGTGATCTAAGAGTGTAATTAACACCTAAACTTTCATAGAGAGTTAAGGAAGGATAGAGGGTATTGTGGAATCGTTTTAATTTTCCAAATTATAGAGGTACCACTCCTTATAAGCAATAAAAGAAAAGAATAAGCTACAAGAAAAGATCGTGACATAGTAAGAAATAAGATAAGTGATTGGTGTTTATTTGTGAGTTATGAAGATTGAAGGGGAAGACTAATATAACTTATGTGAGCATGATACTAATAGATATTGATTAAATAAAGAGAGAGATAAATAATTTAGTAAGTCAAAAATAAAATGAGATAAGTCAAAGGTTAAAGCCAATTGGTATTGCAAATGTTAAGGAGTATTTGTATTATGTTTTCTAACTAACTAGACATGATTTGTGAATCCCTCTGCATCAACTATGAATAGTGTGAATAGTGACTAATAATAATTACTTCACATCCTAACATTCTTCCAATTGAAGTCAATATACATAGGCTTTTACCACACCTGAGTATTTTATAATTAGTTGCTCATCCAATGCCCTCTACTACCTATTATCACTTGTATTTTCAAACTTTTAGGAAATTTATTATCTCTCCTAATCCAAGTGGAATAATTGAAACACTTCTAGAATTTTGGGTAGCTTAAGGATGAGGTGAATATCTAGATAGGGATAGTTTTCTTGATGTACCGCATTAGATCACTACTACACCTAAACTTTGGGAGGGGAAGGGAGAGAGAAAATTGAAAGAAAACTATCCTAAGGGAGGTGATACACCAAAAAAAGTTGATGACTTCCAACCAGTTACATGTTAGACATGAAACCAAGAGACTAACCAAATATACACTTCTCCAATCTGCATCTTCTCACATCAATATTACATGATGAGGTTATGGATGAGTGTTTAGGATAGGAGGAATAGACAAAAGGTCTTGAATTGCACTAGTGAATAAACGATCTTGGTCAACCTTGAGAATTCCTAGAACACTTCACATGCCCATACGAAGAAGCTTTCCAATTGCAAAAAGGATGAAAGAATGAGACAACATGCTAAGGAAATCATAGTTATCACTAAGAAAGATCAATAATCCAAGTAAAACACACTATCAATAGTCATTAAGAGGTAAAAATTAATAGTATTATTGATCAAATGGTATGTAAATAAGTAGGACTTCACCATACTCATGTTGAGCATAAATTATAATGGTGAAAATGGATAGTTCTTATAGAACTTGAGAGAGAGAGAGAGGAGAAGAGAGAATTCCAAGGGTCATAAAGACAATTTTCAAGAAGATTAAACGAGTTACTTATTCATGAAAAGATGATGTGGGATTAACCATGAAAGATCAAAAGGAACAAGTGGCTCTCCAAGTCATGAAACTCTTGTAAAGTGGCATGAAAGTTTTCATTTTGGCTCAAAAAATTATATTCATGATTTATACCTATTTTAACATCCCAAAAATGATTAGGGGTAGGTCTAATGATTGGAATGAATGTGAATGATTTCAAACATGCCTCTCCATGCATTGGTTGTAGTCCTGGTTATTTGGAATCTTCCCAAAATGAACTATCACCATTTGCAGTCCAAATAACTCTTATTTCATGCACATTGCACACTTGGCTTCAAATTTGTCTTTATTTTTACATTCAAATCCATTAGGGTGATTAGATGACACATGGAAAGATTTCATGACTTTGAGAGCCACTTGTTCCTTCTGACCTTGCATGGTTCATCCCATGTCCTCTTCTCATGCATAAGTAACTCCCTTGTTTAGCTTGACAAGTGTCCTTGTAACTCTTATAGTTCTCTCTCCTCCTCTCTCTCTCAATTTCTATAAGAACAAGCCATTTTAGCCATTGTAACTTATGCTCCACTTGAGCATGGTGAAGCCCTACTTATTTTCATACCATTTGATCAATAAGACTACTTATCTTTAACACTTTATGACTATTCATGGTGTGTTTTACTTAGATGATTGATCTTTCTTAGTAATAACCATGATTTCCTTAGCGTTTTGTCTCATTATTTCATCTTATTTACAATTGGAAGCTTATTATTATAGGGCATGTGAAGTATACTAGGAATTTTCAAGGTTGAGTGAGTTAGTCTATTCATTAGTGTCATTTAAGGCCTCTTGTCTAGTCTCCTAGCCTAAACATTCATCCATAACCTCATAATGTAATATTGATATGAGAAGATGCATATTAGAGAAATATGTGTTTGGTTAACCTCTTGGTTTCATGTGTAACATGCAATTGGTTAAAAGTCATCAACTTATTTGGTGTATCACCTCCCTTAGGATAGTTTGCTTTCATTTTTCTCTCTTCCTTTTCCCCCCAAAGTTTAGGTGTAATAGTGATCTAAAGTGGTATATTAAGGGAACTATCCCTATTTATAGATTCACTTCATCTGTAGGCCACCCAAAATTCTATAGGTTTTTCAATTATTCTACTTTGATGAGGAGAGCTTAGACATCTCCTCAGAGGATGCAAATCCAAGTGAGAATAGTTTTTGCATGCTTGGTGTGACTCTTAGTCCAAGAAGTTGAAATATTTTTGGTGCTATTTCAATACATCAACATTTGTAGGAATATATCTAAGAATCAATGATGACTCAGAAGTTACATCAGCTAGTCAATTAGCCTAGCTATTCCTTTTGAAGATTGTTGATAAATATTTCGTATGTTCCTGCTTCCTAATGAAGTTCCATGGTTGACCTTAGTGTTGAGTACTATTTTACATAAGTTGGTGAGACATTTAAAGCTTATGGATTTCCATATCAGCCTTTTTGTGTTCCCTAAAAATTCAAATATGACCATTACCAGCCTCCTCATGAGTTGTATTAGTGTTATAGCTAGCCTCCTCAATGTCTTGTTTCCCCTAGTCAACCTAGACACTTCTCAACTCATTCTATTTCAACCTTCAAGCAAACACTTTTGGGCTATGATAATTACATGTCGGATCTTGACACATAAAATGGATGTGGCCTAGAGGTTTCTAGTCATATTATTCATAAGGTGAGATATACATTAGAGCTGGGTAAAAGAGAATGGGCACCTATTGAGAGAGCCAATTGGCAAAGGCTCACAAGTGACATGTTAGATGTGAGTGGCCTAGGTTCATCCTTAGAAGATAAGATAAGATTGCTATCAGTCCTACATGATTCCCACTCATGAACCCAATCAAGCTTATCAAAATCATCAATTTTCCAATCAATTGGAAGAAAGAGCTGAAAAGAGAAACCTTTTTTTAAAGATAATATTGATAGGAATATTGAGTTGGATAATATGAATACATGGTAGTCCTTGTCATTAGTAAAATAAGTGGAATTTAAGCCCTCATTGCCCTCTCTAATTAAATCCCCACCTCAAGAAGTGACCTCTAGATATGAGATTTCAAGTTGGAGACAAGGTAGAGAATCTAAGCCCAAGGCGATTCCAAGTTTTTTTAATGCTTCATCCACTCCTAAAAGCACATGAACACCTCAAAAAGAGACTCCTAATCCTAACATCCTAATCTGGAATAAGATATTGGAGTCATGGGGAAAGAAAGAGGATAAAACCTTGATAAAGCATTTGAAGTTGAGAAAGATCTTGATTCTATGCAAGTCCCTCCCACCCTTCCTCAAGAAGATTCTTGTGTTTCATGTCAAACCTATTATAATCCTCATCCTCATGAACATGCCTATGAGCTTCAAGAAATAATTTTCTAAGAGAACCTAGCCAAGCAAATTGAAGTGTTTGAGTGAAGGATGAAATTATTTAGTCAAGGTGTGATGGAAGATTTAGACCCAAAAGAACACCATATGCTTAAACACACCTGATCTAACCTCCCTAAATAGAGTGATCAATATAAATCACATTTAAATTAAGTTATTATCTAATGGAAGGAACAAAACCAAGCTATTTTAACCCAAGGTCTGCCTCCCCTTCCTCAAGAGCTTCCAAAAGAATCCCCTACATTTCACTCTCAATCTGATTTTAAGTTCTATGTGCCACTTCCACCAACTAGTTCATCTTGTCCTCACCATATCACCCTTTTCCTTTATGTTTATATGGTATGGGAACATAAAGAGGAGAATTTTGTTGGTAAAAAATTATAACTCTTGCTTGAAAAAGACATGACTCCTTGGCAGCCTCATTGGGTTAAGTCACATGATTTTAAGATGCCTAGTCTTGGCATCACTAAAAAGGAGAAGAAGATGGAATATATTACAACCCTTGATAATAAAATTCAGTTTATGATAGCTAAGATGAAATTTAAGATCCCTCAAGAGGTCCTAAATTTTTAATAACACTAGCTTGATGGCCTCATACATCAAGAAGAGAAAATTGAAGAGGTTGTAGTCCTAGAAACCTCTCCTGAGACCAAGGTGGATGTTGTTCTTATTCAAGATGACCCAATACCTCAGCCTAATTTTTAAACACCCTTAGATTAATTAAATGTTTATTAACACCATATTGATGACCTCAACCATAAAGAAGAGAAGATTGAAGAGGTAGTGGTTCTAGATGATAAAGAGGACAAAGATTATTGACAACTATAAATGAAGTTCTTTCAAGAGATTGAAGAGTTTTACAAAGTTGAGGGTCAATTACATGACAAGGTGAATAAAGAGTATTATATGGATGAAAATTACCAATATTGGATAGAATATGAAAAGCTCTTTGATGAACTAGAAGAACTTACAGCCGAAAAGAAACCCAATCTTATTGAGAGCACCATGGAAATCAAGAAGGTATGCCTTGGTAAACCACACTTCAATGTTGTAATTGAGGATCCATATGAAAAGGTTGAGGCTATTTGGATGCAATAATATTTCATTTCCATAACCAACCTATTTTGAACTACTTGATTTTCATTGAACATTATTCCAATAAAGTTAGCAAACATCATGGAAAATTTGGAGGCATCAATGTCAAGGATCAAAAGACTATATGTCTCATTCATTCCTTCATGTCATGAAGCAAGAAGGGTTTCAAAATTACCCTTTGATCTAGGAAGTATTTTTCGTCTCATGTTAGTTAGTGTTTGATTTAGTTTTTTTACTTAGGTATGTGTGTTTCATAGGTGCTCATGAAGCCCATGTGTGTTTGATTTTGCTTTGTGTGGTTGAGGTAGTCATTAATCTTGTATTGATAAAATATTGTTGTCAAAGTCCTCTTGTTTTGTCTTATAAGTCATATGACTCACTAATCCAACTAGACTGATAAGGCTACTAGTTTAGTTAGTATATTAGGGATACTACCCCTATAAGTCACCAATTTATTTATCAAATTTGACCCTACAAGTCAAATTGGTGACCCTATAGGTAAAAACCTGACTTTTTAGATTTTTTAGAGGGTCTATTATTTTTTCATGTAGTGTATTATAATTTATTTTATGTAATTTAATTTCATCATAGCCTTGGTCTTAGTCATATTAGTCAATTTGTCATTTTGGGTCATTTAGTGGGCTTTTAGGGGTCATAAATGCAAGTGGCATGGTTCCAAAGGTGTAAAGGTGTATTTTTTTCATTTAAATAATCCAATATGTTAGATTAAATATTATTAATTTTATTTAAATCATAATATTGTAGGTTATCTAACTAAAATTCAATAAACTAACTAAAAAAGGGGAATTTGGCAATTGTACAACCCATGGGGGAAGGTGACACAAGGGAGAAGGTCATCGAACATATATTCATCTTCCTAAAACTCATCTTAATTATTTAAATACTTTTAAAGTGATAAAAATTCCCAAAACCATTCTAATCCTTTCTTTCCCTTTTAGACATGCAAAAGTGATCAATAGGTTCATTCTTAGTACTATCAGTTGGAGAACTTCTAGGTCAAACGACTTTGGGAGGTGAAATTAAACTTAGAGAGATTAATTTACATAAAAATAGTTTTATTAATGCTTTAATATTATTTTTTATCCATGCTCATGAAGTTTACTATGATTTTTTGCTTGTTGTTTCATGCACCCTATAGGTTTTGCTCCATTTTAGGTAATTCCATACAAACCAATGGGTTATGTTGACTCTAGAGGATATACACACTATTATTTGATGATATCCATGTTTAGTTTCATGTTTCATGGTATTTTTATGAGAAATTTATCTTATGTTGTAGGAAGGTGCCACCATGTGCAGTCTCAGTCAGTTTTCTACTTGCAGCCATGTTGAAACACCCATGTATAGAGCTCTTCTATCTTGTTCATGAAATAGCAATCAAAGTGTGTTAGTTGTCCAAGTAATAAAGAGATTAGGAGAGTTAATTTTTTGTATTAAATAAGATACAAGACTGGTTATAATCTCATTCCCCACACCAACCAGTCATTAGAGACCACTACCTACCCTATTCAAGATGTTTGTTATAGGTTTTAACATTGAGATAGTGTTATGGTGATTTTATTAAGACCTCCTTGATAAAAATCATGCATTTTAAGGATTGATATTAATTTTTAATTATTCTTGAGACCATTCATCCACCCTTGTTGCTTCATTCCATGTTTAATGCCTTCATACAATTAAATATCCACCTATAGGGGTATCCTTGATAATGTCATGCTAAGATAGGGAAGTTGATGAGTGTTTAAAAATTTTAGGATTATTAGGATTTAATTTGGATACTTTATGAAATCATATAAATAACCAAAACCATGTATATCCTCTCTACTACTTAAACTCATTTTGACTGCTTGTACTTGACCTTGTCTACCTATAGATGGTGTTGACAGAGGTATGAAGGTACCTGTATAGAGGAGATTGAACATGTTTAAAAAAATTAACATATTTGTGTGTTAAATATACCTTTTTAGACTTGTTTTCAAGGTTATATGATAAAATTATAGTGGTTACTACATTCAAAGTCATAAGATGATTTATTTAGGGATCAAATCCCTAAAAGCATAAAATAGAGGTCTGAGGTGTTTTAATTAATATCTTGAAATAGAGATACTGAAGGGTTTGAAGCATATAGATGGATATACCTTATATCCTATAGAATAAACAAGATCCATGAAAATTTTAGAGGGTATAATATTTGTGGAGGATGATGGTTTTAGGGCTCAAATTTTCTTAAAAATACACTAAAAACTTGCATTCATGTCTATAGGTTTTGAGCTCTAAAAGAAAAATCTTATATCTAAAGCTGCCAAGTTGAAGCATGTACACACAATTGATGATCATGATATGATTAAGAAAACATTTTAACTCAAGTATGGTCCAACATAGGATTGAAAATCAAGGTGGTAAGTCCCACACACACCTACAAGTGTGTCTAATCACAAAATGTGTACCTATAATAGACCTTAAAATTCACATCATCCATTGTAAACTTTTAAACATGGAAACATAAAATTTAGGATTTAAAATGAATTTAAAAGACCTCAAATAATATATAAATTAAAATTAATAATTTTCAAATGTTTAATCCATACATATAGGGTCCAAATGGCTAAAACACAGTCAGTTTAGTCAACTATAGGCAGATAGTAAGACCAAAGCATGATGTCTAGGTGATGATTGAAGCCCTAAAAGGTAAAAATAGGTATAAATAGATGATAAGTGACCTTTAAATATTAATTTAATTTCTTTATATTTTCTTAAAATATTAACCATGCAACTACACCTACACGTGCCCCCTTTCCAAAGCAAAAATGACACAGTCAATTGTAACTATGACAAGCAGTGATTAAATTTGGGGGTTGTGAATGTCAAATGAGATAAATGGATTAAAACAACAAAAAATTAATCTAGGTAACCCTTAAGATTTTGTATACCTTTTTATCAATCCTAAAATATCAAATCATTCACCTACATGTGCCCTTCTAAGGCAGAACACAGTAAAAAATTATGCATACAGTCTAGATCAAGCAGGGGTATAAGGAGAGTATAAGGAATATGTGGAAGTTTGGAGAGATTATTTAAGTTTGTAACACCTTTATAATAATCACACTAGTATAATGAAACTATATTAGTTGATTTTGAATATATAAAGGGCTCAAATGATGCACAATATAGACTATATGAAATTCCTGCTAACAAACCATTTTGCACAAGCCTGTCTTGGGTTTTGTTGAGGTTGTTGGGTCTATGAATAATATAAATGGACTAATTATTTTATATATAATCCTTAAAAATTGAATAATATTCTACAATACTTTTTTTTTTGTAAAAATAAGGTAATTTCCCTCTATTTTGTCTCAAATAGAGGGCACTCCCCTCATGCACAAACCCTGGTAAATTTCAAGAAGGAGATAAAAGGATGAGTTAGGACCTATATATAATTTTTTAGAATGTGTGATATTATATAATACACATATTAAAACATTTTAAATTAATTAAATAATGAGTATTTTCAATAGGTTGTTCTATACTCTTAAGGTTGCAATCAAGTCTACTTGAGTAGGGTTAGGCCTAAGGACCAAATAACATACCAATGCCACTTCTAGATCTAGGAGTGGATTAAAATGTACCAATAAATGTTTTTTTGGGCATGAAATATGTGTCTAAGCTATTTTATATAGGTATAACCATCAAAAAACTCATTTTGAGCTTTAAGGTGCAGACAAGCCTAGTAAGCATGACTAGGCCTAAAATCCAAATGAGGGGCCAACTTCCTTTTTGACCTTGGTAGATAATTACAATGTATTTTTTCATGTTAATATGGTATTAATATATGTTATAAAGCTTATTTAAGGTATATAAGTTCTAGGGGAATCCAATTTTGGCTCAAAGGTAGTGTTAGGCAAGTGTAAGTGGAAGGAAGAGCTTGATAGAGCAACTTTGAAAGTTCATATCTCTCTTGATGCTATGCATAGGGGATAAATAAGTTTAGAAGATTTATCATAGGTCCTAAAATACCTTATTTTGTAACTTTTTTTCAAGTTTAATGTCACTTTTTTATGAACAAAGCTTGAGAGGTCAAAACAAGCTAAAACCCTTGAAAACCCTTGTTAGTGACTAGTTTAAGGAAATGAGGTTGGAGAGATGATATAATGGAATATTTTTCCTATGATTATGATTTAAATTTTCAAAATAACCTCTCATTATACTCCCCATGTTTTTGGATTGTACGAAATTGTATAGACAGGGTACAAAATATGATACTTTTAACTATTTTATGTGTTTTGTAGGTTCCAGGAAGAGTTTGAAGATGAAAAAAACTTTGGGAAAAGGATTATTAATTTTAATAACCCATAATTTACATTTTATTTTTCATAAAAACCTATAATTTTTTAAAAATATAACTTCATCTTAGCCAGTCAAAACTAGCATAGTGACCAACCTAGTGAGAAGGGTGGAAAACTTTAGGTGAGCTGATTTTAAGGTGTGCCTAATGCCCCTAAGGATATAAAGGGTATTTTAAAGTGTAAAAAACTACACCCCATGGATTTTCATGTAAAATTGAATCCAAATTTGAAATCAAGTGTGCAAGGTGCATGAAATAAGAGTTATTTGGACTACAGATGGTGATAATTGATTTTGGGAAGATTCTAGATGACCAGGACTACAACCAATACATGGAAAGGTGTGTATAAAATCCCTCCCATTAATTATAATAATCATAACTATCCATAATCATATTTTGGATGTTCAAACAGGTCAAAATCATGAAGGGAGTTTTTTGAGCTAGAATGAGAACTTTCATGCAACTTTGCAAGATTTTCATGGCTTGGAGAGCCACTTGTTCCTTATGAACTTACATGGTTAATCCCACATCCTCTTTTCATGAATAAGTAAATCCTTTAATCCTCTTTTCACAAATCATATTATCATACATAAGTAACTAATTTTATCATTTTTAAAAGTGTCCTTGTGAACCTTGTACTTCTCTCTTCTCCTCTCTCTCTCAAGTTCTATAAGAACTAGCCATTTTGGCCATTGTAACTTATGCTTCACCTAAGTATGGTGAATCCTTGATCATTTAAATACCCTTTTATTAATAATACTACTGATTTTTATCTCTTCATGACTATTCATAGTGTTTTCTACTTGGATTATTGATATTTTTTAGTGATAACTATGATTTCCTTAACATGTTATCTTATTCTTTCATCCTATTTGTAGTTGGAAAGCTTTTTATTATAGAGCATGTGAAGTGTTCTATGAAGTGTTAGGGTTGAATGAGTTATTTTATTCACTAGTGCCATTCAAGGACTCTATTATAGTCCTCCTATCCTAAACATTTGTCCATAACCTCATAATGTAATATTGATGTGAGAAGATGCAAATTAGAGAAGTGCATATTTGGTTAGTCTCTTGGATTCATGTGTGACATGAAGCTGGTTGAAAGTCATAAACTTATTTGGTGTATCACCTCCATTATGATATTTTAATTTTAGTTTTACCTATACCTTCCCCCCCCCCTAAATTTTAGGTGTAGTAGTGATCTAAAGTGGTACATCAAGGGAGCTAGCCCTATCTAGAGATTCACCTCATTCATAGGCTACCCACAAGCCTAGAGGTGTTTCAATTGTGACACTTAGATGAGGAGAGCTGAGACATCTCCTTAAAGGGTAAAAATCTAAGTGACAACACTACCCTAACATAAATCTAGTATAATTTTTATTATACTACTAAAAACTTCTCTATTCTAACCAGCTTTGTCAACATCTACTCCTCAATAGTAGATTGTAACACTAAAGTGACCAATCACTTATCCATATAAAGACCAATACTCTAATTAGGATTCTACCATGAACTAATCATAACTCCCATTATTTGGGAATACTTGGTTTAGTGATAACCATGACATTATGAGGATTCTTAATCCTGGTAAATCTAATACACAGGACATAATAACATGTCTTCTCCTCCTCTACAATACTCTTGTGAAGACAACTCAAAACATATAAGAAGTGGGGTACTTCTTTGATTTCATGTTCTTGTACATCTCTATCATTGGTTTTATCCTCCCTACCACCTTCACTTCATGTGTTATAATTGATCCATCAAAATAGTGTCATGTTGGGGTTTTCATCCAACATGCCAACAAAACACTTTGTCTCTCCATGAAGCTATTGAAATTCTTATACTACATGTATAGTACCAGTGCCAACTAGTACAATGATTTCAACACAAACTATCAACACTTTTACTTCAACTTTAATTTTATCTCCCCCTAATAGAGATCACCATGTAGGAATAATTTTACTCCATCTATGAACAATAAACAGTGCATGTAGCATTCTTAATAGTAGTGAGGTGAGAATATCTCATAAAAGTCAAAACTAGACTTATTCACATAGCCTCTAGCTATCATCATGATATAAGTGGACCAATCAAAGTTCCAAGGAAGTCATCATTCTACTCAATGAATCACTTCACCTATTAAGTTTTCAAGCCTCAAGAATGCATCCAAAATGCATCATGCTCTACCAAATGTTTCTAAATACCAACTCATGTGTCTCTACTTTTAGTCCATGCATTGGTATACCTAGACAATACCATAACTATATATACAAAACTCCAACACCCTAATTTAAATGATCAACATCGACCTTCTCCTTTTGGTAACACTAGGTCTCCCTTGTTTATATGCATCTTCATCTTCTTCTTCCTTAGCTGCTTTAAAATAGGTATAGCTTTAAGTTTTTTTTTACCTCCTTCCTTTGCATCAAATTTTTATTTTTTTTAACATCTTGACTAACAACATGTGGTCATTGAGATACTACATCAAAACCCCTTATATTTGTTTTCAAGAAATAGAACAAGGTCATGTCATGTTTCCTTCTTCTCTTAAGGAGTTTAGCTTGCTCATCAAGTTGTAGAGTTCCTCCATTTTTAACAAAAATACTATGTAGGTTGTTGACTTGTCTGGCAAAGCTTTTCTAGCTTTATCTTAAAATATCTTCTCGGTTTATCCTCATAAACATGAAGATATCAATATATTCACCAAGAGATCCTCTACCTTGTTTTATAGAGAGATACCTTCCAAAAAAATAAAACCTCTTTTTTCCTTTAATCTCCACATGGTCTCTCCTCCTTCCATAGTAGCTTCACCTTACACACAATCAGCCAAAATAGAAAACACTCACACACATGAAGTTTTCTACCATGGCTCTGATACAAGATGTTAGGAATAAAGTCTTGATACTACATGATAGATCAATAAACTATATCCTATAGTTTAAATAAATAATTCAAAAATAAGCTACATAAAACATGAACATAGAAGAGGACACATTACACAAAGATTCTATGGAAACCTTGTAATGTGCAAGGAAAAACCATGAGTAAAATGGTAGATTTGGACTTCATTAATAATCTTAGCATCACTCTCTTATAAAATAGCTCCTCCATAATAACTCCTTCAGTGCTTCCATACAAATCACTCAATGCTTCCACCTGAAGCATTCAGGTTATGAACCAAGCTTAACTAGCCTACAAGATCCAACCTCAAAGAATCCAATCCCAAGGTTTGAATGTATCCTATAACAAGATGAATTTATAAAGGAGATATAATGTTAATAAATATAATTTACAACATAGAGATAAAATAGAGAGAGGGGAGAAAATTATGCCACACTCCATGTGGGAGCATTTTTCATCAATAGGGAATCTTGACCCCCTATGTGCAAATTCAAGCCTTTGAACGGAATCTCATCATGCCCACTTGACCACTCCATGTGCATACACATGTGCTCTCCATTTTGATACACCCCAATCCACATTTGACCTCAATCTAGCATAGTGATCTTGGTTTCCCACTTTCCCTTGTGCACACATGTGTGAATCAAAATATTCCCACTTTTGACCTCACTAACTAGGAGCCCATTTATAACTGCACCCCATAGCACATGTTTAAATTATATATATATATATATATATATATATATATATATATATATATATATATATATATATATATTGTTATGATGTGAAGTCACTATTCACAATCATTTTTCATAGTATTTATAGGCACTATTCATGGTGATGTGGCCCGATGGTGAAGTGGATAGGTAGTGATGTGTCTAGGTGATGAATTAACATGACCCACATTGGGTGGTATGGCCCATAGAGCATCTTTGAAATTCAAAAGAGGAGGTGAGAGAAAGTGGGATGCATTTCTCCACTAAGTCACATGGGTTGGATTATGTGAAAGCATGTGAGGACATAATGATAGTGGATCACATATATATATATATATATATATATATATATATATATATATATATATATATATATATATATATATCTGTGTGTGTGTGTGTGATCCACTATCATTATGTCCTCACATGCTTTCACATAATCCAACCCATGTGACTTAGTGGAGAAATGCATCCCACTTTCTCTCACCTCCTCTTTTGAATTTCAAAGATGCTCTATGGGCCATACCACCCAATGTGGGTCATGTTAATTCATCACCTAGACACATCACTACCTATCCACTTCACCATCAGGCCACATCACCATGAATAGTGCCTATAAATACTATGAAAAGTGATTGTGAATAGTGACTTCACATCATAACACCATCACCATTATAATGTTTTGAATAAGATCCATCAAAATACAAAGGCCAAATGATTTCTATAGGAACAATAATTAGTTTTAGTTGATCAAGTTCATCCAAAGTTAGTAACTCATAAGTACCAATTACAATTTTAAATTAATAAAAAATAGTTGTCATGGATTCTATAGGACTAATATTTTATTCCTTCTTATGCATAAATCTAATCTCATTTCTAATAGGAACCTAAGTTATATTCTTACCTATAAAATCACCAATTTAGTTTGACCAGTCTCTTCCTAACAACATAACATAATTTACATGGATATCTAAAACTTGCACATGTAAAATTAACCTAATTCTTTCATCTTGATTTATTTTGATAATTTTATCCCAAAACTTACCACAACTCTTAGTTTAAATATAATCAAAACTAATAAGTTTCCTATTATCAAATTCATGATATATACCTATTTGATTATCAATAAACTTAGGCATAATATTCTTAGAATCTCTTGTATCGAAGACATAATTATGCAAAAACTTATCTATAATTTTAATAGAAACATAGAATGGGGGAATGTAATTAGTTTAAGGATCATTATATTGAGAAATAGCATAATTAGATCCATTATTAGTAGATTATTATTGAATTCCTACTACATTATTAGGTTTTGGATTCTTGATAACATGATTAATTTTATCAAGATGTCCAGCTAAACCAATAGTTTGTATTAAATAAAATCCAAATTTAATAGTAGTTAAATCATCAATAATGTTATAAACACCAACATCAGGATGATGAATATGAGTATGATTTTTGGGCTTATAAGGAGGATACTACATATTATTAAATTTAGTAGACAAAGGGTTAAGTTACTAAATATTTTTATTATAATAATCTATAGTAGTAATATTATGCATAAATTTACCTTTGTGTTATGTTGAATGTTTGGAAGAAGATGTTTGATTATTATTTTTATTTGAGTTATATTTCAAAGTAGAGTTCCAATCCCTTTGCCTTATCTAAACAACACAAACATTAGTGTTTTGGGTATCATCCAAATATTCATCATAATCATACATGCTTATGTTATCATTCAAGTCAATAAAAATATTATGTCTTTTGTTAATAAATCATTTAAACTTCTAAACAACTATACATGTATTAGGATCATGATCTATTTCACAAACATTTAAATAATGAACTTTTTATTTGTTTTTACCTCTTTGAGGATTAGATTTTTTTATTGATGTGGAAAGTTTTTAATTTAATTGAAACTTCATGGAAACCATATTCTTTTCAAGATTATGGATGACTTTTAATATTTATACATTATCATAAGTTAATACAATAGAATCTTGATCTTTAAATCCAATATGTTTTAACTTATTTTTATATTTTATGATTTATTTCCTTTATCTTATAAATCCATTTTGTATTTTAAAGGAAATGCACTACAAAAATATAATCTAGATAATTTTATATATGTTCTAATGTCATGAGGAATTTTCTAACATAGTTTGGTAAATGTAGTAATAAAATGATAAATTGTCTCACATGATTAATATAAATGTTTACAAGTTCATTGACCAACTATAAATATTATTATAGCTTGTCAAGACAAATTTATGACCAATCTTATATATCTTTCCAAGTACTAATTACCTTATAAGGTAGATTAATGAAGGCTTGATATGGTTTAAATTCTAAAGTTTGCAAAAATAATCTAAGAGAAAAAATTTCATTTGTTGTTGTAGACACTTCATTTTTTCCTCTTCCATGTCATCACTAATCATCAAAATTATTTCCCACATCAATGTGTGATAAAATTCCAAATAGTTTAATCATCTTAAATCATTGGTATAACTATTAATTATATCATAAATCATCATAATGCATTACTAATTCATAAAATACACCTCATCATGACATCAAAAGTAATGAAAAATATTCTGAATCAAGTGGTTACTTTGCTAATGTCATCTTGGTTTAATAAAATTGAATGATCAATCTAGATGGAACATTATAAAGGTGACCACATCAATCATAATCACATTTAATTATAAACTTACATTTGATTAGCTAATTAATATTATCTTAATGAGAAAATCCATGGAATTTGGAATATACCTATTTTCATTAAAAAAATCATAATTTTCCACATCATCCACCCACTCAGAAATTAAAAAATACTAAACTTACACCCTTTTCCAATGAAAATTTTAATTCCAAAGGGAAGATGTGTAAGCAAGGTAAAAAATAAATACCTATGAAAATCATTATAAATCCCAAGCAAAGGACTTATCTTACACACTCCATCTTATAACATTAAACTCTCATTGTTCATTGTAGGACTAATCCTCCACCCTTGATATCCATCTAAGATCAATGGTCATAATTGATCCTAAAAATATATAAATGGACAAGCCACCTTTAACTCTCCATAATATTTAACAATTATAATGAAGTGTTGCTAAATAATCTCATAGAACTTCAATTCTCATCATAGTCCATCATCCAAATCATCAATTATGCAAGGAGAGGTGCCATCATATTTCCCATGTACCTTGTGTATTCCTTTGAAACCACATCCTTTAAGAAACATCTAATCTACGGAATGAGCTTGTTAATCTTGATAAGATGCATGTTATAACATTTTATTGCTTCCTTTGTTGAAATATATCTTTCAAGGTATATTAGTTGTGAATTTTGTTCACTATCTTGTGAGTGATTTTGTTTGTATTACACTAACAATCGCATTTACTAATGATTTTAATTTTGATATATACATTTAGCACACATGGTGGGACACATAACCCATAATCAATATTTATATTCCTTGATCTTATTTATAGCCTACTAAGTACCAATTGTATTCAAAATTCCCCACATTTCCTTAAAAATATTCCAAATCTCTATTCTCATAATTATGATAAAAACACTATACATACCAGTAGAAATGTGAGCAAAAGTGGTGACAATGTTCTACACAATGGCAAATACATAAATATTTTGTATATCTAACCTTTTCTGTATATTAACAAAAATGATATGTAGAATAGTGGAAACATAATGTAATTAGTAGAATCATGTTTATATTAGTTAAAATGTTCTTTGTCTATATGGTTGTGTTTGCAGAGATCATCAAGATCACTATGTTCTTTGGTAAAATCATTTTTATTTGTTGACTATCTATTTTGTAGGCTTAGTAAAAACATGATATAGTTTGATGGAAACATTATCCACTTTAGTATAAATGTGGTGTACTTTGGCATAATAATTTACATTTGTTGACTATCTATTTTATAGTTTTGGTAGAAATGTGTTATAGTTCAGTATAAATGTTATCTAATTTGGTATAAATGTGGTTAACTTTAATGGAAACTTTATTTTCATTTTCTATTTTTTATTTTTTTTATAATTAAAAATTTTTTTAGTAGTAGATAAATTTCTCATTGATTAGCGAAAATGTGGTCTCTATTTTTTATATTCCTATGTTTTACATATTGGTAGAATCACCCTAAATATTATGGAATCACCATGTGTATTGGTGGAATCATCCTGCACATTAGAAATATCACTAAGCTTGAAAAATAACACACTTTTAGTTTTATACACTTGCAAAGGCGAAATATAAGACTACTACTCTATTTAATTTTAGTATTTCACTCATCAAAGATAAATCCAAAACAATCAAACATTTATAATTCTATATTTATGTGTTTTAAAATGAGCACAATATTCAAATTTGGTATTTTAAAATAAATAATTTTCTTTTTTTGTTTGATTATGTGTGATAGCCTAAACATGAATTTTATCCCCTTGCCAATTTTTAGGATACTGTGTGATAAAAAGTGTTTTGTTTTTCTTCCCCACATTTAAGTGAAAATTATGTATACTCTCTTCTTGCCCTTCCTATGAATCAAAGGATAAAAATTTTCCAAGCTTCCCTTTTTTATTTTTGGCTATGTGGTTTAAATCTTGATCACCAAGTGTGAGTCCTTAATGTGCATTGATTGGGTTTTATCTCCTAGCATACAAACCAACCTCATGTTCTAGTGGGTAATATAAATTTAAAAGGGTCTATCATAATTGGTTAAGTGTGTATGTATTTTAAGTGTTTCATGAAGTGAGGTACTTTTCTCCAATACATAGGCCCTAGACAACACTCTTGAGGAATGATTTTTTGTGACACTCCACTAAAATATTATGGCTGGATTGGTCATGAAGGGATTAGACACTTTCATGAAGCTCATTATAACTTTACTAGATGAAATTGGGCCCCATTGTACCATAAGGCATATATGGGATGAACCTAGTTGAACTTATTTTTCTTAGCCCAAGATTATAGAACCAAAAACAACTATTAGTATAGGTAAAATAACATTCATGAAAATTATTCACCACAAATATGCACCTAGTGAGGGTTGGGATACCAACCTAGTCACCACTTTTCTTGAGTATAATGGTGGGTTGATTAGTTGCATTGCATACCTATTAACACTAGCATAGGTATTATTACTTATGTGCACTTATTTGATTTTTGTCTCGACCTGTGATGTTTTTCAACCTTATATAATTAAAATAAGACCAATTACCCAAGTTAAACTATTTTAGTAAACCACATCAATTATCTTGAATCAATAATCATCCAAGTTAAATGTTAACCATCCAAAGTCAACCTTTTGAAAATCAAAAATCAAATTAAATCAATATTTTTAAAGTCTAACATCAAATTGAAAGGTCAAACCCAAGATAAAAGTCAAATAGTTCAAACTTAAAATTCAACATCAAGTCATCTTAAGTCATGTTTAAAAAAAGTGTAATCACCTAAAAGTAATATTTTCATGCTAAGAGTGTTGCTAGAGATGGCCTATTCCAATCTTATCCCTAGACCTATCCTAGATCCTTTATCACACTTTTCCAACCATTCTGAATACCACAGACATCTTCTGTAAGCCTAAACATAATCCCAAGACAACATTCCCAGATCCCAACCTGATGTACCCAATAGTCTATTAAGTGGACATTAGCACCACACTAAGGACACTATAGCCACATGGTATTAGTGTCCCTAACTAGGTGCCAGTGTCCCTTTCCCTAAGTCTCTCAAATAGATACATTTTCAAACATGTTCCACTCTTAAGGTCAACCTAAGTACATTTTATTATCTACACAAGCTATGAATTTCTATAAGTATAAGACTATTTGACCTCTATAGACTAGATTGAAAACAGATGAAAAATCCTATCCAAACAATAAAAATGTTGAGAAAAACTAAGGTACTCGATCCGTATTTTACCCTACTGACACATACTACCATCTATGGAAGCCCTAAGCCCAAATTACAAAGATTTCAAAGCTCAATCACACACAAGGCATTCAAGAACACTCTAATTATAGAACTTACTTACACTTACACCAAGCATTAGGTGGAAGAACTATATCAAGATTGATCCCTCCTCAAAGTATTGGTATGTAGGCAACTCTCTTTATAATGAGGTGTTGAGGATGTCCAACCTATACTAATAATTAACATATGTTTATTATTCATGCCATACTTATAAGGAGGATTAGGTTTTACACATTAAATAATATTTTATAGACATAAGATAGAGTTATAAAGATCATGTACATAAGAATAAGACATAGAAATATAGGCACAAGTGCTCCCAAAAAATAGGAATAGTCCTGCAAAGAGGACTCTAGCACCACTTTGAGGACAGTATAGTAGTATGGTATTACTATCTAAGTGGAGCTCTAGTATCTAGTGAACAATTAGATCTTGGGACCCTATTGATGACACTTAGACCTATTCAAAGCCCAATTTTTAGAACCCAAATTATCCATGACAGTCACTTTATAGATAAGTCTCTATTTGTGTACATTTATTACTATTTTTAGAAAGCCAAAAGATTTCAAAATCCATAAAAAATTATTGCTTAATTATTACATATTATTTAATTGATTTAGACATATTAGCCCTTTAATTTAGCTTAGTATTTACACATGTAAAACCCTAAAAGGTTAAATCATTTGGTGATCCTGACTTAGAATATTGCTTCAAACCCTAGTTTTCATTAATCCAAAAAAATTTGCAATAAATTAGGTTTACCTACTTCTAATTTTCTAATTTTTTAGATAACCTAGATAATTAAATCAATTTCATATTAGGGTTTCAATTTATTTAAATATAGTTTAAATTATTTTAAAGAAAGCCTAGATCCACGCAAACCTAATCTTAGATCACCTTAGGGTTCACATTTCTAATAGTTACACAATCTTAATTTACATCTTATTACCATGATTATCATGATGGAAGCCATATTTAACTTTGGTACAATTATTGGTACTTTGCTTAACATGTTTATTACCAAATATTTATAGAAAGGTACACATGTATGTTACTCCTATCATGGATTTGGTTTGAGCTAAGCTTGTTTTACATATTGATCCTCCATTATGTGAGCCCTATTTTTATATGGATCATTGTTATATGGCTCACTTTGAGTTACCTCTAGTTACTAAAAGATGACATATGGCTTAGAGGATCCATTTTTTTCTACCTCCACCTAAACCACTTGATTATTTATGCCACTATCCTACCTCTACTACTCAACCCCAAGAAATAGTATATCTTACAATTCAATATTTCACTAGGAAAAATAGGGTGGCTCCTCAAACTATACATGAGCATTGTAACCCAACCATCCCTCCTCACCTCAAGCACACTACAACAGGACCCAAAGATTAGTAAAGAGAATTTGATATAGTGGATAAGTTGAGAAATACACCATCCAAAATATCTATATTGGAATTACTTGAAAAAGTAACAATCTTCAAAGATATTTTGTTTCAAACACTTAATCACACATTTATGTCTTGTGATATTGAGCCATCCTACTTTTCATCTATCATGAATATTATCAAGGATGTGGATGATGTGATATATTTTTCCAATGAGGATTTACCTTCATAATATATTATTGATCAAAATTTGCCACTTTTTATTCAAGCTCAAATCAATAACATAGTTATTAAAAGAGTTATCATTGATAATGTCTCAAGACTGAATATATTTAACCTCACATTTATACAAACCATGGGGTTTGATATAAAATATATTCAAAATACATGCAAGAATATCTGAGCGTTTGATGGCATTTCTAGATAGACATTGGGTTCAATCACATTAGACATTACATTGGGACCAAAAAAATTGTCTACATAGTTCAGGTGATGCCAAACTATTTATATTATAACTTACTACTCAAGAGACCTTGGATTCATGTTATGGAGGTTATACCTTTCACTCTTTTTATATGTGTCAAATTTTTTCATGATGGGTACCTATACACATGTCCATTAAATAATCAACCATTTATATATTTCAAGATCATTGAGCATTCCACACTAATTACATCATTGGATGGGGCACCTAATGTTCTCATCAAACTCCCACCTCAAAATATTCCCATTGAGTAGATGCATACTTATGAGGTGGGGAAGCCTAGTAAGATTGTTCGTATACCACCTTCAAATTTTCCTAAAGCACATGAATCCTCACCAATGATAGAGGAATAACCTCTCCCATCACATTTACCTTCACTAATGATAGAGGAATAACCTCTCATAGTATAGACATTTTGACCCAAGATAGATGATGTGATCCTTATAGCCCAATTACCACTACTTGTTAATTTATAAGAGGCTTACATTCATAATTTTAACATAGATTCATAGGCCACTATAGAGGATGATCGACCACCTATAGATATTGATGATTATTTATGTGGATTGATACTTACACCAATGGGCCCAAGAGAGTACAAAGATAATTCAAAGGCACTTATACATCACCCTACACCAATATAATCACTTATTGAAGACCCTATATCTGCAAAATCCTATACATAGTAATAGTTAGCAACTGGTCCATTTAGTATAAATGGTCACATGCATGGATATTAATTCAATCATACATATTTAGGTAAGGAGTTCACATTATATACCACACTAGATCCTAAAACTACTAATTGATATAGGATTGATGATATTACCCAAAGTCTAGCATAGATTAGTTAGCAGATTGTCACCATAGGATGGGCAACACTTTTGCCACTTTCATAAACTAACAAGACATGATAAAGATAGGCTCAACACTACAACATAAACTAAATAAATTTAAGGCTAAGGTCACTATCCAAATCATATAAAATCCACCTCCACCATCACTAGTGATATGGCTACTTCATAAATATGAGCACCGTGATAGAGTCATTGGTGACACAGATATTTATGACATGATCCATTGACTATACTAATTTTTCTAGTAAATATATATCTTTCACATGTGGCTATAGATGATGATTCTAATCCTAATACTTTTACTTTAGCATTTTACACCACATTGGTTATTAAAAGATTGAGCTACAATATGGTATGCACTATCAAGATTTCATTAGACATATTACATTACTAGTTGCATGTGGACCTAAGGTGGCCAATATATTATTCTTCATTTTAAGGAGTGACACTCATATACATAGTAGACTTGGTAGTACATGGTTATAATTAATGTATACAATAGTTGATCATTCAAATATTTGTTTGGCATTCACTCATGATGGGCACATGGTTCACATCTTACATAATGGCATAGATGAGAACCATAGGTTTCACATAGATACTATGTGGTCTAATTTGGTTTACCCTAGGACCATGTAAGAGTAATCTTATATAGTTGAGTAGAACACCATTTGGATGCACATACTCTAGACTCATGCCAAGAATAAGGCCCCACTGATACATATAGATTAGTACAATGATCATGACAATGATAACTTATTTAAGTTTGGATAGGCTTAGTATCACATGCTAGATGATCTTCCACTAGATTCACCATTTGATTATCCACATCCCATGAATGTTCTCTTGGGTCTATAGAAACATTACACTTTGCTTGTATACTATTTCATTTACATTTCTAGTCTTTACTTATGCATACTTCATTTTCTTTCTCACTCTTGATACATAGTTTATTTTTATTTACTTGTACATAGCTTATATCCATAAAATATAAAAATAATATAACATGCCAAAATACAAAAACATTTAAATATTACTCAAAAAAATCAAAATTTATAGATTATATGCATTGTTATGTTTACATTTCTACTACTTTCTATATATTACATATGCAAGCTATCTTAGTATAGTCTATCTTATCATACACATATGCTTCACTTGTTCTTTTTGAGTGCTTGTAGATTACATACAGGACCCTGATCCATTACACTAATCTAGACTTGCTATCATTTACCCACTGGGGGCATATACACTGATCCAAGTTTATTGATTTAATATATCTACCCACTTAGTGGCATCTTATACATAGTTTGTACTACCCGGTTCTATCCTTACATACTTTATATTTTAATTTATGCATTGATATATCTTGATGTTGATCTTTGCTACTCATTTCTCAAATTTTACCAACTATCACTAGTTAGACTCAACATATGTACATCCTAACATTTACATATATTTTTACTACATAGTTATACATGCTTTCATTTTTAGCTTTCCTAAATTAGACTTGATTATGTTTCTTCTGCTTCTTCTATTTCAAGGGCACTTGAATATACCATTTTTCTTTGGCTCTACACCACTTATATGTTTAGATGCCTTAGACATATGCCCATGTCCCTTATGTGTGCCTCCCTAATTATATATGTGGAAATTTGAACATGTCCTTATATGTGTCTCTAACTTAAATTATTTGTTGCTTTCATACGTGGACATTTGAACATGTACTTATATTTTTCCATTCTCATATTTAGTGGCATGTGCCCATGTCCCTTTTATTATGGCCCCTTGGCCTACTTTTGTGTGCCTCATGTGTTTGTATGTATGCTTACTTGTATGCTTCTTTACCATGACACTTGTATTTGCTTGTTAAACACACTAGTTTTCAATGCCATGAGGAACCTCACGCATCGACCCTTCCTACTTGGGTGTCATAATAGACATCATGCCCCATCACCCAGGTAACTACGTAGATTTAGTATTACACACATTGATTACATATATCTTGACACCCTTGTGTAATTCTAGACTAAAACATACATCTTATATTACCTACTTATGCTCATATACATTTACACTCTAATGTTATGTTTTTACATTGTATTAGAATATCACACAATTTTCATATATATCCTCTAAATTAAAATATTTTATAGAGATACTTATTTTGAGGATATTTCTTACACAGGCTCCACAACTACCCTCAAAAGAGGGGGCATTTATAGGGGTTTGTCATAGAGATCAGCCTTCTACATTGTTATTCATAGATTATTTTCAACACACAGGCTTAGTTTCAAAAATTAGATATAGAAAAAATTAGGGACTTAGAAAATAGTTGTCACCCAAATTTTATATAAAATAGACATTAGCACCCAGATTTAGATACTAGCACCATATGGAACTACTATTCACTACAAGGCACTACTATCTAGTAACCCCAACTTTAGGGCAGTCTAATTAGCCAAACTAGTACACTAGGTACAATATAGATTTGTAGAGAGAAAGTCATAGGTTTGATATTCATGTTAATATTTTTCTTAGATACACTCATTTCAACTTAGATTATTAGGAACATGTGCTATCCCTTCTCTTTATTTTGTTAGTGTAATAGTTGTTATGGATGCATATGTTATGTAAGTCATCTTGTGAGCATTTTTTTTATGCCATATTCATGGGAAGTATAAATTTCTTGTATTACACTTAGTATATAATTAAGTGTTGAGGATAATGAAGGCATCCACAAATTTATTATATTGAGCTTGCTTAAAGGAGGTTTCTCCTTTGAAGTAGCCTATGATCAATGTAATCCTTTTAGTGCTTCTACTAATTTTATAAATCTATTATTTCATGCATTTAATTTTTTGTAGGAGGATCCTCTCATATGGTATAACAGTGCTTTATAGATCTAAATAAAATTATCCTTCAAAAAGTCTTAACTTTGTTCTAATGCATAATTCTTTTCAGTAATTTTTTAAAAAATCTTAACTCTGTTATGTGGCATAATTCATTTAAATAATTTTTTTATCACAATAATATATTTCAGATCAAGGTAAAAACCTAACCACATAACTATGGGAAGTTCTTGGGTGAAATCCTTAAAACTCATTATGAGAAATACCACAAGAACCCTAAAGTAGTTGGCCCATTGAGAGGACCTACCAACAAAATAGTTCATGACCCCTTTCTAATTGAGTAGTTCTCATCTATGAGGAACCAAGAGATGTTTCTTAGAGGTAAATCTATGGCCATAAAAAATTTGGAGAGTGGTACTCACTTAAATGGCATTGGTGGCTAGAGTGATATATTTAAACCCTTAAGCAGCCATTAAAACTTGGGGCCCATTTCTAGCAGACTATTAATAAAATCAATCATCAGAGTATCCATAGACTATCAGAGGACTTGTATCAAGATAATAAATATAAATCAAAAATTGGGAAATCTTTATTCTATCAATTTTAAAAAACTATCTACAGATTATCAGAAGACTCTCAAAGGACTTACAGATAGATAGAAAATAGAAATCAGAAGAGTAATTTTTCTTTCATTTTTTTGCCATATCTCTCCATCTGTATTCCCATTGATCCTCAAAATTTATCTAGACACCTAAAATTCCATTCCCCACATTTTCTTCCTTGAGGTCTCATATCCCGATTCCACTCCTAATTCCCATGAATCTCAATTTTCCCTTTTTTTGGGTTTTTTCATAACTTCTATTTTTGTCTATTTGCCTTGAAATTTTTCCATAGTGTTCACCTACATTTCCTACTCCTTTGACCCTCTGATAAATTTCCATTTTTTCATTTTCACTCCTAAAATTGTCCTCACCTTCGTCAATCATACTCCCACTATGCAAATAAAATAGTAAAACTACCTTTACCTATTATGATTTCACCCAAATTAAAAATTCTCTTACTAAACATGTCTTAACTCTAGTTTTCCCACCCATTATTTGGATCATGGTAGTAACCTAAACAGGAGCCAAAAACATGGAGGATAAAATTGCCACCCTCAAGACCCACATTACAAATCTTGATTAAAAAATTATTGACCTCAGTCTTCAACATAACACCATGCATAAAAAAACACCTAGATTCCTCTTCAAAAATTGGGTTTTTTTCTTCCAATAATTTTCATGGGCCAAAACTTAATTTCTATCGATTTAATGGTGCAGATCCAACTGGATGGATCTATCAAATAGAATAATAGTTTAGTCTGCATAATACTTTTCATGCCAATAAGGTCCCACTTGCATCCTTTCACTTGGAGCATAAAGCCCTTCAATGGTATCATTGGTATATCAAAGCTCATGATGAGCCCATATGGACTGATTTTTGTACCCTCATTTTGCAATGGTTTGGCCCTAGTGCTTTTGATGACCTCACTAGATCACTCACTAAATTTCACCAAACAAAAATCATGAGAGAATATCAAATATAATTTGAAAAACTAGCCAATCACATAGAGGGATTATCAATGAATTATTTAGGAGTTGATTTGTTAATAGACTAAAATATGTAATTAAACCAGAGGTTAAAATGTTCTAACCCCAACATAATGATGGAATCCCTAGGGCTTGCTAATTTGGTAGAGAACAATATCATAGCTCAGCAATGATTCAAATCCAATTTCGCTCCATTCATAAATATAACTCCACAATGATCTCAAACAATGTCATCCCCTAAAATCACTCATATCAAGTGTTTGACTGAAGCAAAGATTTGAGCCCGTAGAGAAAAAAGACTATTATAATTGTGATGACAAATTCACTCAAGGGCATCAATGTGTAGAGTAAAAACTTTACCTACTAGATGTGGATTCTTCACCTAAAACTAAAGTTTTTAAAGATGTTCAAGATATAGCAAATGATCTAGAAGAAAATTTACAAATTGTGGAACTTGCCTCTCAAGAAGGCCAACCAGAGATATCTCTCCATGCCTTAGTAAGAATCACCACCCCACAAACCATACAGGTCAGGGGTAACTTGAAGAATCTCCCTCTCATAATACTCATTGATTCAAGTAACACTCATAACATTATTAACCCTTAGATTGGCATACAAGTTTATTGTTTTATCCATCCTTGCTCTAAATTTGAAGTCATGATTTCCAATGGGGGCACATAACCTTGCAAAGGGAGGTGTCGTAATGTGCATATCTCTATTGGAAATTATAACTTGTGCTCAGATATGTTTACCTTGTCCTTAGTTGGATGTGTTGGTGTTTTAGGATCCTAATGGTTATTCACACTTGGACCCATCTTACAAGATTTTGCTAAACTTTAGATGTAATTTGTAGACAATGGATAAAAACATACATTGAAAGGCTTACAACTAGGGTCTCTCAACATCATAAGTTCACATTACATGGAAAATATTCTTAAGAATAATTCACATAGAATCATTTCCCAACTCCATTCCATTCAAATGTAACCATCAACAGTCTCCACTACTCTTCTGATCTACAAATCATTCTATAGAGGTATATGTGTGTCTTTATCAAACCAGTGGGATTACCACCTTCATGGCTAGAGGACCATCATATTTAGCTCCTTCCTAGAAGTGTTCCTCCCAACATCAAGCCTTATCGCTACCCATTTTATTAAAAGAATGAGATCAATATGCTCACTTGAGACTTACTAAAGAAAGGCATTATTTTTCCTAATATCATCCCATATTCTTCCCTAGTTCTCCTTGTCCAAAAAAAATATGGGTCATGGCATCTCTACATTGACTTTCATGCACTTAATCACATCACAATCAAGGATAATTTTATGGCTTCCTATTATTTATGAGATTCATTATGCTCATTTTTTTTCCAAGTTAGATCTCCCCTTTGGATATCACCAGATCTAGCTTCATGAGGATGATATCCCTAAGACAGGTATTTGCATGCATGATGGCCACGATGAGTTTTTGGTCAAGCCCTTTGGCCTCACTAATGATCTTACATTTCAAGCAATGATGAATAAAATATTTTGGCCCTACTTGTAAAAATTCATTCTGATCTTCTTCGATGATATCCTCATCTATAGTAAAACATGGTATGAGCATCTCCAACATATGGAGCTCACACTACAACTTCTCTCTGAATATCATCTTTGTGCAAAACAATCCAAATGCACTTTTGGACCAAAAAAAGTGGAGTATCTTGGGCATATTTTTTTATCCCAAGGATTTTGGGTAGATCTTGAAAAAACAGTTATCATGACAAATTACCCTCATCATCAGACACTTAAGAGGCTTCATGGTTTTTTGGGGCTAACTGGATACTATCACAAGTTTTCTAAGGATTAAAATAAGATTTCAACTCTACTAATAGACATGTTAAAAAAAGGTGTTTTTACATGGATACAAGTTGTTGAGTGTGCATTTGAAGAGCTAAAACAAGCTATGTGTACTAAACCTATTCTAGCTATATCAAATTTTGTCAAAACCTTCACTATCAAGAGTGATGCTTGTGGTAATGGATTTGGTGTTGTTCTCCTCCAAGAAGGATGCCCCATTACATTCATCAACGAATCCATTTCTAGAAATAATTTTTTACTCTCTACTTATGAGAAGGAAATTACGGTCATTTTGCATGTAGTATAGAAGTGGTAGCCATACCTACTGAGGAAGCATTGTTACATCAAAACTAATCACCAGTCTAAAATAATTCTTAGAAAAATAGGTCTCTACCCCATCACAATATAAATGGGTCAGTAAACTCATTGGTTATGACTATGAGATCCCTTATAATAAGGGTAAGGACAATATTATGGTTGATGCGCTATCTCACACATTTGTGGACCAAACTTCCCTTTCATCTATTTCTATGCCTATTCCAAATTGGTTGGATGTTCTATAGCAAGGATATGTCAATAACTCATCATTATCTCAAATCATTTAATAGTTGGCCTTTAACCCCTCTGTTGTACCACATTATTCTTGGGATGGTGCTTCTTTATGATACAAGGGTCATCTAGTGCTTTCCCAAACCATAGATATTTAAAAAGCTATATTTTTTGAACTTCATGCTTCTCCATCTATAAGGCACTCAGGGTTTCTCAAAACTTATGAGCAAGCATGATGCAACTTATTTTGGAAGGGATTGAAAAAGGTAATTTAATAAAAGGTGGATGAATGTGATACCTACCAATGTAACAATGGTGAAACAACACCCATCCTTTGGTTGCTCTAACTCTTGCCTATCCCTACCAAGATTTATACTAATATTTATTTGGCTTTCATTAAGGGGCTCCTTAAATCTAGAGGGAAAATAGTGATTTTGGTTTTGGTTGATCGCCTTTCCAAATATAATCATTTTTGTGACCTCAGCCATCCCTATACCACCTCCATATTTGTACAATTTTTTTTGGACTATATTTTCCATCTTTATGGCATTCCTTCATCCATTGTTTCAAATCATGATGTAACCTTCACCAACCATTTTTGGATAGAACTATTTTGTTTCACTAGCACCTAATTAAAGATGAGTTATGGGTATCATCCCCAAATAAATGGGCAAACTAAAATAATCAATAAATGCTTAGAGACTTTCCTTTTTTCCTTCACCTCAGAATAACAAAATTATTGGGCAAAGTGGCTCCCCCTTACCGAATGGTGGTACAATATCTCTTACCACACTTCAATGAAAATTACTCCATATGAAATAGTCTATGGTTAATCACCACTAGTGTTTCTTCTATATAGCCCTAGTTTTTCATTTGTTCAAGTGGTTAACATGATTCTTTGAACTTGAGATTAGATCCTCAGCACCTTACAGGACAATATTAATATGGCACAAAATCTAATGAAATAACAAGTTGATCAGCACCATTTTGAGTTAAATTTTCAAGTAGCTGATATGGTTTTTCTTTGCCTATAGACATACAAGTAATCATCCCTAAAAATCAAAGGGTGTTATAAGCTAGCTCCCAAGTTCTATGGGCCCTATAAGGTTTTCCAAAATATTGGGTTGGTTGCTTATAAGTTGGAGCTCCCACTTTCTCCCTGAGTTCACTTAGTATTTCATGTATCTTGTGTAAAGAAAGTTCTTAACACAAATATCAGAGTATAGACTATTTTACCAAAACTTGATAATGAAGGATCCATCCTTCTCAAGCTGGAGGCAATCCTAGACATGCACACATGATAACTTCTCTCTCGCTCTACCACAAAGGTTTTAATTCAGTGGCATGAAATGCACCTAGAGGATGTAACATGAGAACCACTATTTCAGATTCAATACCAATTTCCACATATAAAGCTTTAAAGACAAAGCTTTTTCTAAAAGGGAGGGGATGTCAGGAACCTGTGCTACCCCTTCTCTTTATTTTGTTAGTGTAATAGTTTCTATAGATGCATATGCTTTGTAAGTCATCCCGTGAGCATTTTATTTTATCCCACATTCATGGGAAATAATAGTTATTTATATTAGAATTAGTATATAAGTGTTGAGTCCAATGAAGGCATTTATGAATTTATTGTATTGAGCTTACTAAAAAGAGGTTGCCCCCTCAAAGTGGCCTATGATCAATACAATCCTTTTAGTGCTTCTGCTAATTTTATAAATCTATTAGTTCATGCATTTTTATTAATTTGCTGCAGGAGTATCCTCTCACATATTCATACCACTTTATGATATTTGGGGGCATCATGTGTGATATGATCAATCCCACATTTAGTTCAGTTACATATACAAAATTATTACATATTTAGTTCAAAATTAGTATATTCATATATCAAATTGGGGGCATGTGCATGGCACATACTTTCTATATGCTCAATTACACATAGGTTGATCAGATGGAATGGAAAACTCCATATCATTCTATATGCTATACACACTTGATATCATCTTCCAAGTTGTCATTAGTTTCATGCCTTACTCCATCTATAGTGGTTGGCATTATTGAGTGGCCATAGAGTTGATATACACAGTTAGATATACCTAGTTAGATACTTCTATCACTTTTTACAGTTTAGTTTTAGATGCATTTACTTCACACATGTGGGCAATGATGGAGTCATAGCCTACTTGAGTTCTTGATCCACCTACATGAGAGGGTTAAACACACTTACAATATTATCTAAGCTATTCATAGATCATGATCCACCGATTAGGGGTGGGAAATGATGGATTCAAAACCTTATTGAGTTATTAAGCCACCCATATGAGGATTAAGCAAGCTATTAGCTTAGTCTAAGCTATTTAATGATTTGATCACTATGTACACTCCCACACAAATATTATCACCATGTTCATGTATTAGTTGTCATACCTAATGAGGTGTATTCGTTCCTTTTCTCTTTCTTTACTCATCTCTACTCAGTTACTTTATTTAGCATAGTCTTTTGCTTTTAATAATCTCTTAAGGACATTTTTTTAATGTTTCAGTGTAGGTCATTGCTTTAGATCATGTTTCACATATGCAAACACAGATTCACATACTTAAATTCATCTACATGAGCTTCACTTCCTAGGTAAGTCTAGGTACACTTATTTTTCCTTTATAATAGTCATTTCATTTTGTTGCATTTCTAACATAAAGGGGGGGAATATAATCACCTAAAAGTTGTATTTGGATACTAAGAGTGTTTCTTGAGATATTATATTCCTATCTTAGCCCTAGACCTATCCTATATCCTTTATCATACTTTTCCAATAATTTTTTAGACTATAGACATCTTCTATCATCCCAAACACAATCCCAAGATAGCATTCCCAAATCCCAAGCCAGTGTACTTAACAGTCTACCAAGTGGACATTAGGACCATACTAAAGACACTACAACCACATGGTGTTAGTTTCCCCAACTAGGTGCTAGTGTCCCTTTACCAAACTCTCTCAAATGGATAGATTTTAAAATGTGTGCCCATCCTAAGGTTAACCTAAGTACATTCTATTATCCACACAAGCTATAAATATCTATAAATACAAGACTATTTGACCTCTATAGACTAGATAGAAAATAGATGAAAAATCATATCCAAACAAGAAAAAAGTTGAGAAAAATTAAGGTATTTGATCCCTAATCTACTCTACTTCTACATACTACCATCTAAGACATCTCTAAGCCCAGATTTCAAAGATTTCAAAGCTCAAATGCACTAGAAGCATTCAAGAAACAATCTCATTCTAGTATTCACTTTTACTTACACCAAACACTAGGTGAGAGAACTACATCAGGCTTGATCCCTCCTCAAAGTATTGATATATAGGCAGCTCTCTTCACAACAATGTGTTAAGGATGTCTAGCCTTTGCTAATAATTAACATGCATATATTGATCATGCCATACTAACAGGGAGGATTAGGGATTTCACATTAAATCATATTTTTAGGCATAATACAGAGTTCTAGATTTTATGTGTGTAGGAATAGGACCCAAAAACACAAGTGTAAGTCCTCCCAAAAAATAGGAATAGTCCTATAAAGAGGACACTACCACAACTTTGAGGACACTATAGTAGTATAAAACTATTTTCTAGGTGTGGTGAATTATCTAGTGAGCATTCAACTCTCGAGACCCTATTGATGACACTCAAACCTTTCTAAACCCAATTTTTAGAACCTAGATCATGTGCGACTGTCAATTTATAGATAAGTATCTATTTATGCATATTTATTACTATTTTTAAAAATTCAAAAGATGTAAAAATTTATAACAAATCAATGCTTAATTTTTACATAATATTTAACTGATTTAGATAGCTCAACCCTTTATTTTAGCTTAGTATTTATACATGTAAAACCCTAAAAGGTTTGACCACCAAGTTGAATTCAAATATTAAATCAAACTTCAAATTCCAATCATGATTCAAGTCAAACCAAATTCAAATATCAAGTGTGAGTTTATTTAAACCAAGTTAAAATCAAAGGTCAAATCAATCTCTAAGGTCTAAGATCAAGCATCTAATTTTATAATAAGAATATCCAAAGACATACTTTAAGACACATATCATGTATACACATAATATTTTTGAACTTCATCATTTAATGACTCTTTCTATCTTGTAAAAACCTATCGAGTTTTGATCTCTCTAAGTTCACACCTTAAATGGTACACCGAGAAATAGGTGGGTAGACCATTAATTCTTTGCAAGATTTTTGGTCAACTATATCATTACCTAAACCCATTACAAATCACATTTTTATAATAAGTTATCCAAGATGATCTTATTAGAAAATATTAAATACATGTTATGAAACTAAGTCAACCTAGATGACTTTGTTTGAGTCCTAACGATAACTTTTTACAACTAACAATCAAGTTGGTCAATATTAACGGTTTAAATTCTAGATGAATTAAGGTTTATTAATTGATATAAATATAAGGCTTATTTCAATCCAATATGAAGGAGAATTCATTTTTTCATCATTATAGTCTATAATTCTACTAAATCTACATTTGAAGGAGTTATTGCTTAGGATTTTGCCTTGATATAAGATTACTTGTTTTGTGAGAATTCTTGGATGAAAATTAGGAGTCTTTTATCCTATATCTAATTAGATAGTGTAATCCTTACAATCCACAAAAACCTCTTTCAAAATACCACTGGCCAAGGGATAAAATGAGACTCGATAAGTTTGCCCATAGTAAGTATTATTAACTCCTATTATTTTACTTGATAGATATATATTGTATAATTAATATGTGTTTATTGTATAAATTCTTGATTAAATTACCTATATTATTAAACTTTGTATAAATATAGGGTTTTATTTACTTTCCATCTTTTATTTAGCTGATCTAGACCCCCATTTGCTACCATGATCCCTTGATTGTTTTTAAACATTTCATTACCCTTATTTGTGTCACAAGATTTGGTGAGCACTAGATTAATTTTATTTCATGTACTTAGACCTGTTTAGGGTCATAGCTTCATTTTCCCAAAGGATTTAGAACCCTATCCTTTGTTATTGTGTGGTAATATATCCCTTGGTTAGGTTTAATAGATAAAATTTGGTCATGCTCTTGATATAAAATGTATTATAATTGATGTTAGTTGATTACCTTATTTGATCTTGGATATTACTAAGTTAGATAGGTTATAGATCTATCTTAATTTATTTCATACATTTTGGTGAACCCAACATGAATCTAACCCTTACATTTTTAAATTTTACATTTTCAATAAACTAGATCAGGTTGGTTGATCTAGTCTTAACCTATGTTTGCTTGTTTTATCTTTGCAATAGATTAGGTTGGTCGATCTATCCTTTTTATCTATTTGTAGGTATAAGATCTATAATTAATTATATCGTATTGGTTGATTTAATTTTATTCTTTTAGTTTCAAAGTTTCATATCAACAAACTAAATCAAGCTGGTCAACTCAATTATTTTTCTTGTATTATGAATTTTCACTTTTAGTCAACTAGATAGAGCTAGTCAATCTAGTTTAATTTATTAATTTTTACTTTTTAGTCTTCAAAAAACTAGATTATGCTAGTCGATCTAGTCTTATTTTTTTATTTATTAGTTTTTAGTTATCTACAGACTAAATCAACCTAGTTGATCTTATTCAATCCCTATGATTTTCATATTTTTACCTCTATAAGACTCAATCAAGTTTAGATAACACATCTAATAATCAAACTTTTAGCATTTTTAGTCAACCAATGCAATCAACCTAGTCGATCTAATCATATCTACTAGGTTCACTCTAAACAAGTTTTGTATTTTAAATTTTTGTCTACTGATTCAAATTATCATTTATGTATTTCACTCAAATTATTTATCATTTAATTTTTTATTCAGTATCCTTACCAGTTTTTTAGTTCTACCAAACTATACCACAAAGTCAAGTAAGTCAACCTACTTGACTTAGTTCTATGTTTGTTTGATTTAATGAAAGAACTGGATAGACTTGGTCTATCTTGTTTGTTTTCATCTTGTCTTCACAAAAACTAAATCAGCCTACCTAACTTTGTTCTATACTACTTGAAAACAATATTAGTCAGGATGATTTTGTTTTGTGTTGTTTATTTTTCAACATAATCAAGGTTATTCACTTTCATTTCTTAGTAATTAATCTCACATTTAATTTAAAAATATTTGGGTACTTTTTTATTTAAATGAAAATTTGGATTTTTACAATTGATTTTCATTTTTATTTTCACTTTGCCTTGATTTCCTTGGAAATTATGTACCAATAGTTTTAAAACTACTTAGTCATTATTATGAAGGGATAAATTATACTCTATTTATTATCATTGTCTATCATTTATATATATCATGGTGTGAGGGGCTTACCCCAATAATCATAGGTATAGTACATATCTAAACATGGTTTTTAGTTTCCATGTACTTCATAGTATTTCATAAATGTCTAAGATTTCCCTTTGAATTGAAGCTTAAGAATCCATCCATTAGTTTGATTCTATGGTACATCAATTAGTGGTTAACACTAAGAAGTTAATTCTTGCTTATCCTTGAAACTAGGTTTAGTGGGATATGGGAATTACACATCCTCCATAGTTATTTCTTTGAACCATTGGGCCATCACTATCGAATAGCCATGCAAGTAAAGTATCTTTAGAATCCTACAAATTTATCAAAACCCTTTAGTACAACTTCCTAGTGTTATTTTTGGATAATAAGATAAGTTTAATAGATAAAGAATTACATTATCTACTTGGTGTTTACTATTCTATGTTATATTGTAGATTGTATTAACCAGAGTTACTATAATTTTATTTATTGAGGTTAAAGGGGGGATTTTTTGAGCTAGGGTCCCCAAACCCTGGAAATACATCAAAATAGAGAAGAACTAGGGCTAGAGACAACCCAAAAAATGAGGATCAATAAGATATAGAATAAAGATAGCTAAAGAACAACTAAAAAATAACTCCTAAAAAACTAGATAGCTAAGATTACTCCATACTTCCAAAAATGTCTTCCCAACATGCCTTCATGTTGCTAATATTCAAGTCAATTTTTTTTATAATACTTCCATTGTTAATGTTGTGCATTTTTTTACTACTTTGGCCCTTTATCTCTTTTCCTTTACCTATGTCGTTGGGTCCAAATAAGTATTTTAGGTGAGCCTGAAGATTTTCCATATTTTTATACCTTCATTCATAGTGGCTTTGCTACAATTAATAATGAAATTAAGTTTTTTCTAAATATTCTCATTTTCATGCTCAAGGAAATCTACCCTGAAGCTCACTAGAGTTATTATAATTATGTGTTATGTGGTAGATAGTTTAATATTTTGTCTACTTTAATACTACCTTAAAAATTGCATTGTTCAAATATTTCATTAAAATTTTGTATAATAAACTAAACCTACGAACATGAATTAGTATAATTATTTATTTCCCTATTATCCAAACTAATTTAACTAGCTTGACTTATAGGTTCTAATAAAATTCTATGTTTTTAGCCTATATTACTAAGTTGACTAGCTCAACTTAGTAGTTTTATGACAAACGCTATTTTTTAGCCTGTCCAACTAAGTTGATCAATTCAACTTAATAGTTTTATAATAAAATTGATTTTCTATGTTTGTCAAACTATGTCAACTAGCTTGAGTTAGTATATTTTCATAAAATCTATGTATTTTCCCAGTTGAGAAACTAAGTTAACCAACTCAACTTACTAGGTTTTGATAAAATCAAGTATTTTTATTCAATGACAAACTAAATCGATCAACTTGACTTAGTAATCTTTCATAAAATTTCTTATTTTTATACCTATACAACTAAGGCAACCAACTTGACTTAGTTCTCTATCCAAATTTTGTCTATTCCTACTTGTAAAACTCAGTCAATTAACTTGACATAGTAGTTTCTAGATTTCTACTTGTTACCATGTAGTACATTTTTAAGAATGTAAAGTACAAACCCATAATGATATGATGACTTTGACTAACCCTCCAGAGCATTCACATTCTCTTCATCCCTATAATTCCATAAAAAATCATATGCTAGTAATATCAATGTGGATACTAGAACTTAAAAAAATGCATCACCCCTCCCAAAACCTTGGATCCACTTAATTATCCTCCTTATATGCCTATTGTTGAATATGAAAGTGATCTCAAATATGTTGTTGAAATGATACTCCTTATCAATGCAAACCACCAACATGAAAATATCCCATAATCATCTACAATATCATGATGGGACCTTACATTGATCTTCCACTTTCACCTATGCATAATATACCTATAGACCTTGGCTCAATTAATCATATGACTTCTTCCATGAATTTTTATTCTTCACTACCCACTTTTTCTTCCATGCCTTCCACTCTTTCCACTACTTATTATTCCACCCTACCTAGTGTTGGTGCTTGCACAACATGCCCTAATTTCATTACTAAAATAATGGAACCTCATTTTTGCTTTGGAGTCTGGTCTTTTTATTTTGGTAATTTTATGCCTTGGGTTTATAGTATTTTTTGGTATGATTTAAAAGAGTCTATGGGGTAAGATACAATAATATTGATTAAGCTTAGATTTTTTTTTTTTACCAAGTTTAAAATACTACTTTTTATATTATGTGTTTGATATAAAAAAAATTAATTAGGGATTCATAGATAAAACTATATAAGTTTGCATTAATCTAATAATTCTTGGTCCATTTTGATTAATGTTCAGAACTGCATTTAAAATTTATTTTTAAAAGCCATTTTGCCTTAGATTTGTGCAAATCATCTAATGGATTATGGATTTTCTTAGCCTTTTCTCTAGCAATCCAGTCCATATCTACTCCTTTTGAAAGTGAAAAGACTAAGTATTTTTATGATTTAAACTTAAATCTTATTTTCTTATCTTTAGATTGGACTAACTTTGGCTTTGAGTTAGAAAAAATAACTTGTGTTCATTCATTTAACTTGGTTTCCTTTATATTTATTTGGTTTTATTTTAGTCATTTATTGAGAAAAGTTTAAATTTGAAAATTCTAATGGCTATGTTATTTTACCCATTGTATAATGTTTATTACCTTCTCATAAGTCCTTGGTAAAGTGACAAGTTACCACTTTTCACTTCCTCACTACCCTAGGACTCTTTAGGACTTAGCCATTTTGATTAAATATTCTAGATGCCTAGGATTGTGACACATGGTGTAATACATCTTATTCATGATCTCCTTGATTTTATTGATAGATAAAATATCTTTTAGATGCATGGGATCATTCCATGTGGCATAAACCTATCTCCCTAGGCCCCCAAGGTAATACATATATTTTTGATCAGTAGTCAAGCTCCTAAATGCTTAGGATCATGCCATATGGCATGTTATTATTTCTCCACTCTACATAATGGTTTATATGTCTTCAATCCCCTGATGAGCCCTGAATGAGAAATATATTGATAAATGTCATGATCTCACCTCACCAATCCCATTAAATAAATTAGCATAGGTGAATGATCAGTCAAGTTGTGGATAAGTAAATGGTTTTCATGTGGCATGACCCTACCAACTAGATGACATGATGGCATCCATGTTAGTGTTGTATGAGTTTAAATTTTATGATCATCTGACTTGTCAAAACTATCATATAACTAGGATGCTTTCCCTCTGGACTGAACTACTTAAATGTTATTAATTTCTTCAATTTGGGGTACAATTCATCCCTAAAAAGTCTCAAAATTGACTATGTTTATCTATTATTTGATCTCAAGATTTAGTGATTCATTTGTTAAATAGACTGTCTTTGACAAAAAAAACCTTTTAATATTTAATTTCATAATTTTTTTATCTTTCATTATATACTTTTAAACTTATCCTTTTTTAGTTAAAATTGACAAATTTGAAGTCTAACATCTAATTTATATATTCAAAAACTAATATATAGTTCCTTTATTTCATTTCAAATTAAACAAGGATATGCCACCTATCAAGATCTCGAGGCTTCACTTGTCTATAATGATTCAAACAAAGATCTACCCAAGAACATTATCAATGCCCAAGATGATTCCACATGGTGTAATCATGTTTCCCTATGCCTCAAGATGATTAGTGTAAAGTGAGTGAATAGTAGATCCTCTAGGTGAATAGGATGATTCCATTTGGTAGCATCCCATTTCCTCATACTCTTAGGTTAATCATAATATCTAGGGATAAATTTGGATCGAGTGAGTGCATGAGATGATGCCATGTGGTATAATCCTAGGGCTCTTAGGTAGTTAGGTCACATAAAACATCAAGCTAGGACCTACGAACTTGAGTGAGAAGGATATTTATACTTGTAAAGATATCACCACACCCTAGTCTAGTAAAAAATAAAAATGGCATGGGGCCCTCAATTAATTATTGAAACAATGAGAAACTACCACATAGCTTGGACCATGATATTGAGGGACATGTTACTCCTTGAGTAGAAAGAAGTAGCCAGATAGTGAGGTCTTCCAAATGAATATATGTGGACCTCCAAAAATATAATAAATACCTAAATTTGATGTTTATCTTTCTCATATAGGATATTAATATTTATAAATTATATTTTGAGTCTAATCAAATATCTTTTAGTGGTGAGAGGGGATATGAGACATAGTTTCCTAGGTAAGTCAGATAGTGGGCTTGCCTAGGTGATGGAATGCATGTCAAGGCTAAGTGGGATTTAAACCATAAAAGGAAAAATAAATATCTTAATTAGGTGTGATCATCATATTTCAAGGCATGGAAAACTAGGCATTTTTTCAAATCTCAATGACTCTTGGTGGCCCAAATTTAATTCAAATAGCATAAAAGATAAAACTTTGTCTTGATCTAGATTTAACACCTCTACATAGAACATGGTCACAAGAATATCCTAAGGATATTTCCTTGATGGAATCATCTTGATCTTGATCTAATTTGGATTAGGCATGATTCAATTCTTATTTTTCCTCAAGTGGTCACACCCATTTAATGTTTGTGGCCACCCCATAGTGGGTTAATCAATGATTCCATAAGATTGCATTACTTATAAAGAATAATTATTCATTATAATATATATTGGTAAATTTATAATTAGAGCTATAATATAGGTATATTCCATTTTCATTTCATATATTTCAAACTTTCTTATTTTAGGTTTTCTCTTTTGCATAATCTAAGGTTATTTGAAGACCTTTCTCTAACTCGTATGAGTATTGATGAATCTTAGATTTGGGTTTCATGAATAATATTTTATATGAAATATTTTTGAGTGATATTTATTGTCTATGCGTTTATATGTTCGGTGACTTTATTTACCTCTTATACATAGCTACTTGGACCTTATACTCCTACACAATCTCTACTTTTTTATTGTGTTATCTTGGCCAAACAAACACTAGTTTTTCAACAGATTTGTCTATACAATAGATCTAGGGTTGTCCTCATCATAAAGAGAGATCATTTTTTTTGTTTCTTCTATTAGAGTATGTAATTTAGTTTTATAATTATAATATATGCTTGCATGGCTATCTTGATTACATATTCTTTCATTTTCTTGTCATTTTTAATCATTGTTGTATCTTTTATACTAATAGAAAGTTCTCATCAACTATGAGTTCATTTATAAATTTAAATGATATGGTTCTTAATGGAAAAAGAGAGACTAAGGTTTCTTTCATATGTCTTATAATGTACAACAAATATTCCCCTTATATGGAAAAGCTTATATCATCTAACAAAGGTATCTAGTTCATTATGACTTGGTAGAAAAAGACCTTAGGGAAGTTGTTACCTACCCTACTTCCTTTTAGGAGATGTGGAAAGTAAAAGGGAAAATTCTCACCAATTAATCCTTTCATATTCTCTTTTTCTCCTAGAGTTGGTGTACTATTCTAAATGGACCATTAACATATTGATGCTAAAATTAGTACCTAAACTAGATTGTATTTTTAGAGTTATCATATGTTTTGCTTGTGTAGCCCATCATTTCCACTCCCCCCACCTCTATCATGTGTTTAAACAACACACCAACATATTGACACTAGAAGGATGGCATGAATAGGATACTATCTAATGTTTATGTTTGATTTTCATCTTGTTGTCTACTTTTGAATCCACCTATGGACTTGGCTTGGTTGGGAGGAAATTTATACCCTATGAACATTATAGGGCCTACTCATGACTTGCCTAATAATCTTGATAAGTTTTGTTTAAATTATACACATGGTGGGATTTAAACAACTAAATAGAACATCTAGGAATTTAAATAAGCCATCATCCAAACCTAGATCCAACATGAATATCTATTTTGACACCTTTTCCTTATTCCCTGGATGAAGATGCTTACCATTGGTACCTAGGTTTTCCAAATGGATATGTCATCTCTTGGGTTATATTTAAAAATATATTTGTCAACCATTTTAGTGTGCCTATTGACATGATGCTTTGTACTATTAGTTTGTTACAGTCTATAAGGAGTCTAATGAACCAACGAGTTCATTTAATAGTTATTTTCACTAGTTGTATAGTAAGTTGAAGTACCCATTCTTATAAATAGAGGTGATGGATATTAAGGTTATCTTAGAGCATTGGATCCCATGACTATCGACACTCACATACTTGGCATACACTTACTAAGAGGCATTCATCAAATAACAAAAAAATATACCACATGGTTATTGTGTTAACTAGCTTTGCTCATCAAGAAGTTTATGTTTTCACACTTAAAATCCTCTACCTTACCTACCTATAAGTTATCTTATAGGCTAGTTCTTCCCTTATAATCAAGTACTGCCTTAGAATTACAATCAATCCAACCTCTCAGTGATGAATGAGAACACTATTATTGATTTTAATGCATATAATTATGATAATTCAATACATGATTAGTAGGTTATCTTACCTTATCTTAGTAATAAAGCATCATTTGGTGATTTTACTAATCAAGTGTCATTTATTAAGGGAGGTACTCAATAATAAATGTAGGGAATGACCTATAAGACTACATTTATAGGTTCATAACTTGGATTCTATGAATGTAGAAATGGGACAAGTGTTAAATCAATCATGTTAACTAAGAATGTACCATTCAAAAGGAAAGATATAGTCTCTATGAGTAGTGATTAGGATGAGTCTAAAAATAATAAGCAATAGTGATCTCAATTGAGTTCCCTTATGAAGATATGGGTAGCATATAGTTGTGTGCATAAGAGGAAGAATCAGACACTTCTTGCAGTTAGCCTGGAGATGGAATAAAATTAATTAGAGTAGATATTTGAATAAGATGCATGTTATGCATCTAAAACACCCATATCATATGTTCCTACTCCTAAATTTGTAAAAATAACTCCAAAATATAAACATCATGGTGGTATAAAATTGACACCCATTCCTCACTAAAGATGGAGGAAGTGGAAGCTATTCAAGTGGTTTGTCTTGAATTTGAAGACTTCAACTCTTTTAAGCAACTTGTAAAATGGGAATACAATATCCATGAGGTCTCCTTGGTAGTATACATAATTAAATTTGAAGTGATTAATCATGAACATGGTGGCTTGAATGAGGAAATGACGCAAGTGGGAGTTAAATTTGAAAGTAACTTGATCCAATGCAGCTCCCAACACACCTCATCCACTGATAATAAGGTCAAACCATCCTTAAATTGGGAGGAACCAAGTCTACATATTTTATATGATGAAAATGAGAACATAGATACTAACAAAGTGTTCATGTTAGCTTAAGAGAAGCCAATAGTGAAGTCACCACTTGGTTGTCACAAAGAATATATCTCTACCATGTTGGGTATATAATTTTCTCTAGTATGTATTGAGCCTAACCCATTTTACCCACCACAATTCAATATTTTGGTAGAGGTATATCTTAAAATCTATCCCAAATACTTCTTGCAAATGGAATGTAAGTACATGACTATTGACAATTAGAGCAGATTATGCATTGAATTAACTCATGCAAATGAATAATGGAGAGCCAAACATAGTATATTATTTCAACACTAATATGTTTCACTCTTCTCTATTCTCTTAATTAATTTAGTATGAATATAGTATAAATATATAGGAATAATGTTTCCTGTAATACGAGATTTCCAAACCCCCATAAACTCTCAATTCACTAACCCGTATAATAATATAATATGCTAAAATATATGAGATATTATATTATTATCTCTAACAATATAATATAAACAATCTTACCATATTAACCATATGGTTACTAACAACTAATTACTATTTACATTTTAGTAAATAACAATCTATTACTATTTAACATCCTATAAATACCTAAATTCACTCAATGTGAAAACTAACCCCAACATTCCCCCCCATAGTTTTTACATGGTACAACATGTGTCATTGTACATCTCTTCCTTTACACTCATATACAATTGGTTTTTTAGGTTCACTAATAACCTTCTAAAATGGTTTTCATAGGCTCACTAATAACCTTACAAAATGGTTTTTTTAGGTTCACCACTAACCTTACATAATGGTTTTCTTAGGTTCACCACTAACCTTATAGAATGGTTTTCATAAGTTTACCACTAACCTTATAGAATGGTTTTCATAGGTTCACCACTAACCTTACAAAATGGTTTTAATAGATAAACCACTAACCTTTCATCCTAATTGCTATAATGTTTTTTAGATCAACATTCTCCAATGTAAATATACAAAAGGGTTACATGGGAATATCATTCACAAATGAATAGGTAAAACTATTTTTATTTTCCACACATGCTAAAAAATAAATGTAACTACCACACTAAAAAAACTAAGATCTAAAAATAACACACCACAAAATGTCACCAAATCATTGGTGTCGCCCTGTCATTGGCGACTGATGAGAGAATGGAAAGACCTCCTTCCTTATTGTATCTTATAGCCTCCATTATGTTTATTACTTATTTAGTCGATGAAGTCATGAATTTTCTAATATGAATTCCCCCCATAATGTGGAACAATATATTTATATAGGATGTTGGGATCGCTTGAAAAATGCATCCTTTTATTTGACTCAACACACTTAAAAATGACTTTTTTGACATATTAAATGATTTTTTACAAATGAAAACATTATTATGACACTTTGAATTTTTTATATGACTCTTTTTGACATACAATAAACAAATGATTTTTTGACTCATTTTAATGACACACTACTAATAACTTATAAAGGGACTAACACTATTTCTTGATTTCCATTTTTGATAATATTGACATATAAAACAACTATGTTATTGACATTATTTTTAGATCAATACACTAAAAATAATATTAACAAAAAGTAAGACCTAAAAAAATTTCTATATAAACTTAAACCAAAGTATAGAGCCTTTTCATAAAACATTACTTATATTGATCAACTATTTGATCAATCGAAATACCTTGGAGGTATATTAAAATGCTAAACAATGACACAACTAAAATAATTAACTATGTTGACTCATCAAAACACATATGAACTAAAAGACACTAAAAAAATGAATATGAATATCTACACTAACATGCACATGTGCAGGTCTGTAGTATGACATCTCTTCCTTATTTCAAATGTAGGGTCTAATCAAGTTGAGTGAGTCAGATCAAATAGAAGGAGCTCACAACAGTCATCAAGACCAAATTCATCATTGTAATGAATAATATAAAAATCTACAGATCTATAAAATTTGGCTTTCTAAAAGAGAGATGCATTATAATTTGAGGACACACCATTAGGGCGTGAGGCATTTTAGTGCAGCTAACTAAAAATAGCCTATCAAATAATATTTTACATGCAAGACTATTTTTATATATTTGTTGATAGTAATGTCAACATATTTGCATATCTATTAATAACTACTCATGTTATCATGCATCCTTTGAATATTCTCTCACCATAGTTAGATGTTATCTACCTAAATCACTCGCTCATCCCCTGCTTACTCTGATAGAATTGTCTCTAACTCAAATGATAGAGTTGGAAAGAATTATGAATTATGATAGCCTATGTCATTTTCCAAAGAAAACCAAGTTATGAACTAAAACTTATTGCATGTAGAGATGAGCAAATTTATGCACTTATGTTAAATGAAGCATGCAACGATTGAACTGGTCTAATGTAACATTCGATGGTAGGCTACAAATGAATATGGTAGAAGACACGAACCAAGAGGTGTCGGTTAATAAAGAGAACACTCAACAATGGAAAATAGAAGATTATGAAATGGGCACACGAATTGACATAAGCATAAATCATACACTAATAAGCTCTCCACATATTGTTTTTCCATCCTCAAGGGCAAAGCACAGGTCAACTGCCCCATTTAATTCTCAAACTCCCATACCCATTCTGATACCACTATTAACAATTGGGGCAGATTATGCAATGAATCAACTCATGCAAATGAATAATGGAGAGCCAAACACAATAAATTATTTCAACACAAATATTTTTCACTCTTCTCTACTCTATTAATTGATTCAATATAGACATAGTACAAATATATACAAATAATGTTTCCTATAATAAGGTATTCCCAAATCCCTATAAACTCGCAACTCACTAACCCATATAACAATATAATATGATAAACTATATGAGACATTATATTGTTATCTCTAACAATATAATATCAACAATCTTAGCATATTAACCATATGGTTACTAATAACTAAATATTGTTTACCTTTTAGTAAATATCAAGCTATTATTATTTACCATCCTATAAATACCTAAATTCAGTCAATGTGAAAACTAACCCCAATAATGGCTTAGTTTTATAACATATATCTATATAATTTTCATGAAACAATTGTTAATATGGCTCTTTGGGGTATTTTTTTTCAATTTAAAGGATAACATAGACATAATTATAAGACTTCCCTCAGTAGGATTCGTACCAACCTTCATAAAATCATGAACATAAATATGTTCTATTTCAAGTGTCTAACTAGTGAGAAGGTCTTGTGGCTTGTCAAAAGGCATATACTTAACCCCTAATTACAAGATTGAGATATCTTGGAATTATCTTATAAATATTTTATTTACAAAATGGTAGAAAATTGTGTTGGAAGTCTTAAAAACTTTGATGTTTTGAGCTAAATGCATGGCCCATCATCAGGAAAGTAAGCATAATAAGCAAAATATGTTTGATGAATTGAGACAAGAGATACAACCTAACCATATAAATAAGAATGAATATGAAATTATGGTATAGGTCAGCCATAAAGAAGACAAGATAAGTATGATCAATGTTGTGATTTTTCATACATTGAATAGTTGGTTTCTAATTTACACTAAGCTTCCAACCATCATCTTTATTAAGATTGAGAGGATTATTTTCAATTTTAATTGCTTATCAGATCCTTCTATTTAAGTAAAATTCTTATTTATCAATGACACTAACCTTATCCATGCATATGTGATTGCCCACGATGTCTAAATGTTCAGCAATAATAGATTTTTGAATATGATTATGCATGAGATTAGCATAGTGTTATTTTATTCTAACCTTAATAGAGGGACTAGTTTTAACAATATAAACTTTACAACAAAATATCAAAGTATAAAATAAACACCTTTAAAACAATTGGAGTTGTGTGTATCTTTTACCTTATCAAATATTATCCCAATAGTAATAAATGGAGAGGTCACTTTAATATTATTTTTTCTTGAGAATTTTTTCCAAAATATCTATAGTGCTTTTAATGTATGGAACAGATATTATGCCAATAATTTCATCCATATAGAGAATATGAAGTGGGGATATATGGGCCTTCTAGATGAGTCTATTAATAGAATTATCATGATAACCAATCATTTTAAACACAATAGATAAGTGCTCAAATTATTCTTCAAGATGAATCAGATCCAAAATCCTCATAGCACGAGTGACAAGAGTATTGACAATACCAATTTTTTGAGTCAGATGATGGTGAGAATATGCATGTAGATATTTATCATTATGTGTTTTATTACAAAAAACTTGATGGGATAAAGAAACATCAATACACTTCTTGATGAGGACATCTAAAAATGAAATTTGTTTATTATCTTCACCTTCCATCATAAATTTAATAAAGTCTCATCTACTATTTAAAAACTCTAAAAAATAATCCAAATTTTGCCTACCATGCAACCAATTAGAAATAATATCATTAACAAAATGTTTTCACCATTTAGGCTTAAAAGGAGAAGTAAAGAGGGAAGATGATTCAAAATGTTCCATATAAATATTAGTGACCATAAGATAAAGAGGTGATCCTATGACAACACCCTCAATTTGTTCATATAAGATTCCCTTGAAACTAAAGAAGGTGGTTTTTATGAACCTCTAACCATATTAGTTGTTTCATCATTAGTAATATTTTATATAATATCAATATCCTCATTAATAATAATCTTGGTACAGAGGGAGACAACATCGAAATTTACCAGAATATCATTGTTGTCAACCTTCTTATCGCTCATATCATTAACGAAATGGGGAGAATCTTTGACAAAAGAATTTGAATGACTAGTGAGGATTTTAAGCTTATGAGAGATAAATTTTGAAAGGTTATAAGAAGGTGAACCTATGGTATTCATGATAGGTTTCAAAGGAACACCCTCTTTATGGATTTTTGGAAGAACATAGATTAGGGGAATCAAGAAATTTTTTTGAATAAGTTTTTTTTTAAGTCCATCATCTAATGAAGATTTTTTTATGATACATTTCTACATCCCTTATGATTTTATTTCTAGGACCCTTATAAAGTTTTAAATAGTTATTATGAATATCCAAAAGATATAACATCTTCCTCTCATAGTCTGATGAATCCAAAACCACTATGGCATTCCATTTATCAACTCTAAAAATGGAAATATTCTTATTATCTCTTAGACTTTTTAGCACAAGATCCTCCATTATATAAATATTTTACTTAGGTGGATAATATTTTCTTAAGACTACAACACATTATTACCTTACCTCTTCATCTAAATCAGATGGAAGATTTTAGATGGAATCTTCAATTTTATAGATTAATGATTCATACGGAATGTGGTTAGGAGCCACAAAAAAATTCAAACCAAATTCAAGTTGTTCTTTGGATGCCACATCAATATCACAACTAGGGAGGTTAATCACACTAGTTTTCTTTTAAAATGATGCAAAAGATTGTTGAACATTATATAAAGAGTCAAACTTCCTTCTTTGCTTCATTGAAATTAAGTCTAAAACATGATGCATGTTTCCAGTAGAAGTTACCACCAAGAAATCCTAAAGATCACAATGAATAACCTTCATCAGCTTCAATTTAATACTAAATAATTTGGTGGGATAAAGAACCATCAATACACTTCTTGATGAGGACATCTAAAAATGAAATTTGTTTATTATCTTCACCTTCCATCATAAATTTAATAAAGTCTCATCTGCTATTTAAAAACTCTAAAAAACAATCCAAATTTTGTCTACCATGCAACCAATTAGAAATAATATCATTAACAAAATGTTTTCACCATTTAGGCTTAAAAGGAGAAGTAAAGAGGGAAGATGATTCAAAATGTTTCATATAAATATTAGTGACCATAGGATAAAGAGGTGATCCTATGACAACGCCCTCAATTTTTTCATATAAGATTCCCTTGAAACTAAAGGTGGTTTTTATGAAACTGTAACCATATTAGTTGTTTCATCATTAATAATATTTTATATAATATCAATATCCTCAATAATAATAATCTTGGTAAAGAGGGAGACAACATCAAAATTTAACAAAATATCATTGTTGTCAACCTTCTTATCGCTCATATCATTAACGAAATGGGGAGAATCTTTAACAAAAGAATTTGAATGACTAGTGAGGATTTTAAGCTTATGAGAGATAAATTTTGAAAGGTTATAAGAAGGTGAACCTATGGTATTCATGATAGGTTTCAAAGGAACACCCACTTTATGGATTTTTGGAAGAACATAGATTAGGGGAATCAAGCAATTTTTTTGAATAAGTCTTTTTTTAAATCCATCATCTAATGAAGATTTTTTTATGATACATTTCCACATCCCTTATGATTTTATTTCTAGGACCCTTATCAAGTTTTAAATAGTTATTATGAATATCCAAAAGATATAACATCTTCCTATCATAGTTTGATGAATCCAAAACCACTGTGGCCTTCCATTTATCAACTCTAAGAATGGTAATATTCTTATTATCTCTTAGACTTTTTAGCACAAGATCCTCCATTATATAAATATTTTACTTAGGTGAATAAGATTTTCTTAATACTACAACACATTATTACCTTACCTCTTCATCTGAATCATATGGAAGATTTTTGATGCAATCTTCAATTTTATAGATTAATGATTCATATGGAATGTGGTTAGGAGCCACAAAAAAATTCAAACCAAATTCAAGTTGTTCTTTGGATGCCATATCAAGATCACAATTAGGGAGGTTAATCACACTAGTTTTCTTTTAAAATGATGCAAAATATTGTTGAACATTATATAAAGAGTCAAACTTCCTTCTTTGGTTCATTGAAATTGAGTCTAAAACATGATGCATGTTTCCAGCAAAACTTACCTCCAAGAAATCCTAAAGATCACAATGAATAACCTTCATCAGCTTCAATTGAATACTAAATAATTTGGTGGGATAAAGAACCATCAATACACTTCTTGATGAGGACATCTAAAAATGAAATTTGTTTATTATCTTCACCTTCCATCATAAATTTAATAAAGTCTCATCTGTTATTTAAAAACTCTAAAAAATAATCCAAATTTTGTCTACCATGCAACCAATTAGAAATAATATCATTAACAAAATCTTTTCACCATTTAGGCTTAAAAGGAGAAATAAAGAGGGAAGATGATTCAAAATGCTCCATATAAATATTAAGGACCATAGGATAAAGAGGTGATCCTATGACAACGCCCTAAATTTGTTCATATAAGATTCCCTTGCAACTAAAGAAGGTGGTTTTTATGAAACTTTAACCATATTAGTTATTTCATCATTAGTAATATTTTATATAATATCAATATCCTCATTAATAATAATCTTGGTAAAGAGGGAGACAACATCAAAATTTACCAGAATATCATTATTGTCAACCTTCTTATCGCTCATATCATTAACGAAATGGGGAGAATCTTTGACAAAAGAATTTGAATGACTAGTGAGGATTTTAAGCTTATGAGAGATAAATTTTGAAAGGTTATAAGAAGATGAACCTATGGTATTCATGATAGGTTTCAAAGGAACACCCTCTTTATAGATTTTTGGAAGATCATAGATTAGGGGAATCAAGAATTTTTTTTGAATAAGTCTTTTTTTAAGTCCATCGCCTAATGAAGATTTTTTTATGATACACTTACACGTCCCTTATGATTTTATTTCTAGGAACCTTATCAAGTTTTAAATACTTGTTATGAATATCCAAAAGATATAACATCTTCCTCTCATAGTCTGATGAATCCAAAGCCACTGTGGCATTCCATTTATCAACTCTAAGAATGGTAATATTCTTATTATCTCTTAGACTTTTTAGCATAAGATCCTCCATTATATAAATATTTTACTTAGGTGGATAATATTTTCTTAAGACTACAACACATTATTACCTTACCTCTTCATCTGAATCAGATGGAAGATTTTTAATGGAATCTTCAATTTTATAGATTAATGATTCATATGGAATGTGGTTAGGAGCCACAAAAAAATTCAAACCAAATTCAAGTTGTTCTTTGGATGTCACATCAAGATCACAATTAGGGAGGTTAATCACACTAGTTTTCTTTTAAAATGATGCAAAAAATTGTTGAACGTTATATAAAGAGTCAAACTTCCTTCTTTGGTTCATTGAAATTAAGTCTAAAACATGATGCATGTTTCCAGCAGAACTTACCTCCAAGAAATCCTAAAGATCACAATGAATAACCTTCATCAGCTTCAATTGAATACTAAATAATTTGGTGGGATAAATAACCATCAATACACTTCTTGATGAGGACATCTAAAAATGAAATTTGTTTATTATCTTCACCTTCCATCATAAATTTAATAAAGTCTCATCTGTTATTTAAAAACTCTAAAAAATAATCCAAATTTTGTCTACCATGCAACCAATTAGAAATAATATCATTAACAAAATGTTTTCACCATTTAGGCTTAAAAGGAGAAGTAAAGAGGGAAGATGATTCAAAATGTTCCATATAAATATTAGGGACCATAGGATAAAGAGGTGATCCTATGACAACGCCCTAAATTTGTTCATATAAGATTCCCTTGAAACTAAAGAAGGTGGTTTTTACGAAGCTTTAACCATATTAGTTGTTTCATCATTAGTAATATTTTATATAATATCAATATCCTCATTAATAATAATCTTGGTAAAGAGGGAGACAACATCGAAATTTACTAGAATATCATCATTGTCAACCTTCTTATCGCTCATATCATTAACGAAATGGGGAGAATCTTTGACAAAAGAAATTAAATGACTAGTGAGGATTTTAAGTTTATGAGAGATAAATTTTGAAAGGTTATAAGAAGGTGAACCTATGGTATTCATGATAGGTTTCAAAGGAACACCCTCTTTATGGATTTTTGGAAGAACATAGATTAGGGGAATCAAGAAATTTTTTTGAATAAGTTTTTTTTTAAGTCCATCATCTAATGAAGATTTTTTTATGATACATTTCTACATCCCTTATGATTTTATTTCTAGGACCCTTATAAAGTTTTAAATAGTTATTATGAATATCCAAAAGATATAACATCTTCCTCTCATAGTCTGATGAATCCAAAGCCACTGTGGCATTCCATTTATCAACTCTAAGAATGGTAATATTCTTATTATCTCTTATACTTTTTAGCACAAGATCCTCCATTATATAAATATTTTACTTAGGTGGATAAGATTTTCTTAAGACTACAACACATTATTACCTTACCTCTTCATCTAAATCAGATGGAAGATTTTTGATGGAATATTCAATTTTATAGATTAATGATTCATATGGAATGTGGTTAGGAGCCACAAAAAAATTCAAACCAAATTCAAGTTGTTCTTTGGATGCCACATCAAGATCACAATTAGGGAGGTTAATCACACTAGTTTTCTTTTAAAATGATGCAAAAGATTGTTGAACATTATATAAAGAGTCAAACTTCCTTCTTTGGTTCATTGAAATTAAGTCTAAAACATGATGCATGTTTCCAGCAGAAGTTACCTCCAAGAAATCCTAAAGATCACAATGAATAACCTTCATCAGCTTTAATTGAATACTAAATAATTTGGTGGGATAAAGAACCATCAATACACTTCTTGATGAGGACATCTAAAAATGAAATTTGTTTATTATCTTCACCTTCCATCATAAATTTAATAAAGTCTCATCTGTTATTTAAAAACTCTAAAAAATAATCCAAATTTTGTCTACCATGCAACCAATTAGAAATAATATCATTAACAAAAAAATTTCACCATTTACGCTTAAAACGAGAAGTAAAGAGGGAAGATGATTCAAAATGTTCCATATAAATGTTAGTGACCATAGGATAAAGAGGTGATCCTATGACAACGCCCTCAATTTGTTCACATAAGATTCCCTTGAAACTAAAGATGGTGGTTTTTATGCAACTTTAACCATATTAGTTGTTTCATCATTAGTAATATCTTATATAATATCAATATCCTCATTAATAATAATCTTGGTAAAGAGGGAGACAACATCAAAATTTACCAGAATATCATCGTTGTCAACCTTCTTATCGCTCATATCATTAACGAAATGGGGAGAATCTTTGACAAAAGAATTTGAATGACTAGTGAGGATTTTAAGCTTATGAGAGATAAATTTTGAAAGGTTATAAGAAGGTGAACCTATGGTATTCATGATAGGTTTCAAAGGAACACCCTCTTTATGGATTTTTGGAAGATCATAGATTAGGGGAATCAAGAAAATTTTTTGAATAAGTCTTTTTTTAAATCCATCATCTAATGAAGATTTTTTTATGATACATTTCCACGTCCCTTATGATTTTATTTCTAGGACTATTATCAAGTTTTAAATATTTATTATGAATATCCAAAAGATATAACATCTTCCTCTCATAGTCTGATGAATCCAAAACCACTGTGGCATTCCATTTATCAACTCTAAGAATGGTAATATTCTTATTATCTCTTAGTCTTTTTAGCACAAGATCCTCCATTATATAAATATCTTACTTAGGTGGATAATATTTTCTTAAGACTACAACACATTATTACCTTACCTCTTCATCTAAATCAGATGGAAGATTTTTGATGGAATATTCAATTTTATAGATTAATGATTCATATGGAATGTGGTTAGGAGCCACAAAAAAATTCAAACCAAATTCAAGTTGTTCTTTGGATGCCACATCAAGATCACAATTAGGGACGTTAATCACACTAGTTTTCTTTTAAAATGATGCAAAAGATTGTTGAACATTATATAAAGAGTCAAACTTCTTTCTTTGGTTCATTGAAATTAAGTCTAAAACATGATGCATGTTTCCAGCAGAAGTTACCTCCAAGAAATCCTAAAGATAACAATGAATAACCTTCATCATCTTCAATTGAATACTAAATAATTTATTAGATAAATCATGAATAATGCATTTGGTTCACTTAAGCTCAGAGCAAAATGTAAACATTATAAAATTGCAAACTTACAATTTTTATTGAATAAATGCCTCGAGAACCCCTAAACCTTTTTAACCCTTAACCATCCCATCTTAACCTAAAAAAATAACTATTATCCTATTCACATAGTACTATTCAAAATTACTATTTTAAAGTATTATTCAAAAATACTATTCACCATGGGACCCACTATCACTATTCATAATGACATGGCATGTGACATGGCAAGTGACATGGAAGGTGATAATGCAAGTGATTTGGCAAGTGAAATGGCTTATAAGTGAGGTGGATTGATTTGGGACATCATACCCCACTTGGGATCCTTTCCGAAGGTGCTTAATGACCTCATGTAAGCATCACAAAGGTCCCCCTTTGAAATATGGAAAATTTCCCCTTAAGGGGACATCAGTCAAAATGTATTTTGTCTTCACACATGAAATTAGCCTTAAAAATGAGATACCTACCTCTTTAAGTTCTTTGGAAAAGATAAAGGGCACTATATCCACCCATTTTTAACTTTTTAACCCAAATGAGAGACCCATGATTAAGGTGGGAATCCCACCACCCTCATCTTTTGACTCATTCATGAACCCACATGGAAAATGGCACTAAATTTTATTGGGAATATTTTTAATAGCTTGGATGAAGACAATAAAGGGTGATAAAAAAATCTTACTAGCCTCATTTAGGTCCATGTGCATGATTCCTATTCAAAATTGGACTCATGTGCAAGGTGGGAGACACACCAACCCAAATGGGAGACCCATGATCAAGGTGGGAATCCCACCACCCTCATATTTTAAGTCATTCATGTACTACATGTAAAATGGTTCCATACCTCTACTATCCCCTCTTATGGCATGGTTCCTGACAACAAATGCTATAAATACCCCTCTCCTTCAGCCAAGGTTAAGGGGAAAGTTAGTATTTGGTTATTAGCATCTTGTTTGAGGTATTTGAAATAGGTCATCATTTTTTATGTCATCCACATCTTGGAGGAAAATAATTCAAAGAAATGAATCTCTACCGATATTACTTTGAGACATCATCAATAACAACATTCCTCTTCAAGCTTGGAAGGTAACATTTAATTTTGTTTCTTCAATTTTATTTTATCATCCCCATGGATTTTTAATCTATTCATCCCCACGTATACATTTTATCCCTTTGTCATTTCATTATCTCAATCCATTTTCTCCCTTGCCATCTTTTATCCATTCACACCTTTGCCACTATTACCCTCCTTATCCTCTTCCCCTTTTGTCATCTTAACTACTTACATTCTTACCTCATCAACCATTCACCAATTTATCCCATTTGAACATTTACCTTTTTATTACCTTATCAACCAACCAAACCACCTTTATTTAATCCCTTGTTAAATTTCTAAATCAAAACCATAACCTTGCTTTGGCGAATTTTCAGCATTAGTTGCTTTATTTAGTCATTATTTTTAAAGCACTTAACTTTCTTATCTTAATTCAGTTATTTGTTGTTATTTACTTGTTTTTAATTTTAGTTATTTGATATTCTAAATAAAAGTATCTTTTTTTAATTCACAAACTTAAGGGTTAAAATCAAGTGGATTGATAACCTCCTAGAAAGTGTTCGCTTCTAGGATCTAGCTCATGCTAGGCAATCCACCTAACTACTTGTCTAACTGACAAGTTTTGTGGTAGTGATTTCTTATTACAGGTCATTATTCCCTAGCCAAAGAGGATTTCTCACAAATTTTCAATTCAACATGCATGTATTCAATAGATATTCTTCTACACACCCTTCTTAACTAGTTTTTTTCTTTTCACACTTAATAAAAAGAGAAAATTACACAAAAACATTTTGGCACACCCGGTGGGACCCTTGAGTTTTTTTGAGTTCTTAGATGTTTTACGATATTTATAATTAAATTTTTGAAATTAATTTACTTGAATTATTATTAAATTAATCTTCTCTCTTTGCAAAAAAAATAGGTGGGGGGGGAAGAGTTTTAGTTGCATTTTTAGAAAAAAAATTAAAGTTTATTACATTTTTAAAAAGAAAGAAAATAGAATTCATCTTAGGTTTAGGATTGTATTTACATTTTGCATCTAGGTTCATTTTATTTTTTATTGTATTCATTAAAATAAACCAAAAAAATACATTTTGGTTAAAATTGAGTGCATTCATTGACAACTTGCTCGATTTTAGCTCGCCTAGTTTAATTAAAAACATTAGGAATTAATCGTAGTTAACAAATGTTATACAAACCAACCACTTACACAAAAAAACATAAAAACATGCTTAATACAAGGATTAAATAATATTTTATCACCTATCAAATCACCTTACCCTTTCTTGGTTATCTTACTTGGATTTAATCATCGAAGGGATAACCAACTTAGTTTTATGGCTGAGTATAAACTCTGAAAATCGATATATATTGGTTAAGCACTCGCACTAGCTATAATATTATGATGTGAGGGGAGCAAAGTTTAAGTACCAGTCCATTTACTTAGACCAATATAGACTTATATTGAGTGCCTAAACATAAACTGAAACCAAACATAGACTACCTTATTTAGGACCTATTCAAGCCAATTTCCTCTTCACACTTTTCTAAGGCATAAGCCAAAAGAGAGATTAAAAAGAATATTAGGATTTAACACACTCTTAGTGAATGAATTTTTTTCCTTGAGTATTTTTTATTTATCTTTGTTTGAGGTGTGAAAACATATCATCCTTTTCTTATTTTCTCATATGTTTCTCACTTTCCAATAATAAAAAGACCCCAAGGAATAAAACCCACCACCAAATCAACCGTCACTAACTTCCACCTCTTCATCCATGGAACACATTTTTGAACCCATAGGCTCCCCTCTCTCTTTGGGAATTTTTACTCAGGTATTCCTGAGAGATGTGGATTTTTCTACTTTCCTAAACAATAATCATGTAGCCTTACAACACTACCTAAGAACCACGTCTTACCAAATCCCAATTTTGACCCCACTTGTAGATTCATCTTATGGCATGCCACTCCACCTCATGGGGAATACCTCCAATACCATGGGAACTACTCAACCATTAGTTTCCCAAACATTATCATCACCAAAAAATCCTTCAAAACTAACCCACCAACCCAAACTACCACTTCCCTTATACCTCTTACTAATCACTCGTGTACATTAGGAGTGCCTACCTCTAGCACTACCCATCTTCCTATATTTACCTCTAATCCATAAAACACTACTCCACTTATAATCCTTTTAGTGTTCATACCCTCCATATTACCACCAATCAACATAAGAATTACCACTCTTCTATCAACCACTAACCCAACCACTACTCTAACCCAACATGCAACCTTTAGCTATCTTCATAACACATAAGGGCATATGCCCTATATCCAACCACTTACCTCTACCCAACCATTAACATCCACATACCAGTATATATCTTCCATATAACATCTAAATACCACATACCAATATGTAGAGTCATCTCTACTATCTACTAGCTATTCACACATTACCCAACCTCAACAAAACATACTGTATAACTACACATGCCAACAACCTCAAGAAGACTTCATGAAGTTAATCATTGATAAGATGACTAATTTTGAGTTATCCATCTCTAAATCCCATAATCTCTTATCCTATGATCAATATTTTAATGATCCTATTCACCCTTCGGTCCCCATCAGACCTTATTTGACCTAGTGGGAACTTCTAAAATTTACCAAGTTTAATAGTAAAGAAACCCTCAACAACATTTAAGAACATTTAGGAATTTGTGTTACTTGATTTCCCATAATGACACTCTTTTCCTTTGTACCTTTCCTATGTCATTATCTAGACCAACATTGGATTGGTATAGTTCCATACCCAAATATTCCATTCTCTTTGTTACCCAATTAGCCCAAAACTTCTTGCATCACTTTTTTATCAATATATCTAAGAAAGTTTCCATTCCTGACCTCTACTCCATTTATAAATTTGAAGATGAATCTATTTCCAATTTTATGGCTCATTGGAGGAGCCTAATTAACCAACTTTCATTTTCAATGCCTCAACCTAAGCTTATAGAGCTCTTTGCTCATGCATGTGCAAAACATATTTCATCCACATTATGTGTCCAAAGCTTTCAGACCTTTGATGAAGCTTTTACCATGGCTTGAAAACTAGAGAATAGAGCTATTGATGAAGGTTGAAGTTAAAGATCAAGAACTCAACTTATAAACCCAATGATCCCTTTTCTTCTAAACCAAACAACGAAACCAATCCCAACACTAAAATCAAAGCAACCACCAACACCATTGTCCTCAAAGCCACACCACCACAATCTATCAACCAATAGAATCTAAGGAACTAGACCTCTAACTCCTCTAATTATTCAAACCAAAACCAAAGGAACCAAACATGGAATAATCATAAGCAATTAACTCCACTTGGGGAGCCCTATCCTTCTATTTTGGAAAAGTTACTAAAATCCAATATCATCCAACTTATACCAATTAAATCACCCTAATATTTTGATGCTTCTCACCCCATACCAGGTTGGTATAATGAGAATGACCATTGCACCTTTCACTGAGTCATAGGACATGACATCAATAGGTGCAACACCTTCAAATACCTTGTCCAATCCCTCATTTATGAGGAGGAGCTTACATTGGATAATCCCAATGCACCACTGAACTAGGCCCTTGACACATTTTGCAAGCCTTTTCCTAATCATGCTCCTTCTACCCCTTATCATGATGATAAACTAGAACCATCCTCTAAGGAACATACTATTAATATGGTTAAAAATGAACCCATTATTGAAGAAAACATCACCTCAACCACCTCTTTCCCCATCCCCCTAATGAAAGGGGAAAAATTATGTTATATTCCTTTGGACACCTAGATAAAGGGATCCATTATACCCACACCTCTATTAGAGGATACCACACCTGCCTCCCTTATCATAGAACCATCCACTCCCTCTTTAGAAGATAGCTCATAAGGAAGATAACTTCATCCACCCAACCTCTAATTTTGGAACCTTCTATCAAAAACCAAGACAAAGGTAAAGAAACCATTCCTTCTCCTCTACCTAAGGTCTTAACCATTAAAAATAAGACCCAAGTAACCAAACTCCTTTTAAAATTGGCAGCCAAAACAACTAAAGAGGAATACCCACCAAAAGGCCCAAAACCCTAAATTTTCCCTCCCTCAAACTTACCCTCCATTTTGGGTCCTCATCCCTCTACCTTGAACATGAATCCCATTATTTTTACCAAAACCCCACCACCTTTGTTGGTCACACCTTCATACTTGCTTTCTAAGACACCTCTCCACACTACACCGATGATTCCTAAGTTACCTATCTTTCCATCCTCTAATTATAGCTAATCAACCATCTTGCCTAAACCAAAACCATCAAATCATACCACCTTAACTAAGACACCTATCACCAAACCCACATCCAAACAACCTTCTACCTCAACACCCAAATAAAAACCCATTAAATCTTTACCACCTTTAGTTATCTTATTCAACCATTATACAAAGGTTGTTGTGAACCTCTTCTTTGGCCTTACTACCCATAAAATATTCCAACCCTTCATGTCCTAAAACATCATGGTTCAATGATAATTTGATTTGCCTATATCATAGGAAACTTGTCCATGACACAAAGAACCATAAAGCTCTCCAAACTCTTATCCATCAGCTTTATGATGAGGATGATCTATTAATAGATGAACCTCTTATACCACCCCTACCAACTTAAATAACAACCATACCTACCCACTCTTCCACCTTCACCTACAAATAAAGGTGAGTCAGATAAATCCACTACCTCAACCTCTCATGTTATCCATACAATCAATGTGGTCACAAGATCAAGACAAAAGGATAAAGGGAAGGCTAAGGAATCCATTCCTTGGACTTATCCCTCCACAAACTCCCAAGCCAACAATGCCCAACCATAACCATCATCAAACAAACCCAAGGTGTCTATCTTAGGTGCCTCCCCATATAACCCTCCATACCCTAACCCATATGTAATATCTATTTGAAAAACTATCCTCAAGCACCTTCACCAAACTCTAGAAAAAATGAGCTTGTATGAGTTTGTCTCTACCTCTCCACATCACTATCAATCACTCATAGAAGCCTTTCAATCCATCAAGGTCCAACCCAATGACCCTCAACCTCTAGTTGACTTTTTTAGTGCCCTTCAAAATTCCAACCTTGTCACCTTCAAAAATTCAAAAATACCTTCTATTCATCTGGAAAATCCCAATCTCCCCCTCTTCATTAAAACATAAATTAATAAAACTTGCATCAAATGGGTGATGATTTATGGAAGAGATAGCATCAATATTATTTCCTCCCACACCTATGACCAGCTGCACTTACCTATGAACATCATGTCTGAAAGCATAGTAGTACTTCATTATTTTAATAATACCATGCCTACTACCTTAGGAATAATTATCCTCCATATCTATATAAGGCATCATACCATTCCCAAAAAATTTAATGTTGTATAGGGAGAATTATAATACAATGTTTTACTCGAATGCCCTTGGATTCATGCCATGAGTTGTGTCGCATCCACCTTACATCGATGTGTCAAATATAAGCACAAAGGGAAAGTTGTGACTATCTAGGCTAACCCTAGTCCTTTAACATCTTACAATATGACATATCAGCGTAATGGCATCCTTATTCTTCCTTCATCCATCTCAAACCATATACTAGAGACACAACCCCAACAACCAAAACCCATGACACTTTGACACCAAATGTCGATGAAGCTTCTACTAGCTTATCTATCCTTTCTTCCTAGATTCCTATATAGAACCCCATGACAACCACATTCCAACATCTTTCCCTTGGGGAATATAGACTCTTAGCCTTGGATGCCTTCTTTACTCCCCAAGAATATGGATATCTCAAACATGGCCCTTGTTATGACCATAACATTGGAACCATCATCCCCTTTGGGATCCTTAACCATCAAACAAATTTCATTTATGGGGGACTTGATTAGCCACTTCTATCCCCTACCATTACTTCATTTGTCCAGCCATTTACCTCTAACTTTTCCTATCTTAGCAAACTAGAGTTCACTAAATTGTATCTTCATAGGTGTGTTTGGAAAGGATTTGGCCTTGGTCTCTATGAAAAAGGGCCTCATGAGTTACCCCATATCAAAACTTTGTAACCTCGTGAGTCATTTGGCCTTGAGTATGAACCACTTAAACAACCCACCAATTCACCCAAACCCATTACCACCATGGGGGAAGATATCCCATCCTCACCAACCCAACCACTTTCCCCACCTGAAGATCCTAACATCATCCCCCCCTAAAATTTTTTTTGTAGTCAATATCATTAGTTTGGGCCCTCTCATCTACCAAAAACGTGGCCAAACCAAAGTCCTTCCACTCATAAACCCTAAAATGGTAGAGAATGATTCTCCTACCATCAACACCATCCAACATCAAGATGATGATTCTATTCTTACCTAACTTAGTACAAGGGATTATTCTATCCATACATCCATTCCTCCTAAGGCCTCAACCATGTTGAATGAATCCACCATAGATATCAACTTAGGCACTTTGGACAAACCTCATATTATCAAATTGGGCCAATCACTGAATGCCAAGGAACTTTAGGACTTCTCCTCTTTCCTCCAAGACCACAACATAGCATTCACTTGGTTATATAGTGATATGCTTGGGATTAACGCCACCATTACTACCCATAAGATAGTCACTCATCATGATGACAAGCTTATTAAACAATTAAATCTGATGCATGCATCCTCACATATCCCTTTTCATCAAAGAAGAAATTTAACATCTCCTATCTATAAACTTCATCCAACCCATTGAATACCCCCAATGGGTTTTAAATATCGTACCTATCACCAAAGTCACTAGGGGTCTATTTATTTGTGTGAACTTTCATGAACTTAACCTTGCATGCCCCAAGGATGACTTTTCTCTACCTAGTATTGACAAGCTTTTTGATCTTATAGCCAGTCATGAGATTTTATCTCTCATGGATAGGTGTGTGGGTTATAATCAGATTTTGATTGATCCTAAAGATCAACACCCCTTGGGGAACTTTTGCTATAGAGTCATGCCTGTAACATTAAAGAATGTGGGGAAATATACCAACATGCCATGACTTATATATTCCATGATATCATCCATAATATTGTAAAAGACTGTGTGGATGACCTTATTAGGAAATATAAACTCTAAAAAGATCACTTGATTATTCTTATGATCATATTTGAATGTCTCATCTATTAGCACGTTCACCTTAATCCCAACAAATGCATTTTTGGAGTCCTTTTAGGAAAGCTTTTTGGATTTATCATCTCTCTTCATAGAATCAAATTAGACCCTTCTAAAGTTACAGCAATTTTGGACGTGCCTCTTCCAACCAACCTTAAGCATCTTTGTAGCCTATAAGGAAAACTTCAATCCATGTTTCATTTTATTTCCTAACTTTTAGATTGGTTCTAACCTTTCTATCACCTTTTGAAGAAGGATGTCTCTTTCAAATGGAATAACAATTATCAAAAGGATATTGATTGACTTAAATAGTACCTTTTATCACCACCCATCCTCAACCCTCCTAAGGATGACCACCCCTTTGACCTATATATCTCTACCACCAACCATTCCCTAAGGGAAATGTTGGATCACTAAGATGAACAACACAAAGAACAAGTTGTATACTACACTAGTCGCATGCTTGTAGAATATGAAACTCAGTATACACATACTAATAAACTTTGCTTAGCATTGACCTTCATGGCCACCAAACTCTGCCACTACCTTCTTAACCATAAAACCTATGTCATAACTAATACTAACCCACTCAAGTACATGTACTCTAAACCATACCAAAATTAGTGTATGCCTAAGTGGCTCATGCTCCTAGTTGAATTCAACCTTGAGATCCTCCAGTAGAAGTTGATTAAAGGGTAGATCATTACCCACCAATTGGTTGACGCTCTTTTACCAAAAAACAAACCACCTCCTCTTGCCTTTCCATATAAGTCTATTATGATTCTTTTTCAATAAGATGGCATAACCTACCAAATGACCATGTTCTTCGATGGATTGAAGTGCTAAAAAGGAGGGGGTGAAAAAACTATTCTCATTCCTCTTGATGGCAAACCCCTTTCTCTCTCCTTCAAACATGACTTTGAATACACCAATAATATGGTTGAATACAAAGCCCTAATGATAGGTCTCCAGACTACTCTAACCTTGGGAATTAAGACAATCCATATCTTTGGTGATTCCTAGCTTATGACCAACCAGGTCAATAATTTCTATCAGTGTAAGAATGATGTCTTACAAAAATATAAACTTTTAGATGACAAACTCTTAGCATCTTTCAAACATTACTTGGTCTAATCTATTCCCTAATCTATTAATAAATTTATGGATACAATGGCCTACCTTACTTCCCAGATCCCTTTTCATCCCTTTAATTCCAAAATATTTGTCACCATTCATCATTTTACCATACCCTCTTATAGCCAATCTGACCTCCCTACCATTTTTAATGTGTAGAAATCCCCATCCAATATTTGGTATGACCAAACTTTCAACTACCTCAACCTAGGCATCATTCCTCCCAACCTCTCTAGGAATACCCACATAAAATTTGTTTAGAGTACATCTCATTACACCATATTAGGGGTAATCCTTTAAAAATGTGGTTTTGATGGTCTCTTTCTTTGTTGTCTATGTAGCCATAAAGCTTCCCATGCCATCAGGGAAACACATGATGGGATCTATGGGAGACACTTTAGTGGTCTAGTAGTCACTAAACGTATCCTTCTCCTTGGTTACTATTGGCCCACCCTTAACCATGACTATTTTGATTATGAGAAAAAGTGTGTTAATTGTCAACAACATGCTAATTTACATCATGCACCAGCTAATGTCATCTAAGTATCTAAGTACTTTTGGCCTTTCTCACAATGAGGGATTGATCTCTTTAAGGAAATCAACCCCCATTCTTCATAGCAGCATAGCTCCATCATCATAGCCACTGAATGCTTCACCAAGTGGGTAGAATTAATTCCTCTTATTTCAACCAAAGTGGAGAAAATTATTGACTTTATCAACCATCATATCATCTGCCACTTTGATTTTCCTCATAAGATCATCATCAATAATGGCAAACCCTTCAAAAATAATCAAGTCTAAGGTTTATGTGATGCATTTGCCATCGATTTAAGCTTTTCCTTACCTTAATGACCATATTAAAATGGATAGGCATAAGCTTCTAATAAAATACTTAGCAAAATACTAACCAAAGTTGTCAGTTCTTCAAGTCAAGATTGGTAATTCCACATCCCATTTACCTTATGGGCCTATCGTACTAGCATTTGAACTTCTACAGGTGCTACTCCCTTCTCTCTAGTCTTTGGAGCAGAGGTAATCTTGCCTTTTGAAGCCTAAATGCCCTCTCTTTTTATATCTTTACAAGATATTATTTCTAAAAAATATTATCATCAACATCATTTAGCTCAAATTGAGCTACTTGAAAAGCATCATTTATCAACCCTTACCCACCTCCATACCTATGAAGAGCATATTAAATGTGTTTATAACAAGAATCTCAAACAATGAGACTTTAATATCAGAGACCTCATCCTATAAGAAAACCAACACATGACCAACATGAAGAAGAGTAAATGAGGCAATTTTGCTTTCAATTGGCTTGGACCTTACATCATTACCCATAATTATAATTTGGGAGCTTATCATTTTTCCTCTCTCAAAGGCAAACTAGAACTTGAGCCTCTCAATGCTTCGCATTTGCGTCTATTTTTCTATTAAAGAAGGATCAAGCTCACTCCTTTTATTTAACTTAATCTCATCCCTTTATTATGATATTTGAACCTTCACCCATATATCTCCTCTCCTTTTGAGGACAATTGATTACAACTTATAACCATGTGATTAACCATCACAGTCATAGCCTAATCCTAAATTTGGGTACCATGGATCTACCTATAGTATAGGTCTTATGGACACTTTTTGTCTCTAACAAGATGGAATCCCATGTTCATTATCTCTCAAAAACCACACCTTTTCATTTCATTAACCTTCTTGTGTTAAAAAATTTCCCTCATAAAGGTAAACATCTAAACCTAATTAGACTTGTCCATGTCTAAAAACATTGCATCCAAAAATAATTTGGATACCAGAATACTACTTCGGTCAATGTCTTAAGCATTACAGATTGTTCCCTCAAAGGACAGCTACCCAAAAATAAAATAAATATTTCCAAATATAAGGTACACTACTCCCTTAAAGGACAACTATCAAGAGCATTAAATAAATCTAGTAAGCTTAGACCACTCCTTTGAAGGATGGGCAAGCTAACTTTGTCAAAAGTAGAGCAATTTCATATAAGCTTCCCACATCGATCATCTTCCTCTATATAATAGTAAATCAAAAGACCCTCTATCACAACAAAATTTAAAGCTACAATCAACTCTCAAGCAGCATAATAAGTTGGAATCTGCAATCATCTTTCACATGTAGACTTCCTACATTGATTATTCTATATCTAGCATATGACATGGACTTGTCTATTACCATTCTTAGGCCACCTATAGAAGGGGAAAACTAATTCACATGAGATTATCATACATATCACCCATTACCCTTCATACCACCTATCACCCATCTTCCCTTTAGACTATTTGTAAATCAAGGGATTTAGAGCTTACTTGACACCCTATGATCAAGAAACTTTTTTTATCAACTAACGATCACTCATGCACAACATTTGAAGGGCTTATATTCATTAATTTGATCCCACTTCAAGTTTTTTTTAGTCATTAGCAAAAATAGAGCATCCTACCCTATTCTTATCTTAATGTGCTTGGTTGATGTTTTCACCATGACTTTTACCATCCAATGTTGCAAAAACAATAATCATTATTTTTATATTAAGTGATATTACAACAAAAATAACCATACCAATCATAACCATAACATTCATAAGTATCCACACAAACTTAAGCATGGTAACATTTAACAAATGGAATCCAACACATTTTGTACATGTTTACAAAAAACTATGAAATATTTTATTTAGGGTGTGAGGAGTCACACAACACATACAAAGTTATCAACCTATCACACTTCACCTAAGGCTCCTACATACATTATTTTCATACCTAAGCACTAGGTTGATTGTCTAGTGACTCTAGATTTATGTTCAGTTATCCTTCAACTTAATTTCTCCCTAAACTAACATTCATAATATTCCTTATCTCAATAGTTTCTAAAGGGTGTACTCTATTCTTTTTTTTTGAATTTATCCCCACAAAGTGAGAATCATATTCCACTTTGGGTCTTTCACCCTTCTCTCCTATCATAGTCACTACATCCCTCTACTCTAGTTGTTCTGATCACATAGGTATCATTGGTTGTTGCTTCAGCACACATCCCTTTGGATAGTGAGGGTTCCCTCCATAGACAGGGTGATGGTCATGTTCTCTAACCCTAAATCTTACATAGTGAAATTCTTACCTTCTTTACTACTATAGAGGTAAGAGTTCAGGATCAAGCTTGGGTTTTGGGTGCATTTCCTCTTGTTGTTGATCTAATATTACTTTCATTATCACCATTATATGTTGTAGTATCTGATAGATCTACTCATTCACCATATTTATTATTTTAGGCCATGGGGGTTATTGGTTATCTCCACCATTCTTCCCATTTTTCACCATCTTCAACCTTGTGTAGTTTTATGCACTCTATATAATCTTCAAAACCAAATAAATCAATTATATACATTCATCCTTCTTGACATGATTCTTCATTCCGTCGATGGGGAAGGTCATATAATGACATTGATTCCCATGAATAGTCTTCCCACTTGAAATGGTCAAGTCTACTTACCATTTCATATGGACACATCACCTTGATTTGATTAGTCATCTCAATAAATCCATTATGCACCATCATGATAACTTTATGTTGCCCTTATCATATGATCTACATCTGATATATTTCCTTGATTTGTCATCTTGTGGTCTTTATGGGCCTCATGGTCATTTGCATCATTATCACCTTTAGCCTAGTTGACATAAATTATCTTACAACTATGGGCCACTATAATGATCATGCCTTCAAAATTGCCACTATCACTATTGGTGGTAACTCCCAAATTCTTGCCATTGTAGAAGCTCCCCCATCTAATCCAACTGTATAACCAATATCCTAAACCATGTACCTCTCTGCTACCAAGGCCTCTTTTCAGTGGACCCCAAGTCATTATTTATAAGGAACTAGGATAGAGGACGTATACATAGCTACCTTTTATCTAGCCTAGCCATACAACTCTCAAGTCAGGTATGGTCCATCCTCTATCACTCACCATGATGCCAAATTTATAACTCGTAGGATCTATTTATCCATCAAATAAATTATTTATAGTTCATCACTTCACTACTACCCTTAAAACTTGGCTCATAGTGATGATGAGCTTTTGCCAACATGACTATATAGATCCTAATAGATATGCACCTCCTAAAACTTGGCTCGTAGTGATAGATGCCAACACTATACTTATACCCTCACACCATTTGAGAAAGTACAACCTCCTTACAAAGGCACCTCTTCTTTTTATTAGCTTTATTAAATATCCTTTGTGGTTCTTAGCATTTTTTTTCCTTATAATTTATCCTACCTTACCCATCCATGTCTCTCATCCTACTAAATGTGGGATCATTATGGTAACTATTCACCAATCTACACTATGCAACTTCACTATCATCTTCACCAAAACCCAAAATATATATTTTATAAAACCTTCTCTATCAGCCCAAACCAACCCATGTGGTCCATCAAATTATGGCAACCAATTTGAGCACCATTTTCCAACCCTAGTTAAACTATATTGGCCTAATGTCCATGGACTATGTAGGCACTACTTCACTTTTATGGGTACTTTAGCCACTAACAAATACTTCCCATCCCCTTTTTCTTCTCCCTCATTTTTATCACTAATAGTGCCCTCCTAATTAGGGCATCTTACATCAAGGAAGATTTGAATTCTTTCTTTAGTGTCCTTATGTTTAACACCATCTAATACTTCCTCTTAAGTTTTTTCCCCATTCCTGGGAGAACTACATCAGCCTGAGGTTTTTTGGATTATGTAGGCAGTGCTCAATTACTGAGGTTAGCTTAGCCACATCCTTTATTTTATTTTCCCTTCTCACCTAATATTTTTTCCTCCACTTCTCTACCTTTCTCCTCACCACCTCCCTCCCTCTAGCTTTTGAATCTCTTTTAACCACTTTTCCATCTTATCAATCCATTTTAACATAAGGTTTGATATCCTTCCTCATTGGCCCCTCTTATCTCCAATAAAGCCACCACCTACTTTTCTTTGTTGGTCTCCCCATCACCTTTCCTTGTGCATGCTTCATAGTTTGCTTCCCCACCCACCTTTTGTGTTTTTTCTCTCTCTTTTCCCTTATTACCAACCTTTCCATTTACTCACTTTACCTTCTTTCTCCATCCTCATCATCTCCCCTTGCCCTTTACTATTTGTTGTACCCTCTTTAACACTCTCTTTTCCTCACCAATTCCACATCATCATATTCCCTTGAACATCAAGGGATACTTTTACCTCATCTTCTTTGCTACCACTTTCTTACTAATCTTCCACTAATTCTAAACCACCTTCATTCCAATTTTCTAATCTTGTTTTCCCCTTTCCCATTTTTTAATCTAGCATGCTTTCTATTTCTTCTAACATCCCATTTTTTTTTACATATGCCACCACTCTCTATCGATATGACACTCTTCCCACCTTTTCCATTTTATTTTCTTCCACAACTAGCTTCTAAGTAGGTCTTTATCCTCTAAGAAGCCATCCATAATTTCCCTTTTCTTCTTATCTCTTCTTGCCTTTTGCACTTTGCATTCCCCTTTTCCTCTTTCCATCTCAGTACTCACTTATATTTTACATTTGTGTGAGTGTCTGTGCTTTATATCTCTTCTTCATTATTCTTCTTATCATCACTAATCTTCATCCCTTATTTTCATCTCATTTCCTTTCATTGTGTTCCCCTATTTCTTCACCATCTCATCACCTCTTCAACTTGTCAATCTCTTCTAATTACCCATTTAGCTTTTCAATCTCTTCTAACAAGCTAATTGATGCCTACCTTACATCTTCACCTTCTTGTCCACCCATCCTTTACTTCCCCACATTATTCTTAACCCATTCCCCATTTTCCATCCCATTCTCATCTCTAAAACCATCATCTGCTTTGCTTCATTATTCTTCTCCTTGCCTATCATCATCCATGCTTACTTGGTCAAGATACCCCCTGATTCTTCACTCTCCTATTATCTTTTTTATGTCCTCATTTCAATCCTTTTTCCTCTTATTTCCTTCTATTCTATGTAATTCCTTACTATTCATTTTCATCACCAAACTATTTTCTCATTGGTCTTTTTTTTGACTTATTTTCAAACCTTTCATGGCCTCCCATTTTTCTCATCCTCCCCTTACCCTTCATGATTGTTACACTTCTTTCCCTATATTTTTCAATTCTCTAATCTATCATTATTTAGTTCATCCCTCACCCCCCCATCTTGTACCTTTTATTTTTCTTCTCTTTTCTCCATTTCATTTCAGTTTTTCATCTCCCTTGATGGCATTCTCTATTCTTCCTGAGCTTCTTTTTTTTCCTCCTATATGTCGATACTTGGCTCATTCCATCCTTCTCTACCTTCATCTTTATCTATGACCTTATTATTTTCTCTACTTATCTCTTCATCCATCTCCTAGTCTACCTTTACCTCATCCCTTGTTGAATCTCCTTTATTTTCTCTCATTAGCACTCCAGCTTCTCACTCATTAGAGTGTGGTCATTAGTTGTACCAATTTTATGTATATATCTTTGTTTTCTTCTTCATTTCCTCCATGCCCTTACTTTAATGAAAAAAATTGGTTAGGTTTGTTACTTCAAGTGCATCCCTTTCTTCCTTTAATGCCTTTGTATGTTGAGCCTAGATCCTCTTTTTTGTCCCTCTCTAGCTACTTCTTTCACCCTACCTATCACCTTTTTCCCTTTTAAACCCTCTACCCATTTTGAGCTTATATGATCAAAATAACATGCTATGGTTTTGAATGTCTTCCATTCAATTTTGGTTTACTATGAGATATATACTGATCATATGACTCTATAACACAATCAACCATGCCTATAAGCTCATATGACCCACAAGTGAACATGAGCACTACCAACTATTAAGATTCAGATTCCTTCCCCATCTCTTCTGGTCTTGCCTATTTTTAACCCATTTTACTCTAAATTTTGGAGATGTTAGAATCAAAACTAAAACCACCTTCAAATGGAAGTTTTTGGGTACTTGCGTGTGGATACTAGTTATACCCTCTCATGCAACCTACCTCCCAACCAATAATTTCCCTTGATTCTCCCTACCTAGCCTACATCTTCCTATACAGTATAATAGCCCTACTCTTTAATCACATTCTACCTAGTAACCTTTTTCCTCCTTGGTCTCTTTTAGATTTATTTCTCCCACCTTCTTTTTCAACTCCGTAATCTATCTGTCTTCATATATTATTCTTTTATATTTCCCTCTCGATTTTCCATTTATACCATTTATTTTATTTTATATTTCAACCTACTCCCTCATTTAATTAGTATTATTATTCACCTTTCTCCATATTCCAAAACCCCTCAGAATCTTTCTCTGAATTCCCTCAAAACTCTTTGTTTACTTAATTTGGGGCCCCACAGGCTCAAGGGTCAAGGGTTTGAATCTTCACCACTTCTCATTTACCCACTCTACTACTTTACTTCCTCAAATCATTGAATAATACACTTTCATAGCCTATTTTTGACATTTTTATTGAGTGTACATAATGTCAACTTATTTGGATGGTGATGACCAAACTTGTCAGGTCACCATGATAATTTGAATAGTGCCAAATTTTTTAAATCCTAGTAAAGCATATTTCTCCTTTTTCTTTTCTTTGAAATGGTGGTAAGAATTTCACACTTAAACCTTCTTATCCATGGCTAAAAATTCCATTTTCATAGTTGAAGCAATCATCTAATTGCATCTCATCCACTATTTTTACCAAACCAATCAAAAAATTATTTGATAACCATCTTTTCCACCATTTAAAGCTTCCCTTTCTCTAACATCCTTCAATCAGACCTAACTGCATGATACATTAAATTGGGGAAACCAAGTTAAAAAACATTCCCCACCTTAGAAGAACTACAATAGGCTTGAAGTTCATTTTGGACATTATGTCCATGGAAATATGTAAGTACTATCCACTTACCTAATGCATATGGAGTCCACTCAGCTACGCCATTCCAACCAACCAACCCACTTACCCACATCCACTTTGACATTGGCCATTTTTAACCTAACCTCTTCATATGTTTTATGATGACTTTGATTTGGTCTTTTTTAATGCACTGATTATGCTTTTCATGTTGCAATTTTTACACCCCACCTCATGTGTAACTAGACCATTTATGTTATTCTATGAGAGCACTTCTTACCTTGGATACCTGTGAACAACACTAGCCTTGTCTAGATGACTCGATAGGCTTAATCTAATCAACTATGACTAATATTATGGACCAATTACCCTATCGTATGTCCATCTAGAACATGACCTTCTTTTTATCAATATTGGCAGCTTCAGTCTTTACATAATCTTAACTATCATGCTTAATGACATTATGTTCACCCATTGGCATTTCACATGCCCAACTACCTTATGGTACCAATTAGTGCCTCCCCACCAACTATTTATCAAGCATGCACCTGATTTGGCCTTTCCTCATCAACTCACATTTTGAGGGAGAACACAAACAATTCTCAAGGTACCTTAACCTTTGACCAAGTGATCTATTTTTTTTGCAGCTTGTTAATTCAAAGCCATATAACAAAAAGGGACAAAATGTAGACAGTATAAAATTACACACTTACAATTTTTGATGACTAAATGTCTTAGGACCCCCTAAAGACCCCCTAAACATTATTAACCCTTAACCAACCCCTCTTAACCTAACCAAATCACTATTCTCCTATTCACATAGTATTATTCAAAATTATTATTTGTAATTACTATTCAAAAATACTATTCACTATCACTATTCATCATGGAACCCACTATCACTATTCATGATGAGATGGCAAGTGACATGGCAAGTGAAATGGCTTATAAGTGAGGTGGTTTGATGTGGCACATCATACCCCACTTGGGACCCTTTCCCAAGGTGCTTAATGACCTTATTTAAGCATCACAAGGGTCTACCCTTAAAATATGGCAAATTTTCCCTTAAGGGGCCATCACTAAACATGTATTTTTTCCTCACACATGAAAGTGGCCATAAAAATGAGATACATACCTCTTTAAGTGCTTTGAAAAAGACAAAGGGCACTATATCTACCCATTTTTGACTTTTTAACCCAAATGAGAGACCCATGATCAAGGTGGGAATCCCACCACCCTCATATTTTGACTCATTCATGCACCCACATGGAAAATGGCACCACATTTTGTGGGTCATCTCTTTAAGTGCTTAGATGAAGACAAGAAAAGGTGGTGAAAAGTCTTTTAACCTCATTTAGGCCCATGTGCATGATTCCCATCCAAAATTGGACTCATGTGCAAGGTGGGAGACACACCAACCTAAATGGGAGACCCATGATCAAGTTGAGAATCCCACCACCCTCATATTTTGACTCATTCATACACCGCATGGAAAATGGTGCCATACTTTTACTATTCCCTCTTATGGCATGGTTCTTGACAACAAATGCTATAAATACCCCCCTCTCCTTCACCCAAGGTTAAGGGGAAAGTTAGTCTTTGGTTATTGACATCTTTTTTCAGGTCTTTGAAGGAGGTCATCATTTTGTAGGTCATCCACATCTTGGAGGAAAATAATTAAAATCAATGAAGCTCTACTGAAATTGCTTCGAGACATCTTCAAAAACATCATCAACAAACAACAACATTCTTCTTCAAGCTTGGAAGGTAACATTTGATTTTGTTTCTTCAATTTCATTTTATCATCCCCTTGGATTTCTAATCTCTTCATCCCCACTTATCCATTTTTCCCATTTTTCATTTCATTATCTCAATCCATTTTCTCCCTTGCCATTTTTTATCCATTCACACCTTTGCCACTTTTACCCTCCTAATCCTCTTCCCCTTTTGCCATCTTAACTACTTACCTTCTTACCTCATCAACCATTCACCCATTTATCCTATTTAAACCATTACCTTTTTATTACCTTAACCATTTATTAACCAACCAAATCACCTTTATTTAATTTCCAAACCAAAACCATAACCTTGCTTTGACTAATTTTCAGCATTAGTTGCTTTATTTAGTCATTATTTTAAAAGCACTTCACTTTTTTGTCTTAATTCAATTATTTGTTGTTATTTAATTATTTTTAATTTCATTTATTTGTTGTTTTAAATTCAAGTATCTTTCCTTTTTATTCACAAACTTAAGTGTTAAAAGCA